>SMGT01001262.1:0-10548 GCA_004794575.1 Lanistes nyassanus | reverse complement strand
GACATTGGAAGCGATCATGACCTGGTCATGATGACCTTTCGGCTTCACCTGAAAAAGGTTAACAAAACGAAAGACACCAGGCTAAAGTTCGACCTCGAACGACTAAAACAGCCATAATTAGCTAAAGAATTTCAAGCAATGATAGGGGGAAAATTTGCACCATTGACCATCCTCGGTGCCGAAGACAACACAGATGTGGACACGCTGATCACCACCTTTAACACGGCAGTGACTGAAACAGCCAACAAGATCCTAGGCAAACATAGGGCAGTTAAGAAACCTTGGGTCACAGCTGATGTCCTTGAACTGTGCGATAAAAGAAGACAATTGAGAAACAAGAAAAATACAGTAGAAGGTGCAGCAAAATACAAAGATGTCAACAAGGAGGTCAAAAGGCGAATGAAAAGGGCAAAGGAAAAATGGGTAGAAGAACAGTGCAATGAAATCGAAAGCCACCTGCAGAGGAATAACACCAAGAAGGCATACCAGATAGTGAAAAACCTGACAGGCACAAAACAGGGACGAGTATCAACCATTCAGGACGAAGCAGGACGTTGTCTTAGTGAACATCGAGAAATCCTCACCCGATGGACAGAATACTGCACAGAATTGTACAATCATGGAGTCATGGGAGGCCCATGCGTACTTAATGTTGCAGAACCAAGCAACCTAGATGACTCCCCAATACTTCGTGAAGAGGTGGAGGCAGCAATCAAATCGCTAAAAAAGGGGAAGGCAGCTGGAGTAGACAACATCCCAGCAGAACTGGTCCAAGCCGGAGGAGAAGCAATGGTCAGTGCCCTCACAACAATCTGCAACAAGATCTGGCGGACTGGTGAATGGCCCATACCTTGGACCCGGTCACTGATTGTTACACTTCCTAAAAAGGGCAACCTGCAACTATGCCAAAACTATCGCACCATCAGCCTGATCAGTCACCCAAGCAAGGTTATGTTGAAGATTATACTGAGGAGATTACAACCACAAGCTGAAAAGATTATTGCGGAAGAACAAGCAGGGTTTAGAGCAGGGCACAGCACAACAGAACAGATCTTCAATCTGAGGATACTATGTGAGAAATACCTCCAACACCAACAAGATCTATACCATGTCTTCATAGACTTCAAGAAGGCATTTGACAGAGTGTGGCATGCAGCATTGTGGGCAACCATGAAGCTGTATAATATCAATGCCAACCTGATCAAAGTCATAGAACAGTTATACACCAAAGCCACCAGTGCAGTACTTTTCAATGGTAGCACTGGGGAATGGTTCAGGACTACTGTTGGTGTCCGACAAGGCTGCATACTATCTCCCACGTTGTTCAACATCTATCTAGAAAGAATCATGACTGATGCCCTGGAGGATCATGAAGGATCAGTCAGCATTGGTGGCAGAACAATCACCAACTTGCGCTTTGCTGACGACATTGATGGGCTGGCTGGCAGTGAAAAAGAGCTTGCTGATTTGGTTGAGCGTATTGACAAATCATCGAGAGCTTATGGAATGGAGATCAATGCAGAAAAGACCAAACTGATGACCAATAACACCAATGGCATCAGCACTGACATCAAAATCAAGACTGACAAGCTAGAAACAGTCCACAACTTCAAATACCTTGGATCCATAGTTAGCGATGAAGGCTCCAAACCAGAAATACTTGCCAGAATAGCAATGACGACGGCAGCACTGACAAAACTGAAAACCATCTGGAAAGACAACAACATTACCCTCAGTACAAAGATCAGACTGATGCGCACCTTAGTCATCTCCGTTCTTCTCTACGCTTGTGAGACATGGACCCTGACAGCTGATCTACAGAGAAGAATTAAGGCCATGGAGATGAGATGCTTCAGAAAACTCCTCCATATCTCCTACAAAGACCACATCACCAATGAAGCAGTGCGAAACAGCATACGGCAAGCTATCGGCGAACATGAAGACCTGCTGACTACTGTCAAAAAGTGCAAACTGGAATGGTATGGGCACGTGTCAAGATCATCAGGACTTGCAAAAATCATCCTGCAAGGCACAGTACAAGGAGCAAGAAAGAGAGGCAGGCAGAGAAAACGATGGGAAAACAACATCCAAGAGTGGGCAGGCCTGACCTTCCCTGACACCCAGAGAATGACAGAAGACAGACAAAATTGGAAGATGCTGGTTGCCAAGTCCTCAGTGGTGCCCCAACGGCCACGGCTATGGGACAGATGAGATGATGAGAGAACTCCTGCCTTGGGCCTTCATGGTCAAAACTTTTTAAGTCCCATGACCAGGCAAGCATAAGCCTTATGGGCTGGGCGTAAGCCCGAGCACGCTTCTTCCGTCTGTATCCTTCTCTCTCTTGGTCTAATCTCCGTCTCAATCTCCCTGATTCTCGCATGTCCCCCTATTCTTATTCCTCCCTACTCCAACGCCCTCTACATCACATGGTCTATTCTTGTAAACAGCATCACGAGTTTCCAAGGCCAGCGACTGGACATTACTAATACATTCATGATCAGTTGTCGCCGTGCTGTCCCTGACTCTTGGACCTGGGAGAGCACGAAATTTACTTCCCTGAACTAAACGACCCTCTAGTTTAAACTGCGTGAACAATGCTATTTTTACACGTCAGGTCTCAATTTCGTTGCAGTGTGTCTCTGATCTGGACGCGTTCAGCCCACACATTTTGGGCGATCACGTGGCTACGTGCCTATTTCTGATTGGGTGGAACAAGTGGTGAGTTCCCGGTCGTTTGCAGAAGCTTCTAGAACTAGAATGTTCTGGAATAAAAGTGCTTGGCTTGCATGTCCTTAGACTTGACTTGTTCATATCACCTAACACGTTTATCTCATATCTGTCTCGCTCAGCTTTTGACAATCACAACTTAATTTTGAAGATCTGCCACGTTCCTTACTTTCGACTCTCTCTTTGCTACGTGTTTGGGTACGGTAGGCTCCCTTGGTTACACATGTCAGCATACAGTTGTGTCTAGCGTTGCCAGTACTTTGTTGGGGTAATCACAACTTAGTTTAGAATTGCATAAGCCATCCGATCCATCAGAGATATATATATTACCTTTTCTTTGGCAGATTTCTTCAAATGCCTGGAACAAATCTTGGCTGTTGCATCGGCCGATCGCGTGTATAAGTTTAGCTCTCCATTCGTCTTGCTCCTTGTTGATTCCAGGGCGAGGAAGTTTGAAAACTTAGTCCTGAACACTTTTTGCTTGTGCAAAGACATCCAAAGATGCAACAGTTATTGCCACCTCCACCTTTTGTTGACAGACTTCTGTTAGATAACATTGCAGAACGCAAAGTACACACCTTCTTTTCGATCGGGCAAGGCAAACCGGAAGTTTTTAATCCTGCCCGTTCTCATTCTGCTGCAACCAGGAGTTGAAGCGAAAAATTCGTCTGCTTAGTATCCAGTAGATGTATAATCCTAGCGATAATGGAAGGCCTTAGACTCTCCGTTAACTGGCGAACCCATGTTCGTTTCCTTCGTTTAGTTTGAGACTGCTGAGCGAAAATAATCGCTGTCGCAGAAATAAACTGTTCGTGTTCGTCCATATTGCTCTTCACACGTCCCAGATTGATCATGTGATGATCATGTGACATGAAATGTTGCAGGCGTCTTGCACCGTGTATGGAGATTTCTCTAAAAATGTTTCCTCTCAATGTTGAGAACTTTGCAAAGTGTAAGTAGCCCTTATCTCTCAGACCTTATCCAGCCGTATACTCCACCCAGAACCCTACGCTCTTCTGCTGATGCCTCTGTCCTGTGTAGCATTATCCGTCTTGATGCCACAGCACCACACCGAGACATGCACCACTGCTTCCTGTTAACACTCAACAGACCCTTGTTCTTTGGCCATCATAGTTTTATTCATCGACGGGTGTGTATCAGAGTGGCTGGCTGGTTGACAAACAGTAAATCTCCATGTCCCTCTGTGAGGGATAGACAGAGGGGATAGGAGAACATGTGTACACTCCGTCACTCTCACAACCTCGCTCTCTGACTGGCGAAAACAAAACCAATTGAAACACAGCAAAGAAGCTCCTCTATAAAATATTATTTCAAAAGAGTCTTCTCTTGCTGGAACACACAATATATGATATGCAAGTAACAGGATAGATACTTCAAATATGCATCGACTGGTCAACTACATTCGAGCAAGCATTCATATTTGAGATCAAATCCGAAGGCAACAGATCGGAATAGTTCAACAAGATCTAACCATACTCTCAGTCAATCTTCTCACAGATGTACATTGACTAGGTACGTGACAATCTAGATCTGAGAGGGGACGCGCAGCGTGCGAAACAATCGTGAGAATTTGAAGCCAACTTTTTTCACAAGTGCTTCAGGGTACCAAAGATTTTAATTATACGTGAAATATTTACTTTTTTAAGAAAATAAAAATCCCCCAAATGATGATAATCAAGAATTGTTTTTATCGTTAAAATATCTCTTCCCAGTGACGCTTGTTTGTAAGCCCACTTCGAGCATGCCAAAAAAAGACGCTCCCAAAAACAACCTTGCGACGCAGAAGCTGAGTAACGTTGACATAAACTATTGATATAGCTCGATTAACTATGCATTTTTGATTGCATCTTCTTAATTTTGTGAGGTTTCTTATTGGCGCAATATTAAAATTCTTTTACTTTTCAAAAGTCCAGTCTGCACTTTGCAAAATGGTTGCCGTAATGTTTCGCAAATCCCATGCAGTATGTCTAATTAAAGAGAAGTAATCGAAAATCTGACAAGTCATTATTCCTTTTTCCTCAGAAGAATCATTTTAGGTTCCGTTTTACATGTAATTGTGCGACATCTGAGGAGCGCAATTTTGCTGTTAACTAAGAAACAGGTTAGGTATATACATAGCGTCCTTTTTCTCATTTGCATAGCGTGGCACGAGATCTCGTCACGTGACCGAAAAGGTTGTGAACTATTGGTTTAAACTTCATTTATTCATGACAACCTTTGCGCCTTAGGCCTCTAGAAGTGTTGAGATACTCTCTCAAGCAGGCGTATTCTTAAAAAAAAGTATTGTACTGGTTAATAGAATTAGTATTTGTGTTTCAGTTACAAATAGTTACTACAGTTAGTAAGTTTTAGGCAGATATTTTGTTTCCTAATTTATTAACTGCACTTATTAATCGTATTTATTAACCTTAAACTAGATTAATATAATTGCCTGGCACAACAATTTTCTTTGCTTCCTTGGTCTGTTTTTCATGGCCCCTAAAAAAAAAAGATGTAATGTGCCCCCCAAGCCAAGCGGGGTAGCCAAGAAGTATCTAGAGGACAACTTTTCCTTAATAGATGACTCTGATACCTGTCTTAATGGTCATGTTCTCCTTTCATTCTTTAAGAATGAATCATCTCTTAAAGCTACTGTAACAGCTGTTAGTGAGAGGTTTGGCTGCAGCCCTGAAAATTATCGGGTCCACTACCTGGTGCAGAAGGCAAAAAGCATGATAAAATCATTAACACGTTCTAATGAGAGGCAAAGGTTTGAGAAACTCTGCCAGACTCCTTTTGGTTTTGGTCCCACCGGTAAGCCAGTGCCTGGGCCAGAATCCACAGTAACAATGACAGAAGCAGTTGCTCCAGCTCCACTGTTGGAGGGAGCTGAATTGTCTGTTGTTTCAGATTAAAGCCATTCTACTTTTGCCTTTTCTCAACCCTCTACTTCTGGCCTTCCTTTACCTTCTACTTCTGCCTTTTCTCAACCCTCTACTTCTGGCCTTCCTTTACCTTCTACTTCTGCCTTTTCTCAACCCTCTACTTCTGGCCTTCCTTTACCTTCTACTTCTGCCTTTTCTCCAACCTCTACTTCTGCCCTTCCTTTACCTTCTACCTCTGCCGTTTCCCCGCCACTGGCTATGATACTTAGGCCAGAGGACTTCACACCAAGAAAGAAGTTGATGAGAAAAAGGCTGCAATTTTAGTCCAAGTCAATAATATAAATGAATAAACTGAAAGTTATTTTCATTATTTAAGTTTTAAACATCATGTAGTGTGTTTAAATATTTAGTCTTCTTTTACTTGTGTACCATTTATCTTATTTTTCATGCACACCTGAGCGTGTAACTTAAGGTATTTAAAAAATCAGTAAAATCAATTAATTTTACTTCCATTGTGTTGTTGAGAGCTTAAGCTTTCCATCTTCACCATTATTTTTAAATATTGGTGAAGATCTGTAGAAGTTATGAACGTTTAACGCTCAAAAACTCAGTTCGCTGGTCACAATTTTCCTTAAGATCCCAATGTAAAAAAACGTCACAAAATTAAATCAAAGAAAAATTCATAACTCCCGTAATTTTTGGCCTATTTTAATAATTTTTATGTCATTTTGTTTGTATTTTTAAGCTCTTTATAATGATATACATCAATTTTGAAAAAAAATTGAATTTTTTTGTCACATACCTACATTGATGTTGCAAAAGTTTCAGATCACTCACCACGGAGTTATGTTGACACCGGCACAACAAATCCACCGTATGTTTCGGGTCTTTCCACTAGAATTCATAAAACACTATGATAAAATGTCTCGGCAAGTCACCATAAATTCCACAGGAACTACGTTCATTCCCCAAAGTGCGGGAGGTCCGGATCTATGCGTGTGCCGAGTTCTCGAGTTCGCCGGACAAGTTCTAAGCCAACGTTTGACTGGTGAGACCATCTATAAATATCACAGTTTTTGTTTTCTCGGTGAAGAATCTAAACTTCGCCGTCCAACAGGCTTCTTCCAGCCTGGAGTCACAGAGCGTAGGTTTCTTTCCTAGGGCAAGACAACAACTATATGACGATACTCCGGGTTTCCTAACACGGGCTCCAAAAATGACACACTGGTCACATTCAAGAGTACAGTCTTGTCATCAAAGTACCTTCCCTGGTACAAACATCCGCCATCAATGGCGCGAGACACTAATGCCCTCTGGCATATACACAGACTCTCCTCAGTCTGTCAAACAATTCCCCTTCCCTAGGGGACTTTTAGCTGCCCTGACTAGGCAAACAGGACACTAGGTAAACTAACAATTGCCTGATACTACAGACCAAAATCTTTACCTCTTAGGAAATCACTCCCCACGTCTTTCCTCTTCTATCGCTCTTCTGTAACTGACTGATCTGGACGCTTTTTGTCCACTCGTTTTGGGCAATCACGTGGACACGTGCCTATTTATGATTGGGTGGAACACATGGTGTGAGTTTCTGGTCGTCTGCAGAAGCTTCTAGAACTAGAATGTTCTAGAAGAAAAGTGCTTGGTTTGCATGTCCTTGAGCGAATTTGGCGCGAAAAGTGCGAAGAGGTTCGGGTCACTAAAGAGATCTCGGTACAAAAATAACATGCTGGGTTCGTAAGACCTTGAGCGAATTCGGCGCGAAATCTACATGCTGATCTAGGAAAAGAGCGGGAAATTAGTGCGTTGGGGTCAAGTGTTCCTAGATATTTGTGTATAGAAAGCAGAGAACGTACTGATTAAAAGAAAGCCCTTTAATAAAAGATCGTTTGTTATATGCGAAATGCATGGGAATTTACTACAACTTCTGATTGAATGAACAAGTCTGTGTTTATCATGGCTGGTCTACTAAACTTGCTACATTATGGCAACAACGGGAGACAGTGAATGGAGATGTCGCCATGTGAGGGATAAACAGGGGGATAGGGGAAGACGTGCGCACTCCGTCACTCACACAACCTCGCTCTCTGACTGTTGGTCAAAACAAAACCAAGTCAACGCAGCAAATCAACGGTGTGTTTCGAGTCTTTCCACTAGAGTTCATAAAATCCACTGTATTAAAATGTTTCGGTGAGTCACTATAAGTTTCACAACACAACATTCATTTCCCCAAGGTGCGGGAGGCACGGATCTATGTGGATATCGAGTTCGCCGGACAAGTTCTAAGTCAACGTTTGACTGGTGAGATGATCTTAAAACATCACAGTTTCTGTTTCTTTCAATGAAGAGACTAGACTTCACAGTCTAACAGGCTGATAGTTCTACTTCTAGCCTGGAGTCACAGAGCGTAGGTTTCTTTCCTAGGGCAAGACAGAAACGATTCGACGATTCACCGGGTGTCCCAATGGCATTATGGCAACAACGGGAGACAGTGAATGGAGATGTCGCCATTTTGTAGTTAAAAGTTTCCATCTTGTCATGGGAACGCTAGAGGGGGGTCATTTCCGTGACAATCCTCCCTCCCTGGGAAAAAGAAAAAGGACGACATTCAGACTTCTCGATTCCTGAGCATGAAAGTGCGTCTGCTAGTCTGTTTTCTGAACCTTTGATTGGTTCCACTTCGAACGGATATTCTTGTAATGCGAGTGACCAGCGGAGTATTCGAGCGTTTTTATATGGTGTTGATTTGAGGAAGATGAGGGGTTTGTGGTCTGTTTGCAGAATGTAACGTTGGCCATGCAAATAACGGGAACATTTGAGAACTGCCCATACAATACTGAGACATTCTCTTTCAATGGTGCTGTGGCGCTGTTCCCGTTCTAGTTGCTTGCGACTGATAAGCTACGGGTAACAACTGTCCTTTCTTTTCCTGTAAAAGCACAGCTCCTATCCCTATGCCACTGGCATCGGTTCGGAGTACACAGGGTTTCTGAAAATCTGGGAGTTGAAGAACAGGATAGGAAGATAGACATCTTTGGATTGTAAGCTTGCTGACATTCGTTAGACCAGTGGATGCTTTTGGGACTGTTTCCCTTGACAAGGTCTGTTATGGGTGACATGATAGTTGCGAAGTTGGGTATGTATCGGCGATAATAGCTGGTGAGACCAATGAGTACTCTGACTTGTCTCTTTGTACGAGGAATCGAAATCTGTAGAATTTTGTCCAAGTTGTGTTGTTCAGGTTTCGGTGTTCCATGTCCAAATCTATGACCTAAGAATTCCAGTTCTGTGTATGCTACTTGTATCTTGGAGGGACGAATTGTGAGGTTATGTTCCTGCAGAGTGTTGAGCACAGAGTCAAGATGTTGAATGTGTTCGTTAAACGTCTCACTTGCAATCAAAAGGTCATCGTAGAAACTGTATGTAGAGAACCTTTCAAGGTGTAAGCTTCGCATAACCCTGGCGAAAGTTGCGGGTGCGGTAGCTAAACCAAAAGGCATCCGTGTCCACTGGAACAAGCCTTTGGTTGTTTGGAATGCTGATTTGGGTCGGTCGTTTTCATTCAGTTCAATTTGCCAATAGCCTTTGGCCAAATCAATTTTTCTGAAAAACTGGACATTTGTGAGTTGACCATAGACAGTTTCAGGGTCAGGTATGGGTTCTGAGTCCGACTGTGTTTCTTTGTTGAGTGCACGATAATCTACTACGAATCTGACACCACCATCCTTCTTTGAAACCAGTAGTAGTGGTGAGGAATATGGTGATGTCGAGTGTTCTATTACTCCTAATCGGAGCATGCTGTCAATTTCTTTTTCGACTTTCTGTTGAGTTGCGAATGGAAGTGGGTATGGCTTTAACTTGACAGGTTTGTCAGAGGTGAGCAGTATGTGATGTTTAATGTTCCCTTTGAATTGTCCAGGCACTGTGGTGAGGATGCCATAATACTTCTGTAAAATTTTCTGGATTTTCTCTTGTTGGTCCTGGTTTAGTGAAGGGTTGATTTGCACGTCAGATATGTTTTCTTCTGATTCAGAGCAGGGTGTGAGAATCTGACCTTCTTCAGGGGAATCTGGTATGATCGCAAGTTGCGCTAATGCTGGTGTGGGTCTTTTGACCGGTAGTGGTTGAGAACGTTCTGTGTAAACTGTTGTGGACAGAATTCCACATCCAGAATGTCTGAAAAGGCTTGTGTCTCTCCTACTCTGGTGTCATCAGTGTTTTGTAGTTCAGCGATCTCATGGCGTGTTGCTTGGAGGTTTGGAATGACCGTGTTCAGTGATGTAGGGGTTCGAGTTTCTGTTTGAGCTCGTGTCATGACTGCTGAGCAGTGTTCTCTGTTTGGGTTTAGGTCGATGATGGGAGACTCCTGGTACGCTTTCTATGATCAGGTCGGCTACAGGGTTGTCATTGACTCAGCATGTTAGGGTCACCTTGATAAAAGGGAGTGTCGACTAGAAATTCTAGCAAGTGGGAAACGCTCAATGTGACCGCCAAAAGAAATGCAGTTTTGGAACTGTCCAGTGAAGTCTGAAGGTTTTACTAAGCTTGCTCGGACGCCTGCCGTGGTGGCACCTGAATCACAGAGTACTGAAATGGGTGTGTTGTGTATGTATCCTGGGTATAACGGTAAGTTTCCTGTTTCCTCTGCTGGAGGTAGTGCTGCATAAGATTGACATGTTTGCTACTTCGTCCTTTTTGACAGATATGGGTGTGCGAGTGGAGGGGTGAGGTGTCTTGGCTCGAACAACGTTTGCACAGTCCCGTGCATAATGTCCACGTCCCTGGCATGCATGACAACGAACTTCAAAAATGCCGGTACGGGAGTTTCCTGATATTATACCTGGTGTAGACAGAGTTTTGGATCTATTGTATGGTTGAGGTCACAGAGTTCCTAACTAATAGAGGGAGCGCTGAGACCTGCAGAGTGACGCCGCGG
>SMGT01001261.1:54990-77722 GCA_004794575.1 Lanistes nyassanus | reverse complement strand
CGGTGTTTAGTGTCAGCCAAATGTTCTGTGAAGCGGGTGTTGAGTGTGCGTTCTGTCTCCCCGATGTAGAATAAAGTGGGACAGAGGGTGCATGTGATGGCGTAGATGATGTTGCTGTCAGTGCAAGTGAAGTGGCGCTTGATGACAAAAGTGGTGTTGGGTGTGTGGAGTTTTGTGTTGGTGTTCAGGTAGGGGCAAGTGTGACAACGGGGGACATTGCATGGGGTGGAGCCGCATGAAGGGGGGAGGGTAGTGGTGGCTTTAAGTTTGGAATGTACTAGAAGATCTCGCAGGTTCTTATCCCTGCGAGATGCTAGGAGGGGGTTTTGTTTGAAGAGGTGGGGCTCGGATTTGGACAGTATGTGCCAAATAAGCCAAATAAGCATACATTCCGTTCCGTTCACTGATAAGCACAAAGTTGATTTTGGCGTACCAGCCTCACAGCTTTGGCGTACGCCAGTGTTTGGTTTGGCGTAAATACGCCAAATGGTGTACAATTCAGGAGTCTGTATCTACACCAGCCCTACACAACGTTCATCCTAGCTACCCCAGGTCTGTAGAATGCGCAATCATCATACGATCGTCTAATAAGTAATGCCAAATGTGTATGTGTTTTACAAATCCACACCAGATTTAGAAGGTTCCTTTTCACTTGCAGATGGTCATAGGCCATATTTAAACCCTGTCCCTAGATGTATATATAAATGAAATAATAAATATGAAAAGGCCCTTAACATGCATACACAGCCATCAGCGTGCAAGGGAGATCACCAATGTTCTCTTTTATACGAAGAGTACTTGCGTCACTTGACAAGAGGGAAATGGCAGGCAAGAGTAGGGGTTAGGGAAGGGGTGGGGTTGGGGAGTTAGTAAAGGAGTAGGGTTGGGGGTTACAGAAGGGGGTAGGGGTCGATGGGGTAAGAAAAACCTGGGCAACACACAGCCACTGTCCTAACTACACCAGCCCTGTACAAGTAGATGAATACACAACTTCATCTTGTACCAGTGCTTCTGGCTTTTTTTTTTCAAACCAAAGGTCAAAGTGACCCTCTAGCCTGAAATCTGCAGGTTATTTTGTAACACACACACACACACCCGTGCTGAGGGATCATCTGCAATAAACTTGCCCAAGTGTTAATAAAGCCCTGCGTATCATGATGATGTGTGTTGGTGTGCATCATAAATGGGAAGTCATTTATACAGCAAATAATCTCCATCAAAAATGTTTGGATTGTATGCTCAAAGAAGTGGTAAATGGAGTTTTAATGTACCGACTTGGTGCCAGCAGCTTGCTTAAGGTTAAAATCCAGACCTGAAGGACAGTCACCAAATAAAGTGCATTATGAGGCCTGCAAGACAAAGGTGACATTGAGATGACATCAATTATCATACTTCAAAGACAGCTATGACATGTGCCAGAGCTACTTAGGTCCACAAACATAGAAGATACACTGACAAGCATCTACAGTGAGAACCTGTTACTGTACCCTAGTCGAGAAAACAAAGTGAATTCAAACTTTAACAGTACCTTGATGCTGGATAACTCCCATGGCAAAGCGAGGTGTTGGCATGTGTCCAACCATACTCCACATGTTTGTCTTGGGATCGTATCTCTCAAGAGAACTGCCAATTTCCGTTCCCACCCAGCCTCCGAATGCATACAGGTATCCTTCGTGTTCACAGAGCCCTAGGCCATAGCGAGGCAGCACCATGTTCTGAACCTTCAAGAATGACGAAAACAAAAACAAAAGCTCATGCAAATATGCCTATGGACATGTGTGCAAGCGCTTGTATATAGATGTGGAAAGTAGATTATATATTCTATATATAGAATCTATCTTCTAATCCTACAAATATCATAGTTCTTGCCCACACATTAGACTAGATCTTTAACATGATCAAACCAACAAAAATATAAATAAAAAGCAATCAAGAATCAAAATCATTTGATGACATCATGGATTATGTGAAATCTCTTTTCAGCGACACATACCTGGGACCAAGTGTTTGACACAGGATCAAAGCGTTCCACTGTATCATAAATCATACAGTCACTCTCTCCCCCAGCCACATATACACATCTGTTGAGGACTGCCACTCCATGGCTGCTTCGTGCGTATTTCATGCTTGACACTGTGTGCCAGTGTTGATAAAAGGTGTCATACTTTTCCACTGAAGCCAAAGTTTGAGTGTCTGTCCATCTGTATCCACATGTGCGGCGATACCCACCTAGAATAAAGATGTATTTGCGAGCAGACTTGCGAGGCTGTAGAAGATATGGACGAAGATGGAATAAGCTTAACTCTGATCCCAGCTGCTGGTCCAGACGTGACTCCCGCACAATGTACACCACAGCTTGCCGCAAGTTTTCATCTTCTATGCCCTCCACCATTCTGTCCACATCAGCAGCAGGAATCAATGGAAAACGCACCGGCTTCAGCACATCTGCTGTTAGTGGCAGACGAGCAGCCACATCGTGCTGAAGCCAGGTGAGTGCAGCCTCCAGCACCTGACCCTCACAGTCCACTTTGACAAGCTCACTGTGCAGAACATGGACAAGGTGCCTCCAGTCCAGCTGTAAGAACTCGGGGCTCTGAGCGACTTCCACGAAGTTGTTTTCAATGAACTGTTCGGCTCTGTTCTGCACATCTGGCAGCTGGTGAAGCTCCGCCAGCAACCAAATACCTGCAGAATAAATACAAGGCCAGATACCTGCAGAACAAATAGAAAGTCAGATAGCAGAATAAACACAAGGTCTGGTACCTGCGGAATAAATACAACCTGAGAGAAACAGAATAGGATTTCAGATACCTGCAAAATAAATACTTTACATACCTGCAGAAGAACAAGTCACTACAGTGAGGGAAAAGTACTGGATAATATTTTACACACCTTAGCCAAGCATTAACAAAAACAGGTTTTCTTTTAACATTCAGTTTATAACAAGGTTAGTTTGCTGAAAAGTACATGACTCCATCCATCTTATATAGCTACAAAGCTAAACGATTTCATTTCTGGTTTCATTTCCAGTTCAATTTCTGGTTTAAGAATGCTGTTCTCTACAGAATCTAATATCAATATGACTAAGTTGCTCGCCAGGTGATATCTCACAGCATACAATACACGTAACAACCACAATTCATGATATATCCCATTGCTATTGCTTGTTTTTGCTTAAGCGGAATACTAAATAAGTCACACCAAGCAACCTCTCGCAACTGTGATATGAAAATGAAGATGATCGCCTTTTGTAACTACACAATGATCTGCTACAGTATGTGATGGAATGTGTTCTTTGAGACAGAACGTGTCACTGTGCAAGTACCAGTTCTGACAAGCTCACCGATGCAGTTCTCAACGGCCAACTGCTGAATCATAAAATGTCTGCAAACGTCCACCACTGGCAGCAGCTGCAGCATGTCTGCTGCTGTTAGAAGCTCCTGACAGGTGTCACCACTCACCTGTATTTTACCTGTGACCAGGTAACATGACCTGGTTTAGTCAGAAGGTGATCAATATCTATTATTTTAGTCTGCAAACTATATTTTGTCCTGTAAACACTAGTAAATAGAAAAAAACAAAAAAGCTGACAGCTTTTATTTACATGTCATCTAAACATATAAACAGAAATTCACCCACTTATGCCAAATGACATCACACCCTATCCTTTTTCTGAAACTGGGTCTGGGATAAAATGTCTCACCCGAATACATGAAATCTAGCAGTGTCTGAAAGACTGCTGGTGTCATGCTGTGGAGAGTAATGCTACTGAGTTTGCCCTCACTCATGCCAGACAAAAACATGGCCTTGAAGTAGGGACTAGCAGCAGCCAGTACCACCTTGTGAGCAGCAAACTGCTTCTGCCCCACGACCAGCTGAACATCACAGAAGCTTCCATCTCGCCACAAGTTGTGAATTGTCTTCATAAAACTGAACGGATATTCCTCCTGTACAGAGGTCCTCTCCACACTTTGATTTTCCATGTCTGTTTGTAAGCCTGCACAATGACATCCTTGATGTACATATAGACTTCGATAATTGCGTTAAAACCGATGTACACACTAGCAGATGAGAATTGTGAGAATAACCAGTCTTCTGTCGAATTACTAAGTCAAAAATCAGTTTTCTTGAACTTGTTATAATCCACTCGTCGCTTCTTTTTAAAATGCATGTCTTCATTTAATATGCTTACCATATAAAATGCCCCTTATTTCGAAGAACGGTGTGTTTTGTAATTCATTTCATGTCGTAGTTGGTCAGGTAGTGGGTACCAAAAGTGATACGCTGGCGAAGTGCCGCTCGTCTCTAGAGTGGCGTCCCTTAGGTACCAAAGTCGTGTTATCACTGTTCCCCCCCCCCCCCGCCCCCAAAGGTATGTTTTGAGTGGAACCGTCAGTGCGACTGTCTTTTGGCTCCAAAGCAAAATTGTGTGAGAAATTGTTTTTATTACGACATAACTAAGCTAAAATTCTACAACTGATGGCAGACGACACGCTGACAGCTAATGAACTATAGCTACAACTGTACTATACCAGCTGTGTCTGGTGTCGTCTGCCAACATTTGAAAAATACTGAACATCACATCATAATGATTGAACAGGTCATGCAATTAATGAATAATCAATAATGGAAAGTCTTCAATCAAATTCCTTATGTTTGTATATTTCAAATTATTATACATTCGATAGAAGCTCGAGCTGTAGTACTAGTTAACAGGATCCTTTCAAACTCAAAGCTTTCTCTTTTCTTAAACATAACTGATAGACTGCTGAACACATCTACAGATGAACAGCAGCCCATCACTCCAGCTCGAAAAGCAACATGAACATGTGCCTGCAGCCTCAACTGGGTGGAGGACGGGTGGAACTTTGGAGTTCTTTCCCTTAACATTTTTTAAAACCCACCTCCCGCGCCTTAGATTCATTTGTTCACCGAGAAATGCTGATATACTAAAAATTGGCATAAATCATTTAAGATATTTTCATTATGATTTTGCACCTTTTTAAAAACAAAAAGGCACGTTCGTTGAGTTTCGAAACTAAATGTGTTAGGTGCCGGGAGAAAATGGCATAGTTATTGGCGCAAATTATAAACATGGGAAAGGCAAAAGGGACCAAAAAATCTTCCTTGCAGACAAGAAAAGAGAACAGTCTTCCATACAGCAGGTAAACATAAATCCTTTGACTTCCAGTTGCTCTGTAAAATCGCTGATAGGATACGATACATTTATTTTGGTTTCTTGTGGTGTGTCCCAGTTTTGTTGCTCTGATTCATGATTTGAGTCATTGATTTTAATCATTTGACAAAATTCTACCACCCATTGAATGATTGTTAATGTAAACGTGGAACAGGGTAAGAGAAGATGGTAGTAAAAGTAAAACGAGAATTCCTCGGACAGCCGACGGCAAAAAATGTGTGGTGACATTTTTAGAAACGCATTATTCACCTAGTATTGGTCAGACCGACCAGCACATTATATTATTATAATCAATAATGTGATACTGTGATAGTAATACAAAATAACACTTACACTATGAAAAGAAGACAAAATATCAGGTTAATGCCTTTTTAGCAAGCATCTGTCTAGTCACATGGATTTCAGAGTATGAAATAGGATACACAGTTTAGTAGGTTAGATTATGGCAGCTTAAAAGCCTTAAATTGCTCTTTAATTTGATTAAGGAGCCATAACTGCTGAATGGACTACACTTCAGTCTTGCATTTAAATGTGTAAGGTCTAAAACTTGGGGGTTTACACTATCACCATATCTTGTCACATTTTTCTTTCAACATTCTCCACATCCTAGCCCATTTGCTGTTGAGAAGACACCTTTTTCCACAGACACTTTGGTACTGATATTTGACATTAATACTTTTTTGCCATGTGCTGCATAGCATTGGTCTGTGTGTTAATTAGTGCCACAGTTTTTTGACAGCCAAACCATTGTCTTCACGAGTAACTTGGGGTCTGGATACCAGCACCACCATCAATATGTACAACGAGATGGGCGTGCTGCCACTTGTGGCTGCTGCTGTTGATAACACCAGTGATCGCAGAGACAATGACAATGACAAGTCCGAAGACAAAGATGCTGACAGTGAGCTTATGCCCCTGATAGATACTCCCATGATAGATGTAAAAGATTCTTCGAATCAGCCAGTTGTACCACAGGTAAGCAATTAAACGAGATATGACTGTAAGTGAAAATAGGAGGCAGCATAATGTTGACTAAGCTAAGAACATATTCGGTATTGTTTGTCAGCTGACACTGTTATCAGTAACACACCTCACACATTTGAGTGATTTAGCATTTGTATACACATTAAATGAACAGTTTTGCATTGTGTGACAATATGACAACTATTTGTCACCTGACACTATCAGTAGCACACCCCACACATTTAGTATTTGTATCCACATTGAAATGAAATGTGTCAGGCCCCCAGGATACTTGTGCCCAGTCAGCGTGACAACTGCCTGCCAGACAAAGCTGTAGTCATCATGCGACTGACTCCAACTAAGAGTGATTACCAAGTCTTCAAGCGCCGCACTCTAGTACAGGAGTCTTCTGATCCAGGTACAAGAGTTCTTGACCAGAGACTGATGATGTCAGTTTTGGTTCACAGATTCCATGTAGATTTCTTTAGTCTTCATTTGCCAGGGGTGTTGGAAATACAGCAATAGTAATAAACTCACTATCCACCCTGTCACAGATAAAAGTACAAAATAAACAAACCAGCCGATATATTGAAATGAACATATTACTAGAAATTGCACATATATAAAAGTGAGTTAATATCCAAATTGTTTTGTGTAAATTCAACTGCAGTAGGATTTTCCCAATAAAACGAAGGTAGCAGCTTACCATTTTCATCATATAGTGGTTTGGGCAATGATAGTGAAACTCAACTTCACTTTTATCATATAGTGATATAGTGATTTGGCCATAGTGAAACTGAACTTCACCTTCATCATATAGTGATTTGGGCATAGTGAAACTCAACTTCACTTTCCCTGACATAACTATATTCCCCTTAATCCTAAAGTTGACAACAGTTTTCAAAAAAATCTATTAAGTATAATCTAAGTGTAGCCCCTTTGATCGTACATTTTAAAAGTAAATTTGTCAGTAACAGGCAAGTTCAAAATAAGTTTGTAGAATCTTATTCTTAACTGAAGTTGTCACAACACTAAGCAAGCTCGTTTAACCCTTCTCCCCAAGCCTTTCAGCGATACCGTATATGTCAACATGTGTCAGTACTGCATCATATACAACACTCTAATCCATTGAAAGTGAGTCTTATACATCTGTGTATCAACATCACTACTTTATCAAAATATACTCAAAACCAAAAGAAACGCGAATTGCACATGGGCAAGTAGTCAAATTTCATGCATTTGGGTACAACGATGGCAACAAACAATAGGTTGACATGAGGTCACATGGTCTGTTGAGTGTAGCCCTTGATAATGATATGCCTGGTGCAAAAATGTCCCTTCTGGCGCGCTGAAGTCGGACAGTGGTTTTCGCTCATGCAGCGTGAACAAAAGCAGCAAGACTAGAACTTCCTTTGTGAACAGAGGCACCACCCACTAGCAGTGAAGGCCGATGCTCGTACACGATCAGACAGACACATCTCAGAAGCAGAAGAATGCCGAAGCTGAACACTACAGATCGGGAAAGAGCCATCAGATGATGCAGGCTGGAAACCACACAAATGTCATTGCACCTGCACTGGGTGTGGCAGTTTCCACAATCTGTCATTTGTGGACTCGGTTTCAAGCCACTGGCAGCACTCGAGATGGAGCCAGAAGCAGATGATTTCGTGTCACGACTGCATGACAGGCAGAGCTACCACAACCACCTGTGCCAACCATTCCTCCCTGCTCCAGTGACGACCCGAGCCACTGTCGCATCGCCGGTTGTCTGAGCGACAGTGCTGCTGTTCTGCATGGCGGTCAGCGCTGACTGCACATCAGCAGCAGAGAATGGGGTGGGCCAGGCAGGATCTGAACTGGATGTGGCGGCGATGGTGAGACATTCTCTTCTTCGATGACAGCCACTTTTGCATCAGGCACACTGACGGCTGCATCATGGCATGGAAGAAGTGGAAAAAGATGTACGCCAGCAGCAACATCCTGCATCACAACCACTTGGGAGGCCCCACCATCATGATTTGGGGTGGAGTTGCCTCAATCAAGTCATGGGCCCCATTGTCTTCCAGAACATCAGCCCTGGACAAGGAAACAGCGTGACAGCACAAGGCTATGCATGTGACAAACACAAGGCTGTGTGGACCATATGCTAAGGCCCCACATCGTGCCATACTTCAAGCAGCACGGCAACCTCACTTTTCAGCATGACAACGCCTGCCCCCATACGGCAGGGCTCACCACGGCCTTCCTACAGCAGAACAATGGCCCTGCATGAGCCCAGACCTCAACCCAATCCAGCACCTATGGGACCATTTGCAGAGAGAGCTGAATGCTATTCAGCCCTCAGGCAGATCTGCACAAACGTGCCTATGGTGGTGGTGAAATGTCTGGTGCGCTTCATGCCCGCCAGGTGCCAGGCCATTGTCAAGGCCAATGGGGGGCACACCCGCTACTGACTTCGGACTATGAATTTGGATGTTTGGGACATTCCAAACGTCTTCTCAGTATGGCAGATGAACACAGATTGTGCAAAGACTCACTGTACTGATTTTCTCAAAAATTGAATGAAAGAAAAAAATTCAGATAAAACCACCAACTCCCTCAGTTTGCATGTCTTTTGGTTTTCAGTATATTTAGTCTGTAAATCATGTGGCAGTGAAATTATTATTGTAAACTACTTCCTATCACAGAAAACATTGCTCTTGAGGCCTTATCTAATTTCAGTCAACATCTTTAGTGTAACATTAATTCATTGACCCCGAGGGTATGGCTAACTTGCGACGACCTAAATGACCCGCGAGTCCGCGTTGTTGGCAAACTTACGACAAATTAAAAAATTTGCAGTGAGCAACGCATTTAACGGTGTAAGGGAGGTAAACTTTATATCATTGTAAAGCTCTGTCATCGCTTGTTTCCCCTGCACTGTCTAAATGAGTTTCGGAAACAGTTTCGGCTTGCCAAACGTGGTTTAGTGTAGCGGCTGGCCAGGTCTACTTACGTCGTTGACAATGGCTACATGCGTTTCGTTTGTTGTGTGTGCAAAAAGTGACTACATTTGGCACCAAATAGTTAGTAGTATTTAATATTTCTAACTAAAAGTATTGTTTCCATTGTGATGCCGAAGAATAGATCTTTCTAAATATGTAAAATATATTACTGGGAGTGTGGTAGTTTTTAACACATTCGCGCTGTGTATGGGAAATAAACGATACAGCATAGGTCACGCTTACTATCACATACGGGAAATAAACGATGCAACTTTGAAAATTTATTTACGGGGAATCGCTAATCGTCTAAGGTAAAGAACTCCTACATTAGAAAGCTGATTCATTTCTTCACGAGTTGCTTCCCTTATACTGTGTTTAAACCGACAATGAAAACGCTTTTCGGTAATAATTCGAAGGGAGTATCCACGTGTGTTCTGTCACTTGAGAAATGCTAGATTTACTCTTCAAATTACACGCTAAAGCGGAAAATGACATTGTTTTGCAAATTTAATGTGATAAATTGGATGAAGACAAGAGTATTTGTGCCTAAAAGACCTAAGAAAGTGATTACGAAGAGAAAAACGAGCGAGCAGTATCGTTTCAGTATGTGTATAAGTAATGGCGAGGACTTTTTGATTTCTTCAACTTCAGTTGTGTTTCCATCAAAGGATTTTACCAATTAAGGAACAAGGTCCAAGAAACACAGTAAGAAATGAGTTTTCTTTATTTGTTGTAGTTTTATATCATGTTTAAATCATTTTTGTATTGTTTTGGGGGATTTTTTAATGAATTTTTGAAAATAGGCTAAAAATGCCGCGTCCACCGGGGATGCTCGAGGGTAGGATTCTACGTCACGATTGAGTTAAGCGGTATTTTTTTAAAAACGTGTAAATCTATGCGGCCTGTGGGGTTGCTTAGCCCTGTGGGTCCCTGCGGGGTCAAAGAGTTAAACATAATTTGTTATGGCCTGGATATTGGATGTTAAAAACTACAATACTATGACCATTATAAACAAAATAAATTCAAATTTCACCCTGATGGCATGAAAGAACACTGTTATTTTTCCTTGAATTGGTTGAAACTAAAACCCAATATATTGTGCTAGCAGTGCATCCAGTCCTGATTATAATTTTTTGGCAGTTTCTGAGCAAATTGTCCTGTTTTCAGCATATGAAAGAACAAACATATTGAAAAGGGCACATAGAGTTACATTTGGGTCATCTCCAGCTACAGGGTAACATCGTGTTTCCTCATTGACATGATACAACAGGAATGGCTTGAGTTACTGAGATATAAATAGTCATTTTCAAGCAGGTGCTCACACAGAGACCCTTGTTGATGCCCTGCATAACTGATACATCTCAAATAACCAGTTAGGAATGGTCATAGTCAAGCAGGTGTTCACACAATTTGTCGTACTGAGAATTGAGGTATCTTTGTTTGATAACAAAACTTGCTGATGCTGCAGATCCCTTTCTGAAGCTGTCTGACGAAGTCATTTTGCACGTGTTTCGCTTCCTGCCCAGATTTGTGTTGTGTACCTGTGCTCAGGTGTGCAAACGATGGAGTAGTTTGGTGTAAGTAGATTTTAGTTCTATTGCTGTGATTGTTAGTGCTGTCTGTTAGATATAGTGCTATTCTCATCTTGTGTATAGATCTTACAGGATGGAGCTTGTGTTCCTGAACAAATCTTATTTTAGCTTTATAGCTATGATTAGTGCTGATCTATTTAGATCCTGTGATGTTCTCATCCTGTGCAAACGATTTCTAAATAATCTGTTCAGCATCTTGCTGCCAGCTCAGGCAGCTTGGCGCTGGCGTTGACAAGCTTTCCTGGCCACCCACTGCACACCAGCACCCCCTTCCACCTCCGCTCGTCACCGTGAGCACTGCTCTATAAATCTTGAGCTGGTCAGTCGGGGGAGCGATCCACCTTTAGCTGTTGCCACAGGATTGGTCCGTCTTAGCATGCACTTCTGGTGGGGAAGGGTTTCGCAGGGTCCCACTCCTGTCTTGGGAGCAAGTTGGTGGGTACCCAGGTTGTCATTTTGTAGATGTTCATGTAGAAAAATCTGAAAATCATGCAGACTTTGAAAACGGGGTTGTCCGTCGCACACATATTTTAAAGATGATCGTGCATGACTGATCAGGCCAAATGTTTAATCAGAGACGGCAAATTTTTGGTTTAATCACCTATCGATGGTACAGTAGACATGACACAAAAGCATCATAATTCCCTCGAATACGCTTGAATTGAATACTCAACAGATTCACGTTGCTCGTTTTATAGATTTAGTGCACCATATGAAAGAAAGGGATGATAAATATAAAATCCATTTACCACATTGCAAAAGTAATTTTTGTGTTATTATTATAATGTATATTTTAGCCGAGATCACTAGGCCATGTGTGTGTAGATCTTTGGTTTGGGTGCTGCAGATTTTTTCGTCTTGGGCAATTCCAAACTCTGCTCGCTGTCGTCGGCAGGACTGGAGGCTTATGCCTTCCTCCCACTGTCCCTCCTTCCCTGGGTGATGTCTTATCTCTTCTCAACCCTGCCGCTTCGCTTCCTTTCCGTGTTCTTCGTCGTGCTTCTTCTGCTCACACCGGTTTGGGCGGTGTCGCCCTCCTCCTCTATCCTTGCCTTCTTTACAATCCCATTTCTCTCTCCTCTTCTTTGCAGGCGTTGGCTGCTAGAGTCACGCTGCATAAAATCATCTGTTTGCTGTCTCTACCTTCCTCCGTCAGCTCAGGTTTCCCGTCACGAGTTGGATGATTTGCTAGACCAACTCCCCCCTCCTGTTCTTCTTTTGGGCGACTTCAGTGGCCATCATCCCCTGTGGGGTGGTGTTTCCAGCGATGCCCGGGGGGGAGCTTTTAGCTTCGTTTTTTGCTGAGAGGGATCTCTGCATTTTCAATGACGACAGTCCCACTTCCTGTCGGCCCCATAGTGGGTATACTTCCGCCATTGATCTTTCGGTCCGTTCTCCCTCTCTTTCTCTTAACTTTTCTTGGCGCGTCACCGGGGAGTTGTGTGGCAGTGACCACTTCCCCCTCGCTCTGTCGGCCGACCTTTCTGCAGACCCTGGGCCAGCAGGTCGCTGGACTCTTTCCAAGGCTGATTGGTCACTGTTTCACTCTCTTTGTCTCTCCCAGCTGACTTTACCCTCTGTTTTTAATCTCGATTCCCCGGTGGGCGGGTATCATCCCGTCCGCCCTTTTACTTGATGTCGCGCAATCCGTCATCCCTTCCAGTGGCAGGGGTCGTCGCAGCCCTCGTGTGCCCTGGTTCACGGAGGAATGTTGGGCCGTGCAGCAGAAGCGGGTGCAACATCCTGCTTTCCGCTGCCCCACTGCCGATAATGTGCTTTCTTTTAAACACCTCCGGGCTCATGCACGGTTTGTTTTTAAACGGCAGCGCAAGCAGGCTTGGCAGCGTATCGTTTCCTCTCTCTCAGTCCATACCCCTTCTTCCACGGTCTGGGCAGCGATCCATCGCCTTTCAGGGAAGCGTTCCTCTGGTTCTGTTGGCCACCTCCGCAACGGCGATGCAACCCTCACAGACCAGCGCGATATCGCTAATCGTCTTGCATTCACCTTCACTCACAATTCCTCTTCCTCTCACTACTCTCCTTCCTTTCAGCGCCTCCAGCATGCCAGCGAATCTACTCCCTGTAACTTTTCTTCCTCTGAATCTTACAATCTCCCCTTCTCTCTCTCTGAACTAAAACAAGCTCTCCGTCAGGGTTCCTCTTCCGCCCCTGGTCCTGACAATCCACTATCAGTTTCTCACCCATCTCCCTGAAGAATCTTTTTCCCTTCTCCTCCACGTCTTTAACAGCGTTTGGACCTCTGGGGACTTTCCCTCCATGTGGAGGGAGGCCTTTCGTGGTTCCCATTCCCAAACCCGGTTAAGATCCCTCTGATCCCAACAACTATCATCCTCTCTCACTAGCTGTCTGTGTAAAACTCTGGAGCGCATGGTCAATGCTCACCTGGTCTGGACGCTTGAGTCCGAGGGTTTGCTCTTCTCGCTGCAGTGTGGTTTTCGGCGGGGCCGGAGCACTGTCAACCACCTCATTTGCTTCAAACCGTTCAGCGGTTTTAAATTTTCCACTGCCAAGACTGTTTGCATGCATTTTTGTAAACTATGTGGCCACTTTCCAGAGCCCACCATCCGTATTGATGGTTCAGTGCTCCAGGTGGTCCCCGAGGTCAAATTTTTCGGGGTTAATTTAGACCACAAACGTTTGTTTTTAACACACTGGAATCGGGGTGGGCAGTGTGCTCCATTAGAACTTTGCTACTGTTCATAGTTTAACGGTCAGGGGGTTCACATGTTTTTTTTTTTTTTACGAATGTCAAAAGAGATTTGTGGACAAGGGTAGTAACTGGCGTTTTCAATAGTAGAATCATTTTTCTATCAAGTCCCCTCCCTTAGACCATAAAGTAGACAACATTTTCAAATCTGTACCGCCAGTTTCGCGCCAACTGTTTAGTCGTGAGACAAAGGCTGGCCGCCATAGTAGACTTCGGCGTTTCTCCACTAGACAGGCACTGGATTACAACTGTTTCTTTGTGTCCTTGTTGATGCCTTGCATCCTGGATAAACTCCTGGCATTTATGGATAATTTCCACAACATATTATGGATTACAAGTGCTGCAAATGGCTGTAATAGGCGAGTGCTTCCTGTCAGTGGTCCACTGAGTGGAACTGTTTTAAGACTGTGTTTACATCACTTTGGTTACATAATTCAACACAGTCTTCCAGAAACGGACGGATTTCGGGTAGGAAAAAATCTTATTTTACTTAAATTTATCTTTCTAACAACCTTTAAGTGATACTTTTAACTTTAATAGGGTTTTTTTTTTACAATTTTTCAAAAATCGGTAAAAATCACCTCAAACGCTGCGATTTCAGCGACGTCACGCATTGTAGGACACACGATTCCGTTATGTTAAGCCATATCTGGTCCCTTCGTGCGTTGTGCCTAAAGGCGCTGAATGTTATACATGTTGTTGGGCGCACCCAGTGGGGTGGGGACCATCCCACCCTTTTACATTTATACCGTTCCTTGGTTGGCTCCAAACTTGATTACGGTTGTGTTGTCTATGGTTCCTCTTGTCCCAAACTTGATTACGGTTGTGTTGTCTATGGTTCCTCTTGTCCCAAACTTGATTACGGTTGTGTTGTCTATGGTTCCTCTTGTCCCAAACTTGATTACGGTTGTGTTGTCTATGGTTCCTCTTGTCCCAAACTTGATTACGGTTGTGTTGTCTATGGTTCCTCCCGTCCCACCTACCTTAAACTCCTTGATACTGCCCACCACCGTGGCCTCCGGATTTGTCTGGGGGCTTTTCGTACCACCCCAGTGGGCAACCTCTGTGCTGAGGCTGGCGAGCCCCCTCTTTCTCTGCGCTGCCTCAGTCTAATGCTCCGGTATGTCACCAGGTGCGTTGGGATAACCCTGCTTATTCTGCCGTCCTTCAGCCTGAGCGTGCTCCTTTGTACAGTCTTTGTCCCAAGGAGCTCAAACCTCTTTCTCTCTGCCTTCTTTCTCACCTGTCTGCCTCTGCTTTCCCCCTTGACCAAGTTGCTCCCCTCTCCTTTCTTCCCGATCCTCCCTGGACCCTGCCGCCTCCCGACTTCCGTCTTGACCTTGCTGCCTTCCCCAAGTCTTCCACCTCTGATCTCCTTTATCTTTGCCACTTTCATGAACTACTCTCCGACTATCCTGGTTTCTGCTGCGTCTTCACCAACGGCTCTAAACTCCCTTGTGCTGTTCGGGTTGCGGCTGCGGCAATCCCCTCTTGCTCCTCTCACGCTCTCACTGCTCACCTCGCTGATCACAGTTCTGTCTTCTCTGCTGAACTTTCTGCCATCCTTCTGCCATCTGTTGACCTCCACCCTTTTATTTCCTCCTACATCCACTCTCTCTGGCAACCCCACTGGGACACTGTCTTCAGATTTTCTCCACTCTATTCTCCCTTCTCTCTCTGACCCTGTTTACTGTCCAGAACCTGTGCGGCGAGATGATGTTGTCCTGATGCACCTTCGTTTGGGTCTTACCCACCTCACCCACTCCTTCCTGCTCCGTTCCGAGCCCCCACCCACATATGACCATTGTGCAACACCTCTAACCGTACGACACGCTTTATTTTCTTGCTCCAGTTTTAGCCACGTCCGTCAGCATCATTTTTCTGTCCCATCCTTCCCTGCCCTTTTTCCTTCAATCCCTCCTTCTGTGATACTCGCATTTTTGCGTGCCATCGGCTTTTATTCCCATATTTAAGCTTGTTTTTGTGCCATTTTTTCCTACTTTTGGTTTCACCTTGTGGCCTTTATCCATCCTCTCTCTCCCTCCGCCTCCTTTTTCTTTTAACCTGTGTTTTCTCTCTTTTTGTTCTGTCATGAAAGAGCCTTAGTTCCTGGCACAGTGTTAAGCACCAACACTCCTGACATTCGAGTTCTCTCAACCCTGTCTCTGTCTTGTCCCTCTTCACAGGCCAGCACCAGTGCAGTTTCCGGAACACCTATGGCTTAATCATGCAGATCCCCTTCCACTCCTGGTGTCCAAGGGGACCCTTCTGCAGCTTTGGTCCAGTGTTACCATCCCGACCCGCTGTTTCTCTTCTTGTACGCTTAGGTGGTGCATGGCACCGTGGAGATTACACCCCTTTCCTCCTTTTCTGGCTTGTGCGCGCTGCAGTTCCAGTACCTTGTGCTCTAATGCTGCCTGGAGAAGCTGGGCAGATAGTACCTTGCCATGGGGTTGGCCTGACAAGATTCCAAGCAGATTCCGTCCCATTTTTATGTTTGGTGGCTTCTGTCCCCTTGTCTGTTGTAGTGGTGTGGGCTTGGCAAGCCGCTGTTCTCTCCACCCTTCACCCGCTTGGCGTGGCTTTGCTACGCTCGTTTCCAAGGTAGTCCGTGGTTTGGCATTGACCTGGTCACAATCATTCTGTCTGGTGTTAACTTGGGACCTGCGCACTGCTCACAGGCATCGCTAACTTGAGATTTAGCACTTTGAGTCATGATAAGTATTGCTAAAGAAACTCAAATTTTGCTAAGAAATTTGGATTTTAACACAAAGCTCTCACATATTAACTTGAAGCCCCAAGTTCCAGACTGTCAGGGCTTAGCACAGCCAGCTGCCAAACTGCCTGGGGCAGCAAAAACCCTTCGTTGGGCAAGTAAAAATTTCGTCTAGTTGCCTGACTGAAAATTTTCACTCTGTGCCTATTGCACAGAATCGCAGTTTGTGGCTGTAGGTGGGATGCGCAGGTCAGCTTTTGGGCCAGTCAGGCAAGTGAAAATTTTGACCCTGTGTTTAACCCTGCCTGTGCTGCCCATTCGTGATAAGTGCAAACAACAGGAAAGAAGCCAATCAGGGAAGGAATACAGCAGCCATTGGGCAGAAAGAAAAAAGTAACCAACTAGCTCCCCAAAAACCCCCCAACCTTAAAAAATTGACCTAACTACACCCCCCCCCCTTTTTTTGTTTTTTGACTTGCGTTACCTGAAATAACTTGTTATCTGGCCATTTTCACCTGTGGACCTTGCCAACTGCTTGTGCAGGAACGATGAATCACTGTGGCGGCGAGTTGACCTTGGAGGAAAAGTCGTCCAGTCCAAGCACATGGCCACTTTGGTCAAGAGAGGCACTAGTCGCCTGCGTCTGAATGGCACAGAGGTACTGGCATGTCTTTGGGTTTTTATGGTAACATGTTGCAGGAATGCCGTCGCAGCATAGCTTCCGTAGGCTGTAGCTTCTGACGTCTGGCATGCTGCGCTGGTTGTAAAAATACTGGTAGAAAGTAGCTGCGCAGGTGGATGATTCCAACTGGTTTTTAGTCAGCAGTTGTGATGCTCGAGGACTAGCATATGAACATCTCAAGCAAGAAGTGAGTCTTCCTAAAAACTGCAGTTTGTTCAAGTAAACATTTCTTGAGAACATAATGCCCAAGTAGTTAAGGGGGCCTGGATAGCTCAGTTGGTAGAGCTGTGGCCTAGCAGGTGGAAGGTTGTAGGTTGAATCGTGGTGTGGCCCAGGATTATTTCCTGGAGTTATACATTGTGCAAACTCCATTCGGCCATTTCCTGCACACTGCCTGTCCGCACTGGCCATCTGACTGCAGCTATCAGTCTGGTGGTTCTTTAAGTGCATAGTTTAGTAAAAGGACCCTATCCCCCCTATAGTCCACTGTCCTGATATGCACCCAGTTTGTGGCAGGACATTAAGCAGCCGATAACCAACCAACCAACCAACCCAAGCAGTTAAGCAGGAGTAACCGTCCTTGGAAAGGGCTTAAAGGATTGGCGTTCTCTTAAATATTTGCTATTTGTCCATGTCAGAATACCATGAGGGTAGCTGGTGGATCAGGTCAGTGACATGTCACAGATTTAATTCTGTCACAACTGGTTGCTGCTGTCATTGGTATCAAGGCCTGTTCTTTGTGAATGTAGACCTATTTATCTGTACGCTATTTACGCTATTTATCCGTACGTATCCACTATTTTGTAGCCTATTGAAATATTAACAGTCATATGCCACTCTGTTTAAAATGATGTTTCCAAAAATCCAGGTACATTATAATGCATCGAAAGTACTATTCCCCACACCCCCTTCACTTTTCATCGATTGACCTGACATGTTGAGGCAACAAAAGTTGCATTTATGCTGCTTACAAATCATGGAACTGTCCAGGTGACATCACCCTAATGGGACAGAGAACAGCGGTCTATGGGCAAAAATATCAGTAAAAATCTGCATGCCACCAGTGTCCCATTCATTTTACCAAACTCACATTTGAGCAGCTTTACAAGAAGTGTTCGTATAATGTTCAGTGGTATCTGATGTCTGTTTACATTCCCAGACTGTTCTTTCTGCAAAACATTTCGTGAGAGAAGTCCGGTGTGTGCATCCTCTGGTTCCACAGTCTTTTAATTCAGTCTCATTAAATTTGTATCACATTCTTTATCAACTCATGTGAATAATGTTTACAACTGCAGTTTGATGTCAGTTTTTATACATGCACTTGAAGCTGATTTAACGTCAGTGTTAACGTGTTCTCTTCCTAGCAGCTTAAGTTTTTCACCTACAGGCAACATGTCAGCAACTCAGCGACTGACATGTCTACATGTTTTGCATTTGCCAGGATTTTTACATGCAGCTGTATCGTTTCTGTTTGACGCAGCCATCCTAGCAACAGAGTGTGGGTGTTACAGTTTAGCTAATGAAAGTAACTGCCCTACCCCATTTCAAGGTCACTACAATGAGCATGTAACAAAAGTTGGTGTCGACACACGTGCTTTTAATTCCGGTTTGGTGAAAATTAAAAACCAGTTTTATTGCAGATGGGTAGTTATTGTTTTCTGCTAAATTTTTCTGGCTTGTTGAATCACTGTTTCCTGATAGAGGCACGACCTCTGCATTACTGTTTATCAGACCTATGTCCACAAAATCTGGGAATTTAAATACGGCAAAGAAACCTTGTCATCAGCCACCTGCCAGAAGTGAAGAAAAGGAGCTGGAATTCTTTGTCAGAGCTCCCACCCCCACTAAAAAATATAAAGCACCCACAAGCATGCGCTTTTACGCATCAGTTTATCAACAGTTTGAAAGATTTTGTGCATACAATGGTTGCTGGTAAATGAATGTTTGTTTATTCTACACACTCGTAAGTTTGAGGTTGATCATCACTGTAAAAATGCATTGGTATATATATATATACACACATGTAGACACTGTTTATATACAGATATATTTCGATAGTGGTGTATATATATATATACACACACACACATAGACACTGTTTATATACAGATATATTTCGATAGTGGTGTATATATATACACACACACACACACATAGACACTGTTTATATACAGATATATTTCGATAGTGTTTACATATACATTGTAGATATATTTAGATAGTACGGATAAAGTCGGCATGGACCTTAAATTTTAAAACCCATGATAAATGTACCTAAACTGTTAAAACACCCCTTTAATGCCCCTAAATACAGCAGGCTGTGGGGGTAAACAGATCTGTGAATGAGAAGACTTGTACATTGTTTGTTGGGTCATTCAGGAGTGATTTACCTTGAAATTGATGACGATTTGTTTGAAAGTTCACTTTTCTTTTTCCTTTGCTTGTGTCGAACGTGTTTGAGAATGAGAATTTTAAGTAAAGGAGTCTGTTGGTGGAATTCTTGGTAAGGATGAGGGAACCAGCATCCCTTCTTAGTTCTAGAAACTGCACAGTAGCACCTGGGTTTCATAAAGGGTTGTGAGGTTGGGTGCTTGACATATGAGTTCACCTGCAGCAATTGTCTGTGACTCAGGTACTAGGCACCAGACTGGAGGGCCTGAGACCTGCGTTCACATTTCACAGGTAAGCCTTCGACAAAGGATTTTTATACCTATTGAAAGGCACTCCAAAACGATTTTTAAAGATTCAGATTTGTGTGCATCAACTTCAAGAAAGAAAATTTTGATTTTAAAAAACTTTTGCATGGTTTATTTGTTTTATATTTATGATTTTCTAAGGCTTTAATTTTTAATTTAGTGACATTTTTTGTCTGGGAAAATTGTTTCAGTATGTACTTGTGACTTTTTTTGGTCTGGGAAAATTGTTTCAATGTTTACTATAGATAACTCCAACAAAGGTACTGGCAGCGCTCAAACATAGCCGTATGCAGACGCATGTGACCAAGGGAGCTTACGGTACCCAAACACGTAGCAAAGAGAGGGCCGAAAGAAAACACCCCTTTAATGCCCCTACATACAGCAGGGTGGGGGGGGGGTAAACAGATCTGTGAATGAGAAGACCTGTACATTGTTTGCTTGGTCTGCCGAGTTCCTTTCTTTCGCCCCTCTCTTTGCTGCATGTTTGGGTACGGTAAGCTCCCTTTGGGCACAGGCGTCTGCATACGGCTATGTTTGAGCGCTGCCAGTACCTTTGCGCTCGGTCCTCATTTGTTCTTTATCAATATTTACTAGTTTTGCAGGCAGCAGACCTATAGCCTTTACTTTTTTCTGCTAGTAGTCAATTTCTGAATAATGTCCCTATTCTGGTAGTCGCTATACATATTCCCATTCTGTGAACAATGCTGCTATGTTGGTATTTTATATAAATTTCCATATTCTAGTAAATACAGAATAACACTAATTTTTTCTGTGACCTAGAAGTTTTCTCAACCAATAAGAAAACCTCAGAAGTTGACAATCATACAAATTTTTAAAAAAAAATTTCAATGTGTAACTGTAATGTTTATTTAACCCATATTCCCCTGGGCGCTCGCAAACCGGTGTAAAGTATTATCACACTTACGAACGTTGGGCTGTTTGACAAGCGGATGCTAAAAAGAATTTTTGGCCTGTGAATATAGCCAGCATGCAGCGAAGATGCCTGGTACCTGATCCAAACTCACATCCATTAATGTAAATGGCAAGCATGTGTTGGCTTAAAGGTCTGCTTTTATGTTAAAATCAATCAGTGTTGATTCAGTTATCAATAAGCAGCCCATTTAGTTTGTACTCCATGTTGGTTGGTCAGGGTTGTGTTCATCTCTGTGTGTGTGTGTGTTTAACATTAGAGTGTCTGTGCGCCCTGCCCGTACGAAGTGCATGAATTGTGTTACAAATCTACATTTATTATATCAGATTTTCAGTAAGCCTGTCTTGCTGTTTCACGGTCAGCCTCTGATGTTTTGTCTTCTGTGGGAAAATTCATTGCCATTTTACATGAACCGGTGGAGCTGCTGCTGAACTTGAAGTCTTCGCCTTAACCCACCTCCCACCTCTCAGCTCCCCATTTTTTGTCATGTCAGTTTTCTCTAGCATATTCTTTTTTCCATCTTTAAGTACCCTCTGTGTGTGTGTGTGTGTGTGTGTGTGCACTTGCATGTGTGTGTGTGTGTGTGTGTGTGTAGGATGTGCAAGCTGCAGTACCTGGACCTGAGCATGGCCACGGTGGAGCCTGCCCTGCTGGTGCAACTCTTCAGCTTGTGCAGGGAGCTCCGCAAACTCAGCCTGGAGAATCTGCAGCTGAACGACGAAATTTTCTTGTGAGTTGCACTACATCTCTTCTCACCTGGTGCTAGGTAAAAGCTGTCTTTTAGCAGGGTTAAAAGGTCACTGGGCTTAAATACTGTGGACTAGGGCCGGTGTGCATCAGATGTCTGTGAATAAAGTCGATTTCCCGTCAAGCCGTAAGTCGTTCCAAACCATCCAACACTCAGTGTGCAAGAGAGGTCTGGATTAAAGTGTAGGCGACAAAGGAACTTAACCAAGCAAAATAATAACAAGGACACATCAGGAAGACACAACACAAATGAATGCCAACTAAAACGTCAAGTTCCTTGGCTGCAACTTACATTTGACTCCAAGCAGCAATCACTTGTTTCTTTACGGAACCTTCCACCCAACCTAGAATTGCACGAAGAGGCTCAGTACAGAGACAGTTTAATGTTTTGGGGAGAGCCAGATGGAGTCGCACAATGTTTAACTCCAGGCTGTTATCCTTAGCCACTGCTGGATTTGAACTTGCAGCCTTGACCCACTACTGTCCAGTGCTCTGCTAGTGAGCTATCCAGCTATACAGAGAGAGAAAGAGTGAATGAGCAAGAGAAGTTCTTAAAAAGAAACTGGTATTGTTTGAAGCAGTTTCCATTCCAAATACGTGCACTTGTGATGTCACCTTTCACCAGCCCAAGGCAGACACACACAGAGAAAACGTCTGCCACTAGGTTCTTAAGTCTTCCCTTTAGTTCGTAGTAGTGAACACAAAAGTTTTGGCTAGGTGAAAATAATGGAAACGTTAGGGAAATGTTTGGAACCAAACGTGTAAGAACACCGCAGTTACCTGAGTGGACTGAACCACTCTGATTTTCTCCCTGTTTCTCTGCCCCAACACACAGGCCTCTAAAGTCCTTTTTGGGCAACTCGACTTTTTAAACAACCAAACAACCATCAGGCATTTGGAAGCTTGAAAGTGATGTGAAAAAAATGTCTATATTTACTAAAAACATTATACTTTTGTTTTTGAGCATTAGAGACCTTAAAAGTTTTTGTCTCTCTCCCTGTGTGTGTGCGCGTGCGCGAATGTGTGTTTGTGCTCGTACAGCATGCTTGGTGAGAATGAGGATCTAGAAGATCTCAACCTCTGCATGTGTCAAGGCATCACCACCAGTGGACTGAAGGCCATTTTTACCAACTGCAGACGGTAAGTTTAATTCATAGATACATCTTTCGGTTGTATAGCCATTATCAAAGTCATAGACAGGTCTTTCGGTTGTATAGCCTTTATCAAAGTCATAGACAGGTCTTTCGGTTGTATAGCCATTATCAAAGTCATAGACATATCAAAGTCATAGACAGGTCTTTCGGTTGTATAGCCATTATCAAAGTCATAGACAGGTCTTTCGGTTGTATAGCCATTATCAAAGTCATAGACAGGTCTTTCGGTTGTATAGTCTTTATCAAAGTCATAGACAAGTCTTTCTATTGTATAGCCTTTATCAAAGTCATAGACAAGTCTTTCTATTGTATAGTCTTTATCAAAGTCATAGACAAGTCTTT
>SMGT01001261.1:23423-53945 GCA_004794575.1 Lanistes nyassanus | reverse complement strand
TGTCCTATGTTGTGTTTGTGTCGGATCCCAGTCGTCAACATACGCTTAGTGAGCGAGCTGACGATATAAATTAGGGATTCGCTGTATGCACACATGGTACACCGGGGGTTAGCTATGTGAAGACTAGGGTCGTTTAAAAGAAAGGGACGGCAGATCTTTTTTGAAGATCTGCCATGTTCCTTCCTTTCGACTCTCTCTTTGGTACGTGTTTGGGTACGGTAGGCTCCCTTGGTTGCATACGTCAGCATACGGTTGTGTCTAGCGCTGCCAGTACCTTGTTGGGATTATCGTTATCTTTAGAGTCAAGATAACAAACTGCAATACAAGCATTTTCTTCTTCCCTCTTAAATTTTAAATAAAACTTATTTACTGCAAGTCTTGAAAGTCATGTCAACATTATTGATAAATATTAATTTTAACAAAGCTGTATTGTGAGAGAGGATGTACAGCCCTGTGGGTTTTTTCTCCAGCCATGGCATTACATGGTGTTTTTAATGGAGCGGCTTGGAGCCATTTGTTTCTGAAGCCTCAGCATGCATCTCTTGTTCCCTTTTGTGCAGTTTGGAAGCTCTCAATGTTGCCTGGACAGCAATGTCAAGGTCTACTGTCTCCTACCTGTCCTCATGTCTGCCAGCCAGCATCCTCAAACTGAACCTGAGTGGCTGCAGGGAGAACATTACAGATCAGGGTGAGAAGTTCTCAGACAATAGATAACAGCACATAGGAAGTACAGTGATAGCGTATGGAACCACAATCTGACAAATTGGCTAAAGTAAATCTCTCTAAGACTCTTAAATCGGGGCCATTGTGGAGAGAAATTTAAGGACTGATTTAAGATTACAGGGCCTAGAATATCCAACAGCTGAAGTAGTGAGTGGAACAATAGAGCAAGTGAAAATTGTCACAAGCTGCAACAGGGGCTTGAGTCTGTGTTTGGATGTATTCGTCACCAGTCCTTGTGCGTATTTGTCACCAGTCTTTGGGTGTATTTGTCTCCAGTCTTTGGGTGTATTTGTCACCAGTCTTTGGGTGTATTTGTCACCAGTCTTTGGGTGTATTTGTCACCAGTCTTTGGCACAGTGTGGGTGTACTTGACACTGAGTGTATTCGTCACCAGTCTTTGGGTGTATTCATCACCAGTCTTGGGTGTATTTGTCTCCAGTCTTTGGGTGTATTTGTCACCAGTCTTTGGCACAGTGTGGGTGTACTTGACACTGAGTGTATTCATCACCAGTCTTTGGGTGTATTCATCACCAGTCTTTGGGTGTATTCATCACCAGTCTTTGGGTGTATTTGTCACCAGTCTTTGGGTGTATTTGGCACAGTGTGTGGGTGTATTTGACACTGAGTGTATTCATCACCAGTCTTTGGGTGTCTGTCTCCAGTATTTGGGTCTATTCGTCACCAGTCTTTGGGTCTATTCGTCACCAGTCTTTGGGTGTATTTGTCACCAGTCTTTGGGTGTATTTGTCAACAGTATTTGGGTGTATTTGTCACCAGTCTTTGGGTGTATTTGTCTCCAGTATTTGGCACAGTGTGTGGTTGTATTTGACACTGAGTGTATTCGTCACCAGCACTTGGGTGTATTCGTCTCCAGTCTTTGGGTGTATTTGTCTCCAGTATTTGGCACAGTGTGTGACACCATATTTGGCACAGTGTGTGGGTGTATTTGTCTCTAGTATTTGGCACAGTGTGTGGGTGTATTTGGCACTGAGTGTATTCGTCACATCTTTGGGTGTATTTGTCTCCATTCTTTGGTTGTATTTGTCACCAGTCTTTGGGTGTATTTGTCTCTAGTATTTGGCGCAGTGTGTGGGTGTATTTGACACCAAGTGTACTTATCACCAGTCTTTGGGTGTATTAGGCAACAGTTTCGGGGTATATTTGGTACCAGTTTTGGGGGTGTTTGGCATCAGTATTTGGGTGTTTTTGGCACCAGTTTGTCCGGTTTGGTTGAACCTCCTTGCCGTTACATGGGTGAAACTTTCCCTAAATAAAATGGAAAAGGGTTGTGCCTGCCTGTGGTTGTGTGTACAACAGTCACTTTCTGTTGCATAAAAAAGGGAAAACAATTGCCTTCAAAAGTTTCACATGCACGTCATAATTTAAGGAGCCGTTCACAACTCCTGTCCAGTAACAAGTCTTTGTGAGTGAAAAGTGAGAAACGTGAAAGTAAGGCAAACCTTAGTCTTAGAAAAAAGAGGATTTGCCAAAATAAGGAAAACGTTTCACCTATGCCATGTTCGAGTGAATTTTGCTGTTTTGGCAGTATGTGGACAGAACAACGCTGTTGTAATGCACTTCCCTGCTTGTCGTCCATGGGTAGCAACTTTTCAACTTATTTTATTGGCTTTTCCTTCAGACATTGTTAAGCTGTGCGCCGCCTGTTCCTACCTGGAGGATCTGGACGTCAGCGATGCCACTCTGCTGACCTGTCAGTCCATCGTGCACATCAGTCGCCATCTCCACCACCTGGAGCACATCGCTGTCAGTCGCTGCTATCACATTTCCCCTCGCACGCTCTCCTGCCTGGCTGTTCTGCCTGACCTGCAGGCCATCGACTGCTTCGGAATGCTTGGGGAGGGGCCATTACAAGAACTGAAGACCAGCATGCGTGGGGTGCAGCTCAACAGCTTCCCATTCTCCTCCATCGCGCGACCCACCACAGGGCTGAGACGCACCAGTATATGGGGGCAGAGGGTCAGGGAAAATGCATGTTAAAATAATCTCCACAGTGTGAAGGGCATCTGGTTTGTTGTGAGGAATACATCCACAGAAATTGTCAAAAGCATCCCTGTCTCAGATTTAGTTACGAGACTTGTTCCGAATGTGTCGAATCACAAACCATGGTCCTAGCAACCACTTGGTATCTGACGGGTTGTAAGTCATGGGCCAAGTTTGGTGTCGTTTCAAAAGGTGTAAACGTCAGAATCTTAGGATCTGGCAATGTCTCTCTGATGTCATAAGGTGCCGAGAATGTTTGGTGTCATTTGTCAGCCATAGCAGCACCAGAAGTTTGACGTAAGACATATTTTCAACAGAATTGTCAGATCACAGTTACATGCACACGGATATCAGAACATCATTTGACATCACTGTGGCCATTATTGCAATCAAAGTGTCGGGTGTCAGATACGTCGTGTTAAGAACATAACAATGCGTACAGGTGTCCCCGGTGTGAGAATGTAAAACTGAAAATATTATCGATAGTATGCTTGTGTTTACGATATTCCGAGTTTTAAAAATGTTTTGCGTCCAGTGAGAATGCAGAATGTTTGGCAATTATCCATCAGTAGTACAGCTGTGTGGTTTACATGTATCGGCACAAGGGTTGTGCAGGTGAAGACAAACATGTCAAGAGCTTACAACATGCATAAATGATGGAATACAGAGTGATTTGGGGTTAGGCAAATTGTGTTTCAACCTTCTGCTCGACATCGAGTCTGCTGTGAAAGAAAACCTTTTAACATTTGAATTCAAAATTGCTGATCCAGTTTTGCATGTTCTGTGTTGTGTTTGCATAAATGATTGTGTAATCCCAGTAATGAAGAACAAAAATGAAGTTTTAAATGTTGCCTTGTCCAAGGATCGCCTGGCCAAGTTCTGTTTACCTTATTTACCCCAAGCCGCAGTCATCTGTTTCTTTTCTTTTTATAATGTAGCATGACTTGCCCCACAGGCCGTCCACCATTGATCTCGGTATTACAGACGCTCCCCATTATTGATCAGGTAACGCTCGGAACCAAGCACCTCGTACTTCGGTCTGTGTATACCAGTAATTCATCTGCTTCATGGTGCTTGCCTGGGTCCAAGCCGGTAATCATCTGTTACTAGTGGGAATTTGCAAGATAAAAATCTGCCAGATTTTGGCATGCTGCTAAATTCACATGCCCATCTCTCTCAGCCTCTAAGACCGAGACTACCCCAACATTGTGCATGTTTTTCATGAGTGCCGAGGGATTTCATGCAGTTTCCCAGAATCTGAGTTTTTGCATGCAGCTGGTGAGACGATCATTTTCTTGGTGGTGTAATACCTACGGACCTGCTTTTATTGAAAATATATAGAGGGTTAGGGATTTTTTGTGGCAGTATGTGGGATCGGAGGTGGGGGGTGCAATAAAAGAAATAGCCAAAGCGTCAGTCTGCCACTGATTCGATGCTGCTGCTCATTGTCATGTGCCACATCAACTCCTTTTAGCACTGTTCCACATTGAAGCAGGTTCAACTCCTGCTCTAGCTGATTAATTGACCAATAGAAATGGAGGGTATCTTCTGAGTCGTCAGATTGTTTCAACTCTTTCTTGCAGCTTGATAGAACTGACGAGTCTTTGTGGATTAGACCTGTGAAGACCAGGGTACAAAACAAGATAAAGACAGAGAGTGAAAATGTAACCAACATGGAAGTGTGTTCATCTGGCACCAGTATGACCGACAGTACTATGACCAAACAGCAGCGGTGGTGTGATGCAAGATTTATGTGCAATGGATGTTGATGTAGGGTGCTGAAAGTTCATTCAATAACGAAACTTGCTGTCTCAGCAGCTTGCAATATAGACCCTGCTGGGAAATAACCTCTGCATCCTTGTAAGCAGGCAATTTTTATGTGTAAATGCACAGCGCGTGCAGCTACAATCAAGAAATGCTGCCATGGTCCAACACTGGCTCAGTGGGCAGTCACAAATGCATTTTCACTGTGCCATAACACATTTAGTTGTCATGCAGCCACTTCTGTCTGGCATTCATGGGGGTTAAGGGCTTCCTACACTTGCAATGCTCTCAACGTTGAGCGAAAACATTTTCCGAGCATTCTCCGTACATGGGCACAAGACACCTGCAATATTTTACCCGGCAGATCGTCACATGATCATCACGTGTTCGCTCTAGGGGCTGACAATAGTAACACTATGATCACGAACAATTTATTCTGACCGCTGCAGCTTCTATGACTGCATTTATTTTCGCCCAACAGTCCGAGAAAACAAAACGGAAAAGACGAATGTGGGTTCCACAGTGCATTGCTCGTCGAAACCAGTTGGGAGCATACGCGTACGTGTCTTCTACAAGAATATCACCACACGACTCCACCGAAAACAGACGCTTCTTGCGAATGTCGCACGACAGTTTTGTGACCCAGCCGTCTCGCAATCGACGGGTAAAAACTTCCCGTACTAAATCTCTGTTTGAATAGTCAGGGGATGTGTTTTCGTATATGCTGCGATGGTGCTGCAAGAGATCAATTAACTGGAAAATCGTTTTTTCTGACCAGATGACTATCAATCGAAGGCCTAACATGATCACGACCAGCTCTAGACCACACCGCACTAAATAGCAGGATTGTTTCTGACTGGCTTGCAACATTTTGAGCCCCTGCTGGAAAATAGCGCGGCGTGGTATCCCCTAAAATGTTGAGAGGCCTCCCTGCAACATTTTCGCTCAACATTGCAACTTCCATATATGGTAAATATTGCAGAGAACATTGCAAGTGTAGGAAGCCCTTTAAGAGCAAGACCATCAATTTCCAGACATTATTTACTGAAAACCGTGAAGACTTCAGAGAAATCCATTTTACTGACATGCAATGTCAACATCGCTGCTACTCATGGCTCCAAGTATCCTCAACCTGTTCAGGCAACCCATGGCAAGAACATGACAGACTTCACCATCCATGCAAAAAAGTCTCACGTGGAAAATTTCTTCAGCTTTAGATGTTTTGTGTACTTGAATTTGCGAGGGTCAATGTCATAGGCTTTGAGCCTGTCCGATGAAATGTGATCAGGCTGGTATGCTTTCTTCTTTTTCTTTTGCATTTTCTTCACTTTACCTCCTCCACCTGATGCCCTGTGCACGTTCACTATTTTCTTCTCAACAACATCTGTCTGTACCTGACTCTTCTCTTTGCCAGCAGCTCCTGGCGTACCTTTCATCTCATTTCCGTCAGCTGCAACCACCAACTGAACATTTTGATCCAACTTGGCTGCCGGCACTTTGTTGTCTGCTGTTTTCTTATCTTCCTGCTGCTTTCTATTGCCCTTGCCCACTTGTGAGCAGGTATTGTCCTGCGGCAGTTTGGAACAATTGAGCACCTCATTTTCTTTCTTCCTGAATGGCGACTTGCATTTCTTTTTTACTGGAACCGAGTCGGTGCCATGACTATTGGTCTGGCTTTCATCACGTTTCCTTTTATTTTTCTTTAGAGTTGGGTCCTGAGGCACATCTGAAGATGGTTCTGTCTTGTCTTGCTTGCTGTTCCCTTCCGGTTCTGCGTTTGATGGACTGGACAGCAGAGAAAAGAACAATTATAATTCCTATCCGGTAGCAGCATGTGACCAGTTTGCACCAGACTAAGCATTTTAGGTGCAGGAATACTACCATATTTCCAACAACAAAAAAATCCTATGAATGCATGTTAGCCATAGTATCTGATACATCCCCTTTGAAGGCAGCACGTTACCAATTCAATTCCATACAATTCAGTATAAGCAGGTGGTAAACAGCCTGTTACTCAAAATACCAAAAAACAGAATAATAATCTTTTATAAAGGGCCTGATAGACAAGAATAACACATGCAAGTGCAACTGCACACAGATGTGCACATACATTATCCAAAATAAAGGGTAACGAGATGCATTTAGAGGTTGGATTTGAAAAATGAGAAAGAAGCCAAGTGTGATGTGAGAGGGCAGGGAGAGAATAATTTTATGCAAATAATTTTTCCTACCCATCATCTTTCAAAGAAGGCAAAATGTTGAGTTTTTTCTTCATTTGCTTTGCTCTCTTGTATTTTTTCACTTCATAGATTTCATCGTCTTTTGTCCTGAAACAGGAAAATCATAAAATTTAATAAATAGCTTGTTGTGGACCATCCAAGCTTTGACACCAGATGTGCAAGTCTGCATGGTCATGATGCTGGCATGTACATCAGCTGAAGGACAAGAACTGTATAATTGGATGTCGTCTGCATAGGACTGGGTGCAGACCGTGTGAGAATGAATGAGTGATGATAGTGGTTTGATGTATAGGGTGAAAAGGATAGGGCCCAGGACAGATCCCTGAGGGACTCCGAGAGACAATGCTGATGGGGGTGACAACTGGTCAGCGACAAGTACAGACTGAGTTCTACCACAGAGGTAGGACTGGAACCACGCCAGCGCCGACCCACAGATGCCGTATACATCATGGAGACGATTGAGGAGGATGGTATGGTCGATCGTATCAAACGCTGCGGAAAGATCAGGGAGGGTCAGAAGAGACACATCGCCTCCATCCAGAGCAGACAAAATGTCGTTGACAACTCTAGTCAGAGCTGTTTCCGTGCTGTGGAATGGCCGATATGCTGACTGGGAGTGAGAGATAAGGTCGTTTGAGTTGAGGTAGGCGAGAAGTTGATTTAGGACGACTCTTTCAACCACTTTTGAGAGGAAGGGTAGGTTGGAAACTGGGCGGTAGTTCTTGAGGCTGTTTGCGTCAAGGGTGGGTTTCTTGAGGAGAGGCTTGACTATTGCAGCCTTGAACAGCGATGGAAAGACTCCTGAAGCAAGTGTCTATGCTGTTTCAAAATGGTGATTTGAATGAGCAGACACTAACAATTCTGCAATGCGGTAAAAATTCTGCTATGTTATTGTTAAGCATCAAATACTAATACGTGAGCATTCAGGGGTTACATTGCAAAAACGTAACTCAAAGAATGTGGGTCACCTTTTGAGAATGCTATCCTATGTGCAGGACGTTTTTTTGGGTATGTTCAAAAATTGTAAATATTCATATGGGATAGAAGGGTGAAACAAACTGAATTTTAAAGATAAAACAAAATAAACTTTAGTTACATTGGACTATTTTGTAAAAGTAAGGTAAAACCCAGAAGCATTTTTGAAAAATTGGGGTCACACACTTTATCCTTCTCCCTCCTCTGATTCGCTAGCGGACAAAGACATGTCCTCTTCAGAATGCAGCAGATCAACAACATCAATCATTTTCCAGCACTTCAGGAGAGGGGGGTATGGGAATACCTCATTTTAGCAGTAAAAACCACAATTTGTGGTCGAAGGGAAACAAGCTTATAAAACAAAACTGCCTGAGATCCTGATTGAACACAGTTGTTTCCCTTAAACTGCTTTCTGGAAGATGCACACAATTTGTTGCATGCAACAGTAAAGACCGTAGGGCTTTACCAGTAAGGCCCCCAGATGCAACAGTAAAGACCCTAGGGCTTTACCAGTAAGGCCCACCACAATGAATGTGTTAAATCATCCCACCTACCCATCCTCAACATGCCATCACCTTTTCAGATTTACACAGATTTACACAGAACCACCCATTAGGAAAAAGTTTCACGTTGTTGCTGTCATGTCAAGTACGGTGAAAGTCTCTTGCAAACTGACCCTACTGGCAAGTCAGAAGGTTCTGCCACTCCCCCCCCCCATACTGTGCCAATCAAAATTGGAAAGTCCCAGGCAAGTATTCTCACCAATCACAAGTCCCACACAGACACTTGCATGGCGACCACACACCAGTCATACATAATCCTCTCCCAAACATGCACGTTATGAGATGAAAAATCAACAGAGACGTTAATAAAATTCTGCCAAATACCTGTACTGACAAATCTTCTTCAAAGATGCCCAGGCATTCAGTTCTTGATCAGGACATCTCAAAATCTGACAAAGCAGTACAAAGAAACATGTCAGCCATTAAGTGCACCCCACCTTGACAGTAAACTGATCAGATATATAGCAATCACTACACATAGAACTCTCCCTGCACCCCCCCCCCCACCAAAAAAAAAATCTTAAAACCAGATGTGAAAAACTCTGAAAACTCATGACCTCCGGTAATCTATCCAAAAATACGTCAGTACATTAGATCAGCCACGTAGCCTGCAAGTACCTCCTCCACGGACAGCCCATAGTCATTTGCCACAGTCTTGCGATACGGGAATCGACACTTAATGTCTCCAGCAATGATGTCCTCACAGTCCAATTTGAAGTACTCATCAACGTAATCAGCAAAGGGGTGCTCGCTGCCTTCATACTTCCTGCACACTGTGAACATAAAGAAGTTGTTGCTACACGTAGCATGTCTGCTTCTCATTGTCTTCTGTATTTCTGCATTTTTACTTCAGTGTTGCTGCTTCATCATTTCAAATGGCTCTTACAGAGCATAAACTGTATTCTCTGTAGGAACATCCACAAAATCAACACACATAATCTTCTCTTCCCCAAGAAAAACTCAAGTCTAAGATGTTCTTCACAGCTCTGTTCAACACCCAAAAACAGTTATTCTGACTTGTCTTCACACACAGTGTCCCTGTAACTTGTCTTCACTGTCATTGTAACTTGTCTTCACAAACAGTGTCATCATAACTTGTTGTCACACACAGTCAAGTTAACTTGTCTTCACACACAGTATCCCTGTAACTTGTCTTCACTGTCATTGTAACTTGTCTTCACACACAGTCAAGTTAACTTGTCTTCACACACAGTGTCCCTGTAACTTGTCTTCACACAGCGTCGTTGTAACTAATCTTCACAGACTTTAAAAAGGAAGATCTCTGGAGCTTCCTTTGCCATCATGCCTGTTTGTGCTGACCCCTTGGATTGCACACAAATTTGACTTTGATAAACACCAACCCTCAGAGGACAGGCATGTTGTTTAAAGAAAGAGAAACTTTCATGAGGTGCACATTTTCTTCTGCCAATCCCACCAGATGATTTAATATTTAGTGACGTCAAATGGTACAGTAAAACCTCTCATATAAGACCTTCCCATATACGACTTCCACTTGCATATGACCCAAAACTTTCTGACAGAGACCATTTACTATATAAATGGCCTCCCATTGACAACTCCCTCTGTAGCCCCACCACCGACCAACAAACATGGCTGGGTTTGCCCAGTATACGACTTTCCCTGGTCAAGCCGACAAAGGTTAGCAGACTTCTTTTTGCAAAGATCTTCCGCGAGAAGCGTAAATTGTTGACACATATTCCATCGAGAAGCACAAAAGAACTGTTTTAAATCTAGTAAAGAGATTGAAAGTTCTCCTAACAAAGAAGCAACAAAGGAAAGTCAGAAATAAATATTGCATCCGACATCCATTTACGACTTTACATCTGACTGATGGAAGTGACCAGTTTTGCGCAATGCATGACTTACATGTCTTTTCAACATTTCACAGGACCAATAGCTTATATCACAGATTTTGCTGTAATTCCTTCCTCAAAGTCTTATGTGATATTCTATGTTCAACCCTTTGCACCGATTCGCCCATTCGGTAACTGCAAGGTCAGGCAGACACACTATAGTCACGTCTCTTCACACTTTTTAGCCTAGCAAAAGCTAAGTTAGCCACAGATCCAGACTTTACATCTTTCATGGGTAGGTCGCAGGCCTGCAGGGATTAGGTATTGCTTGGTGTAAGAAATGTGAAAAGACACAACATAAGCCAGTCTCGGAGATCTATGATCTACAGCATCAGAGTGAGCTTCACAGCTGATCTGGGGACAAAGGCGTATCGTAGGTACGATCAGAACAGACTGGCGTAAGGTAGGTATGATCAGAACAGACTAGCGTATCGTAGGTACGATCAGAACAGAGAAGCCATAACACACAAGATTAAGGCCGGCCTGTGGGAATCGGGTATGGCTTCCCTGTTGTGTTCATATCAGAGAGAGATAGAGAGCTTGATGTGATAAGTAAGGATTTAGAGTGGAAGGCAGATTTAAGATTAGAGTGTGTAGGTTTAGACAACAGAGACATCAGTGAAATGCTGTTCACAAGTTCATTACTTTTATATGTTATAAATTTTCAATTTCTTAAATTGGCAACACCAGAAAGAAAGTAAGTTTTAATGATGTGCGGTGGGATGAAATTAGAGATGAGGAGATAATGTAAGTGATGTGTGATAAAACTATGTTCATGTATTACAGTAACTGAGATGTGAAATAAACTATTTGAACATGTAGTTCAGTGGTAGATAAAACAATTTCAAAGCACGTTGCAGTTGGCTGCCATGATAACGTACATGCAGATGTGATTATTTCTCACCATCATGGTACCTGTGTACACATGTACATGTACAGTACTAACTGTATAGTGCAAGCAGTCCTGTTATAAGACCCTTCCATTATGATCTAATTTTGACTATTTTTTTCAATGTCTTATATGTGAGATTGACTGTAGCTTGGTATATTTTCAAATCCATGCAAAAGAGACTGCCCCCACAAAAAAATGGCCAACTGGGAAGATGGTGCTGACTGTGAAGGCAACCTTTTCAGACTGTGGTCATCTAGCAGGAGAGGTAACACCACTCACAACAGGAGTGTAATACTTTTAAAAGAAACAGAAAGAGAAAAGTCAACATGCTGAGTGAAATAAATCGTGCCGAAAATGTGAGGGTTGGCAGCTTTGTCAACAAAGACCGTGCTTGTCTTTATCAAATAAGATTATCTTCAATATTGCTGGCAATACTACAAACCCACCTTCATCAAATGCTGGCTTCTTGGTCTCCAGAACTTTAGCAAATTTTGATTTGTGTTTTCTTTTCTTGCCAGAAGTGTAAGTCATCTGGCTTGGGTCGTAGTCTGCGTCCATCTTCAAGGCAATAATAAATCAGACAGAATTACTCATATGCATGCTTCGTGATTCAGCACAAAGCTTAACCACTTATACAGTCTTAAGAACAAGGAACTATACACTTGTATTTGTGTGCAAGAGCTTGTCTGGTCCTTAGTGAGCGAACACGCAGGTGTAAGTAAATCTTTGTGCATAGATTTCTTACTTTTCTCTATCTACACAGTGCTATAGCAAGCCTTTACAAAAACCTGTCAAGCTTAGAACAGATGTCAACAACATTTACTGTAAACTCTGTCTACAGATGTCAACAGCATTTACCATAAACTCTACTTCACGTTAACATTTACCACAAAATCTGGGTCATCAACATGTGGCTGGCTGTTATAATCGTTCTCTAACCCTCCTGTCGTCTCTGCAGCAGACTGCGTCACGTCCCAGTTGTCCCAGTCTTCTGAAACAGAGCCAAAAACCATAGACGACATCCAAATTTCTTAGCTAACTTTGTGTTTCTTTAGCAACACTTACCAAGTTCTATCTCAGCAAAACCCCTACCACACCTCCCTAACAAATTCAGACCCCATCCCTGGTAAGGCCCCCTCCATGTATGCGCACACCACACACGCACATCACCTGACGTGGCCAGCCAACCGGTGTCAGCCTGTCTTTCTAGTGCTCAGGGACCGGCTGGGAGGCTGGGCAGCATATGATGGGTCATGGTAAGTGTTGTGATTTTTCGGCTCATTGCCGCAGCCAATCGGAAGGCAGTCCAACTTGTTACCTTTGACCCAATTCGCTCTGAGGAGCGGAAGGTGGCTGAGTGGGGAGGGGGGAGCGAAGACAAACCGCCCCCGCCCTTTCCTGGGTGTTATTTCCCAGTGTTATGGTTTTCACAGCTCGCTGCCCTAGCCAATCGGAAGAGAGCGCGGTAGAGCGAGGGAGGTGGTTGGGCAAGAGCCGAGGGTAAACCACCCCCTTCCCCGGTTGACCCGTCACCCTGAGAGGTGGCCAGGCAGAAGGTGGGGGTGAACAACCCTCCCAGCTACAGCCTGCCACCCCAAATGGGTAGACAGCCTATTTGCAGTTTTCTTGCAAGTCTGAGTTCAGGGCTATAAAGGCAGCCGACCGCCAACTACGAATGCCGAATACACCCAACAGTTCAGGGGTGGTTACTACAAAAGAGTATGACCGTTGTCCGTGACGTGGACACAGAGAACCAGCAGGCTGCTGCAACAGGGTTGACTCTTGTCATCGGGAAAGGAACTCAGGATTCAGACCGTTGCTGAGACTATGGAGCTGAGAGACATGGCGATATTCCTATCCAGCATGGTGAAAGTGAGCGTATGTACCGTTTCGAGAAGTAGGACACGAGCAGAACTTGGAGATAGTTGTTAGACTTGAATGTCATTAGTAAACTGATTAAGGAAAAGTATATCTCATAATTGATTTGTCGGTTGTCCGATCAGGAGTAGTAGAAGTTAGAGTTGTTCATGGTAATTGTCGGTCGATCGTATTGTGTGTAAAGATCTTGGCGTGACGTTTTCTGAGTTGGTTTTAGCACGTTGCACTGAAGCCAAATGAAATGTCTTCGGACCGGGAACAGTTTTCCCTTGTGTTCACTGATGTGAATTATCGGTACGGTAGTTGATTCATAATCCGACAGATAACGTGTACATGTAGATACGTGTAGCATGTCGCTGTGGTGAATATATGAGTGTGTGAGTGATTGTTCTAAATGTGTCGGTAGATGTATAGTGGAGCATCATTCATTGTGTAGTGGAATATTCTATGTTGTAACTGTAAATAAATAGAATAGTGTATTATCGCTGCCCTCTTTTATTAAGTTGTGCATGTGACAAGCAAGGGGGTGGGGGCTTGAGCTGGTGTGGAAATTGACGAAATTAGGCAGCGATCACATGGTTAGTTTCCCCCTTCCTGACATTTATGTTGTTGGAACTCTTGTCACAATACTGTACCATGATCCAAGTGCTGATTCAGCACAAAAAGGAGGTGTAGGAAGGGGGGGGGGTCCTGACCGAACAGTAAAACACTTGCTAGGGCTAGAAGGATGCTGTATGCCAAAAGTGTTGAGAGGTGACAGCCACAGCAATCCCAAAGCGACCAACTTCCTGGCGGTCAGACAAATACTATATATAAAAATGTATTAATGGGTCTTGCGACCACCAGAAGCATGTTCTGCAGTGCCAACGACTGGGATGCAACAAGAGAGGTGGCCGACACTCTCACTTCATGGGCTCTGGCAGAGTGCATGTCCACCTAGGTGTAAGCCTACCAGATAACAATTTGAATCCAGCATGCAATGGTGGATTTCAAAATTTCTTGATTCCAGCCAGTCTGGAGCAGTTGTCTCAGCATGGCACCACAAAGTGGGTGAGTACGACGCCTATACTCACATAGGGCATGGACTGGACAGTTAAGACTATCTGGGTCCGGAGAAGCAAGAACCCAGGCAAGAGGGTGAATTGAGACGTGAGGGGACGGGTCCCCAGGATGCTGGTTGTTGGCCAGAAAGTCCGGCAAGAAAGATGGGGAGAGGGAGCCACCCTAACCCTAACCCGTCGGACACCGGCGACCAGCCTTGACAAAGCACGCACCTCACTGGCCTGAGGGAGCCACCCTAACCCTAACCCGTCGGACACCGGCAGCCAGCCTTGACAAAGCACGCACCTCACTGGCAGCCAGCCTTGACAAAGCACGCACCTCACCGGCGGCCAGCCTTGACAAAGCACGCACCTCACTGGCGGCCAGCCTTGACAAAGCACGCACCTCACTGGCCTGAGGGAGCCATCCTAACCCTAACCCGTCGGACACCGCCAGCCAGCCTTGACAAAGCACGCACCTCACTGGCGGCCAGCCTTGACAAAGCACGCACCTCACTGGCGGCCAGCCTTGACAAAGCACGCACCTCCTGAAGGTCGGAAGCCAGCACTGTCAGAAAAACGCACTCTGGTGTCAAATTCATAAAGGAGGACTGCTGGAGCCCAGCGACCACCAACAACAACTCCCAGTTGGGAACCTCCTCGTGGGGAGACCGAGGCTGGGACAACGCAATGCCCTGAACGATGTCCGAAATAAAGGCAGAGTAGCCGCATCAGGAGGAGCCAAGCTGAGTGAGGGCGCATGTCGCAGCCACCCTCCGAACACATTCGGCTGCGTGGCTGGGTGGCCAGGTCCACTGCCCTCGGCCTGAGAGGGTCAATCCCTGAGGTATGGCACCGCAGCACCCAGCGCTGCCAACGAGCATCATGCACCCTGTTCATGGACACACGACAAGCAGTGTGCAAGCCGAAGCACCCTGATGCCTAGCACGCTGGTCAATGAGAGCCAAGCATGCAGACGGAGAAACTGGAGGCTGCTGCTGGAAATTCCAGACAGCAGTTAAAGCAGGGTCCCCATGGAGACCTGAAGGAGAAGAGGTTTGCCTTTCGACAAATGCAACAGATCCGGAAATCAGGCCTGTGCTGGCCACAGGCGCAACAAGAATGAGGTGGGAACGATGGACCTCCACCTTCCACAGTGGGGAAGGAGGGGCAGGGGTGGGAAGGTATAAGCCTCCAGGGCCGCCCACTTCAGTAAGAACCCATCCACCGGCCAGATTCATAAGTGGGGACACAAAGACCAGAAGCTGCACACTGAATCTCGTCGCAAAAAGCTCCACCAGCGACTTGAACCAGGCCCATCGCTTGGTTTGAGGACGGAGTGAGCCGGAGTCCACTAGGTCTAGACAACACAGAAGGGGACTCAGCTTGTCCGTCACACATTGCTGGCCCCAGCGTACGGAACGGAAAGGACATCTGTCAGAGTGGGAGGGGGTGGCCAATGGCTTCCGGAGGCACAAGAGTGACAAGGGCAGCAATGCAGGTAGCAAGGAACGCATATTCAAAACAACTCCCACCTTCATTGCCTCTGGCAGATGTCTAGCACCCATGGCGAGGCGACTTACAGAGGTGTCCTTGCCCATCACCACTCCAAGAGCAGCATCCTAAACAGAATGGGGGACAGACCAGAAGGAATGCGGGCCAGTTCTTGGGACAGGGCAGATGAACCTCCAGCTCTGTGCTGCCCCCACAGTCATTATGTGAAGATGGATAAAAACAGACCTGTCATCTGCACACAAAAAACTCACCTTCTTCAAAGCTGTCATCTTGGTCATCATCAAACTGGGGTTTTTCATGCTCCTCTTCTTGATAGAACCCGTTCCCAAAATACTTCTGAAAAAGGTCGTCACCAACACAATGTAGCAAAAGCCGCTACCAGCACACTTACACATAAGGGTGAAATGTACACACATGCGAACACATCAAAACATGAGAATATATAAACATGAAGGCACAATTCCACACTGTATCCGCAACTGTATCATCCACACTAATTCTCCCATTCTCATGTTCCCTGTACAATGTATCAGGCCCACTGTTTCCTCATCACCTGGCAGTACACTATCCACACTACATATAATTGTGTTCCCATGTTCCCTGTACAATGTATCAGGCCCACTGTTTCCTCATCACCTGGCAGTACACTATCCACACTACATATAATTGTCCATGTTCCCTGTACAATGTATCAGGCCCACTAATTCTGTTTCCTCATCACCTGGCAGTACACTATCCACACTACATATAATTGTCCATGTTCCCTGTACAATGTATCAGGCCCACTAATTCTGTTTCCTCATCACCTTGCAGTACACTATCCACACTACATATAATTGTGTTCCCATGTTCCCTGTACAATGTATCAGGCCCACTAATTCTGTTTCCTCATCACCTTGCAGTACACTATCCACACTACATATAATTGTGTTCCCATGCTCCCTGTACAATGCATCATTCATTAAGCGCTGTGTCATGACAGGTCTTCACAGGCAGTCCATTGTCCCCTGAACCTCGGACTGAAATGTCAGCGAACTGTATCTTATGTATCAACTATGGACAACACCATGAGCTTGTGACCCATCAGTCATATACCTGTGGTGCTTTCACACCCATTCACAATAACACCATGTCTCTGTGACCTATCAGCTCTTATGCCTGTGTGAAGTGCGTCTGATGTGGAAAAACCTAAGCCGTGTGTAAGAGAGACACATCAGATTGTGAACCTGCATCGTGTCTCGTGAAACTGTCCACAGTAACCCTGCGTCCTGTGACTGTCTTCAGGTTGCATACCTGCATCATTTGGTCGTGGGCAGTTGGATCAAAGTCGTCCTCAATGTCCTGGGCACAAAATCCAACATCGGGGTTGCCTGTAATCTCTTTCAGCTGCTCCAAGCGCTGGAGAATCTCTTTTTTCTTCAGATTCTTCAGCTGTCGTATTTCTTCCTGTTTCTCTTGCTTCTCCTGCAGATTATTCCCACAATTATTCATGTTCGTGATGAAGTAAACCCGTCAAATGACCGGTCCCACAATTATTCATGTTCGTGATGAAGTAAACCCGTCAAATGACCGGTCCCACAATTATTCATGTTCGTGATGAAGTAAACCCGTCAAATGACCGGTCCCACAACCAGAAGACAAAGTGCTGAATCAGCAAAAGCTCTAACCAAAAAAATCATTGGGGGGGGGGGAAGAGGAGCGTGTGTGGTTACAGCAACAAACTGCATGCGCTGTCAGACAGCACTCAGATCATAAAAACTACACGAATCATTACGCTGTACTGTTAAACCAAGAAACAAGACTCAGTATAAGGTCTAGATTGGATTTATGACAGGTGACATGACCTCAGAAGACAACAAGCAGACAAACCATTCCCAGCAGCACAACCAGTGACTGGTTATCTTCTCCATCCTGTTCTAGACTACAGACAGGAAAGCCACACTGTCTTTCTCTTACAGACAAATAAGATTCTTATTAAGAATGCACACCTGGCAATACACACCTTACGTTTCCTGTCTTTAATTTCTTGATGTTTCATCGCCCTTTTGTTGTCTTTTCTGCGAACAGAATCTTCTATTTTGCGAGCATACGTCTTCAACTGAAATCACATTAACCAGCCCGCAAGTCAACTGCAAGATTTTGCAATGAGTGAAATAATTAGATACACGTAATGGAGTACAACAATAAGCAGCAACTACGGAACACTGCACCAGATCAGTTACTGAATCTGTCTTTATACTGGGAAGAAGTCACCTTGTCACTGAATGCATTCGCTCCACCACCCACTTATGTAACCACCCACCCATCCACCCACTTGCTAGTAAACACGCAAACAAGCATGATGGTGGACAAACCCAGACCCCCCACCCATTCCCCCCTCCCCCCACATGCTGGGCACATACAAACTGTGAGTCTGGCTCCTCAAAGCGGAAGTTGTATTTTCTCTCAAACTGTTCTTGGTGTTCCAGTGTTTCTTCATCCTCCTCAAGTTCCTGCATCAGCTGGTGGTAAGTTGGTGGCCTATTGTAGCACAACATTCAGCACAAGTTACTGGCCTGTTGTAGCACAACATTCAGCACATTACCAGCCTGTTGTAGCACAACATTCAGCACAAGTTACTTAATGGCACATAGATTCTTACACCGTTGCCACATGACATATTCTTTGACTCTTCACACAGTTTACAAGTATGTGTATTCAACTTTCCCCACATTACTTCAAACACGTTCTAATATCCCCACAAGTTACCACATGCTCATGAATTCTATTTTGCCACAAGTTACCACAGGCACATGTATTGTTCCTTTTTTACCAGTTACCACCAACACATGTACATAGTACACAGATTTTCTTCTATTCTTTCCCATAAATCCCTCCGCACGAGTATGTTCCTTCCAGTCTGCCATGCGGCTGCACCCTGTGGCCCCTGTCACAGCTGTTGTTATGTCTAAGCATTAACACACTCTAAGAACTAGAAATTCAGCGGATCAGCTTGCTGAGGTTGGATACTGCGAGTTCAGCTCCAAATGCATGTTCTGTGCTAATTTCGTTCTAAATCTCCTTGGGCTAGCGACAAGAGGCCCAGTCGCTCAGCTCTCATATGAGAGGAAAGAGCACTGCAGTTAAATGTACTTAATGCTGCACACAAGCACTTTATACACAAGCACTTTACACACAAGCACTTTACACACAAGCACTTTACACACAAGCACTTTACACACAAGCACTTTATACACAAGCACTTTATACACAAGCACTGTTTTATACTTTACAAGACTAGCATGTGTTAACTGTGTTTTGTAAACAACATAGTCATTCTGCAAGCTACAATCAAACTATCTAAATCAGAATGTGGAGGGCTAAATCAGGCATTGAGGGAACCCAAGAAAGTCACTACGTATTTGAGTTATGTGCTGTTGGTTAATTAGAACATTGGTATCGCAGGGAAGTCATGCACGGGGAGACTGATGTGGTTACAAAATAAATTCTACTCACTCTTCATCTTCCTCTTTATTCAGATAGGCCTTGTTGAGGATAAAATCTCGCAAAAACTTCTGTCTTTCGTCCAGATCAGGTTGTGACCAATAGTTCTTCAATGGTGCCTGCACCATAAACATAGGACAAGGTTCTGCACAACGCACTGGGAGTGGAGTTGGGCCAGAGAGAGGAGAATCAAAACAGAGATGTTGAACAAAAACAGACCAAACATGGGTGGTACTGCACTGCAGCCTGTACCAAGAAAAAGCAGAAGGGTTAAACACAACACTTCACTGGCGCCTGAACAGGCCAGACTGATATCTTAACAGTCAACTGTGAAAAAAGATGGGCAATGAACCTTCAAATGCTTGCACACTGGAAAAACTACAGTCAACCATGAAGGATCGAAATGCAGTACAGTACTTTAAATGCTTGCACACTGGAAAAACAACAGTCAACTGTAAAGAAGCAAAATGGAGTACAATACTACAAGGCTTGCAAAGCAGCCAAAGAAAAGTCAAAAGTGAACAAGCGAAATGGATGACCATACTTCCAATGTCTATACCCTGACAAACAAGTCAATTGTGAGCAAGCGAAATGGACTAGAATACTTCAATGCTTGCACGATGAGCAAGCAACTGTCAAACATGAACAAGTGAAATGGATGACAATACTTCAAATGTTTGTACACCTGACAAACAACAGTCAACTGTGAACAAGCAAACTGGATGACAATATTTCAAATGCTCGCACTCTTTACAAGATACAGTCAACTGTGACTAAATAAAAGTGGGTGGTATTTCAGTACTGTCTGTACATGAACAGACACAATGTCAGGGTCTTTATCAAGCCTGCACGAGGTCACACCAAGCTATGGCGTTACTGTCTGTACATGAACAGACACAATGTCAGGGTCTTCATCAAGCCTGCACGAGGTCACACCAAGCTATGGCGTTACTGTCTATATAAGCCTTTCAGTCTTGTTGCAATGATCAGACAGCATGGTATGACAAACAATGCTACTGTTTGTGTCATTGTCTGTCCCAGTCACTAGCATGAAAATGCAAATTACTGCCTGCAGCAGCTACAGGCAGGTTGTACCATCACATTTTGAACAAATAACACTGAAATCAGTCTCAGGTCATGAGAACAACGATTACGATGCAAGACAGTTCAAATGGTCACTGGGTGACTAACTCTGCGCTAGTTTGGGATACAGAAAAAGGACAACTCTCACTCACCAGATCTACACCTGCTTGCTTGTCGTGCTCCAGTTCTGACTTCTCTCCCTTCAGCCACAGTCGGTATTCTTCTTCCTCTTTGGCCTGGGAAAAGATGAAAGCACCAAAGAATTTTCTCAGACCAGGATACACCCCATCCTCTCACCACCACCAAAAAGACTAAGAACCCGAAATGTGTACCACGGGCTAATTCTGTGGAGATATTTTTACAGAAGCCATCATCTGACTGTGAACAGTGTCTTGAAAAGACTGGGACAAGAGGATTTCTTTACTGCATCCATCTACATCACTCCACTAGGTAATGGTGATACGTCAAATGAAGAAAGTGGGGATAAAATGTGCAAGGAGAGATGGAGGATTTACAATGAGGACAGCTTATGGCTGAAGCAGAAGGGATAGTTGTGTAGATGGACGGTTGCACAGAAGTAATAGGAACTGCAAAAGATGACAATGGACCTGCCTTTGGACAACAGACACCAGTGCCTCAACTGCTAGCACCCACACCTCAGCAACATTGTCCTGTGCCTCAACAGGCAGCGCATGTGTAGCACCCACACCTCAGCAACATGGTCCTGTGCCTCAACAGGCAGTGCATGTGTAGCACCCACACCTCAGCAACATTGTCCTGTGCCTCAACAGGCAGTGCATGTGTAGCACCCACACCTCAGCAACATTGTCCTGTGCCTCAACAGGCAGTGCATGTGTCTCAGCAGTCAGCTCCTGCGTCTCAACTGCCTGAAGGTCAGGCTGTTCCTGTAGCACACCAAGACATGGAAATTTCCATGTCAAGAGAGCCAGCGCTACTGGAGACATGAAGATCTCCCTCAAAATCTCCAGTCAGCAGTCTTGGCCTCCACAATGAATGCCAGCATTTCTCCACAACAGTCTGAATCTCGTGGAAATGTTTGAGGTGTTTTTTGATGATGAAGAATTGATCATATCGTTGAGAAGACAAAACCTTTATTTAAGAAGGGACAAAAGGGATCATACATTTACTACATGCAGACAAGATGTCCGCACTTTTACAGCCATATGTATTTATCTGGTTACGTTTCCATGGTGATCTATGTAGTGGGAAAGAAATCCCGCATCCACAATGCAGCTGTAGCTGGGGCCATGTCCTGAAATCACTTTGATGACTGGATGAAGTTCTTTCATTTGGCGAACAACAGCAGCCTGGACCCTAATGGCAAGCTGATAAAGATCAGATACTACCTGACAATGATCAATGAGAGATGCCTGGGGTGTTTGCATCGACAGTTCTCTGCGAATGAAAGCACGGCTGCTTATTTTGGTCACCACAGTTCAAAGCAGTTTATCCATTGTAAACCAATCCAATTTGGCTACAATCTGTGGACACTTGCAGATCCACTGGGTCACATCAGACAGTTCTAAGCCTACACTGGAGCTGCTGGAGGTCAACCATATGGTCCCTTGGGACTCGGTACTGTGGTCAAGGATCTGCCTTCAGAACTCCCACATCTGCCAAATCATATCACATTTGACACTTTTTTATGTCTGTAACAAGCTTGCTGCCTTAGCTACTGGAACAATGGTGACCATCAGAACTAACAGAATTAGCCACTGTCCACGGAGAGATGCCAGACAGCTTGCAAGAGATACTGAAGAAACATTCTGCTGCCACTGCAGAAATAAGAAACCAGTTTGTATTTGATTTAGCATGCCCTACTGTGATGTCATGGTGGCGTTTATTTTCCCTCATTCGCTGGAAGGTCTGGTGTGTTTTATTTCCAGATATACCAAATTTTATAACAAATATTTTTTCACAGCTGAAATATAATGTGTTTATGATGTGTATTATAAAATATATGAAATAAAATGCAAGACAGCTAAGAAACAAAATACAACACATAACCAGTTGATATTCTTTATCTTGTATGTACGGTAACATACAATCACTGATGTAAGCTTTCACTCCAGTGCATGGTGTGAGTGTGCTTTACTGCACAGCATCGACAGACCCTTTCACTTCCATCACCTTTTTCTCCTCATATCTTGTCGTCTTCCATTGTCAAATATCAAAACTTTGGCACCTTGCTGAAAATTTGCCAAAAAGAAGCCTGATTTATTGCAAGAACTACCCTAAACTGGGTATGAACTTGCAGAAAAATCTACCCTGTTTCTAGTGATGTATTCAACATCTGTGTAGGTGATGTCATCAAAAGTTGTTCCTGTTAATGGCAGTCGAAAACTTGTTGGTGTGCATTCCACCAATAAAGATGAAATGGCATGGGCGTGCATCCCGCAGGCAGAGGTCAAACTGTGTGGGCATGTATTATGCTGATAAACAGTTAAAGTACACACAGTTTTGTCTACAATTTCATTACTCACATCCTAAAATTGACACATATATTCATCCTACCTTTTCAGCTGATGTTTTCACACGTGGCCGGAGACAATCTTCTATGTCATCACCATCTGTTTCCTGTATCGCCTGCTGGATGCTACAAAATACAGAACCACAAGGACAATAAGAACGATTGAATATTTACACATAGATGGCCGACTATTTGTGTATTCATTTGCATTAGCCTGTGTGAGTAAAAGTAAAACAAACAAACAAAAAAAGTCCCTAACCCCTTATATTTATTCTTGCATTTGGGGAAAAAGTTTAATGTGTAGTTCAACACATTCCTAATGTGTCACCAACCGTACGGCAGCAGATATTTGCTATAGTTGCCAAAATGGTGCCGTGATTATTTTTGAGACTTTTAAAATGGCTCAACAGGCCGGATGGATGAAAAGGGAAATTACTTGTGTTTTCAAAATACATGAACCATTTTCCTTTAGAGTTATCTCTCTTAAACCACAAAAAAAGATATTACGGGGGAACAAAGCATTTGCAACTACCAGACTACCTGCAAACAGTCTAGGACAGTGGTGGCCGCCATGTTGTTTCATTCACTTTGGATATTGTTTTCAACACAGCCATTTACACAAAATTCACACTAGATGGATTTTCAGGTAGAGATAATTTTATTCTTCTTCAATTTTTCTTTCAAACTGCATTGGAATGATATTTTGAACACTTGACAGTTTGTTCATAAGACACATGGAGACGACAAGCGAAGTCATGGCATTCTTTACCAGGCAATGGGAACAAGTTCAGCTGGTTGAAGGAAAACACGTTGGTAAAAGACGACAATCTTGTGCCAAAGCAGCGTGCACATTCACATGTGCTATACTAGCATGTCAGACTGAAATGGAAATAAAATATCCATAACCGTGAGAAACTGACGACAGCTGTACTTCACCTTTTCTTCAGGGCTTCTTGTTCCTCAATGTAACTTGGACTGTGTTGCTGTTTGTCTTCGTCCTCTTCATCAACGCTGTCACTGTCACTCAACATCCTGAACAAACAGAACGTACACTGTCACTGTCACTCAACATCACGAACAAACAGACACTGTCACTGTCACTCAACACCACGAACAAACAGAAAATACACTGTCACTGTCACTCAACACCACGAACAAACAGACACTGTCATTGTCACTCAACACCACGAACAAACAGAAAATACACTGTCACTGTCACTCAACACCACGAACAAACAGACACTGTCACTGTCACTCAACACCACGAACAAACTCAACACCACGAACAAACAGACACTGTCACTGTCACTCAACACCACGAACAAACAGAAAATACACTGTCACTGTCACTCAACACCACGAACAAACAGACACTGTCACTGTCACTGTCACTCAATACCACGAACAAACAGAACATACACTGTCACTGTCACTCAACACCACGAACAAACAGACACTGTCACTGTCACTCAACACTACGAACAAACAGAACATACACTGTCACTGTCACTCAACACCCTGAACAAACAGAACGTACACTGTCACTGTCACTCAACATCACAAACAAATAGAACATACACTGTCACTCAACACCACGAACAAACAGAACAGCAACTGTCCACAAAACGTCTAAAACAGACTCACCTTAATCATTTAAGCAATTTCAGTCACTTAAACTCAGCTTTCTGTCACACTCTCATCCCATTCTCACATGATCTAAAACTGGCAGATCACTGCTCCACTCAAACTTTGCATTCTGTCCTCAGTTCCTCCACACATCCCATTCTCACATGATCTAAAACTGGCAGATCACTGCTCCACTCAAACTTTGCACTCTGTCATTAGTTCCTCCTCACAGCCCATTTTTCATATTAAACACCCAGACCCAATCCTTTGCATTGTGCTAATGACAGTGGATTTCAACGATGAGAAATCTTCACAATATATTGTACATGCTTATCTCTGCACTTATGAGTTCATTTACGTCCACTCAAAAGCATTCTTCTTGCAAAGACAAAACAAAAATTCACTGTCCTTCAGAAATGACAAAATCATTTTCAATGAAAAATGTAACATACAGCCTTACAATCAGCAAAAGAGTTTTCAATCTCACCCTCCTTTTTCAAGAAGAAATTTGCGCTCAAAGTCACGAAGATGTATTGGAGCTTCTTTCTTTTTTCTTTCTCCTGTCTTTTCAGCGGATGGATTTTCCAATTGGTTAGTGCTCTCATCATCCTCATCTTTGCTGCTGTCATCTAAAATCACAGCGAAGTAGGAATGATGGTGATAACATGATGCCAATGATAAAAACGTTAACACAATGAGACTGTGGAGTACAGAAACTGTGCAAACAGTATTTCCCACGCATGCCATCTTGGTCGCTAGGACTTTTGCAAATGTTTAAACTGAACGTGGTTGGCTGACAAGGGATCCGGCTGAGTTTTTTTTATAGCGGAATTATTTTTCTATCGAGTTCCTTCCCTTAGACCACACAATGCACGACTTCTTCTAAACTGTGCTTGCGAGACCACACGATACTGTTTAGGAGTTAGCGATGCCATTTTGTTTGGATACATTTCTTCAACACAGCGTTGTACACAGAAATCACACTGGATGGATTTCAGGTAGGAATCATTTTATTCTTTTTAAATTTCTCTTTCAGTCTGTGTTCGAATTACATTTTTATCTTTGACAGATTTTCTTCTACATTTTGTATAAGGTACATAGAGACCACGGGGGGGGGGGGGGTCATGGTGGATGAAATTTAGTATGTGCATACAGTGACGTCTAACGCCAAATAGTAAGGACTATTTCACAGTTTTTCAGTACGATTGTATAATTATTTTGATGTTCAAAAACCCATCTTTCAAAATACGTAAAGTAGATTACTACACTCATGGTAGTTTTCAAGCAGCATTTATTTCAAACTCGCCGAAATCTGTGTCGTCCCCCCCCCCCATGCGATTGCAATGGAGTAACAGTCTGAAAACCTTCGATGTCATCGAGTTAACCTGCATCTGAAGGCCAACAGGTGTCAACTGAAGCCAGGCCTGGCAACACCCACTGTGTTTTATGTCAAGGACGTTAACATTGTTTAAAAACAATGAGCCAACAGCGATGGGCAGGCTGAGCACGTCTTTCAGCAGTGCCGTGGGTGGGAGCAGAAACTACACCTGAGGGGCCGATGATCCGTGCAAAACTCTATGCTGCATGACAAGCTGTGGCACGGAGTAACAGCTTCTTTTCTCAAAGGAACCGGCACTAAAAGACATCAGCAGTGTAGGTATCTCTACAGCCGCTATAACCAAATGGGCAATGTTGGAGGGAAAGATCAGACAGCAAGAGAACACAAAGTCTCTGCATCATGCAAGTCCCATGCCTCCATTCCTGCTGAAAGGCAAAGGCCAGTGGAAGCCAGCCAGCCCACCCGCCCCTGCCCCATGCCTCTAATTGGCATCCTCAGCCCCTACCACATGCTGTGAGCCCCCAGCTGCTGAAGAGAATGAATACAATCTGTGAAGGTAATGTTCCCATGCAGCCTGGGGAGGGACCTCAGCTAGAGTCAAGAGGAGAGCACCCTTGTGGGCTTGGTGATGTTCTCCTTAGCAGTAACTGTTGTGGAAGTATTGTCGACAGAAAAGGTTGGACAGATGCCAATGTTAAAGTCAGAACTGGCATTGCAAGGACAGCTTTTCTCCAGCTGAAAAACATTTGGGCATCCAGAAACATCTCCATCAACTCCAAGATTGTGTTCAACACTAGCATTACATCCGTTTGGTTCTATGGAGCCCAGATATGGAGGACCACTGTCACCATGGCAAGACTGTGTTCAACATAAGCATTACATCCGTTTGGTTCTATGGAGCCAAGACATCGAGGACCACTGTCACCATACCAAGAAGATCCAGATTTTCATCAACGCCTGTCTGAGAAAGATCCTGTGGATCCACTGGTCTGATACCATCAGCAGCAAGAACTGTGACACCAAACAAGACAGCAGCCTACAAGAGATGGGATCCTCCAAAATTGCTGGAGATGGATCAGCCACACCCTCTGCAAAACCAATTCCAGCGCCACAAGAAAAGCTCTCACACTGAAACCACAGGGAAAGACGGGGCATGGCAAGAAATACCTGGCACTGGGACCTTGACTCAGACACCAAGATGATGGGCCACACCTGGGGACAGCTAGAGAGTGGTTTAGCACCAGATGCCTGGAGGACTCTTGTACGGAGCCTGTGTCCGAAGAGGGATGCAAGGCTATGATAATTCTATAGAAATACAGGATAGTAGGAAACTCCACACAGTCACGGTATTTGGTAAAAGTAGAAAGACCATGCCATCCTCTGTGCTGGTTTAAAGGTTTAAACCAGACAAATTGTACTTTTTGTTCAGAGTGGATAAAAGCTGCCAGGACACAAAAACACAAATCAGAATTTTGAACAAGTCATACAAGGCAAAAAATGTAAAAGGTTATCTTTATCTTTTTGACGAATTATGTGGTACCGTATCAATAAGAAGTAAACAAAGGCTTACGTTTAAGCGTGACGGTTGCGTTATGATAGATTTGCTGAAATATTCTTAACATCATCCATCTCCTTCTCAGTATCCTCATCAAAAATTGCAAAAACTTATCTTCTGAGTAGAAGCTATCAACTTTGAGCTCAGAACTGCTCATGTTTTCAAGATATTGGATTTTTTTTTTTGCGAAAGCACTGCCCGAAACAATGTGGTCGCAACCAAACGTGAAAACAATGAATCCCGGTTGTTTAAAAACACAAAAGTGCCGAATTTTTTACATTTAGTGACAAACTTTAATCATTTCTAATGAAACTTAGCAAGAAAGAACATTTTTTAATGAGAAAGCTTAATGTGATTTAAACAGAAATAAGGTAACCATAATGTTGATGTTATAACATCGTTGCTCAAGGGAGTGAACTGCTAAGAGTTAAATCGAACAGGTTGTACTGTTACCTGTACAGGTTTAAAGCAAACAGATGATACCATCCTCGGTGCAGATTTAAAGCAAAGTCTCCGATGACAATCGGCTAACATTTACAAAAGAAAAGAAAAAAATGAAAGCATCTTAACACAAACTACAACTTACTGTGGTAAAACTTCACATCTTGCTGATAAATGCGCGGGTCTCCACTTTTGACAGCAGCCAACGTCCGAAGCCAGTCTTTCTCCAGCTGCTCAGACCAGCCCTGCGACAAAAGTCAAGTCAAAGTCTATCCAGCTGTAGACGCAGTTGAAGGCTGATTGTAAATGAGCAGTCTTTTCCGCAACAACAATCGGCCACGTCATTGTCAACACATCTTTCCATTCCTTACGCCCTCATCAAAAGCATAAAGACTTTCCTACACCAGCACATGCCAACGGCACATTTTCCATGCACCTCATTTTACGCGTCTATGTGAAGCAGGTGGCACTTGATGGTGAAATGTCTGTTGTACAAATGGTGCCACTATACTCCTACAGCTTTCGGCTTCTTGTTCTGTAGCCATCTACCATAACTTTGGGGGGTAACAACACGAGACTGCCCAGGTTTTTAAAACCACTGTTTGCAATTTTCCATATAGAACTAAAGATTATTAAATATTTTAGCTGAACATAAAAAAATTTAAAACAAGGGAACTGGACCAAGCTAAGACATGACAAAGACAATCTACATGTTTCGGGGCACTACCCCTTCATCAGGACAACACAAAGACGACGAAAAAACGACAACAATGAAACAGAAGAAAAAGACTTAGCTTCAGTAGATGGGCTGGACAGCAGGAAAATGACTAAGGGACAGTGAGTAAGAAGGGTTAAAAAGAGGGGCAGCCAATCGCCAGGTGGGTAGGAAAGGGTAGGGAAGGGTCGGGGTGAAGAGGGGGTGTGGTGGAGAGGGGGTGGGGTGAAGAGGGGCTGGGGTGGAGAGAGAAGCGCGGGTAAGGGGGTGTCAGTGTGGGAGAGAAAAGAAGTAAGAGAGAGAGAGAGAGAGAGAGGAGGAGGGGTAAAGAGAAAAAGAGGGAGGTGGAGGGTCAGTGTTTTAGGTTGAGACCAGTGGGTGCCATGGTACCAAAATGGGTAATGAAGTAGGATTCCATATTCTTACGGTCAATGGAATCGCCCTTCATTCTCCAGATACCACAGACCCTCATGTTGTCGGCTGTATGTGGGTGTGTACTGAAGTGACGTGCAACTGGTGTGTTTCTGCGGTGTTTAGTGTCAGCTAGATGTTCTGTGAAGCGGGTGTTGAGTGTGCGTTCTGTCTCCCCGATGTAGAATAAAGTGGGACAGAGGGTACATGTGATGGCGTAGATGATGTTGCTGTTAGTGCAGGTGAAGTGGCGCTTGATGACGAAAGTAGTGTTGGGTGTGTGGAGTGTTGTGTTGGTGTTCAGGTATATACACTACATAATAAATTTGTAAGATACAAAAAAATCTGTGGCACAAAGCTCCTGCCATTGATACAGTCTACAGAGCTGATGAGGACTCTGAGGGCTACATCTTATCAGATATCAAACAGTCACATTACATCTTATCAGCTACATTACTGCATAAAAATATTACATCCAATCTTAAAGTTGAAACAACTGCATTACATTTTATCAGATCTCAAACACCTGGAAACACCTTTCAGATGTTAAACTACTGCATTTCATCTTATCAGTTGTTAGAGGTGTTTTTCAAAAATAATTTCCAATACTAGAGAACCGTACAAGACAAATTCATGCCGTTCCCTCTGTAACAGATATGGCACTTTTGTACCCTCACCCACATGTCAAGCATTCCTACTCACTTCTGACTTTTGGCCGAGTATGGCCAAGAGAGCTAACTGATGACTATAAATTGTAATGGATATGTTTTGTCCCCTGACCCGACAGTGGGTAAACGAAAGGGTAACCGTGATGTCTTTGCCACCTTCAGTCTATTCAGCAATCCGTGAAGGAAGTGAAGCTAGTTTCACGTGGGTATCCAAGGCCGCCTCCTTGTTAACTAAACCTATTGTCTGTAACTTGTGCAGAGTCGGGTCTTCCTCAGGGAGAACTTCACATGTTCTTGGAGTTGAAGTACCACCTAGGAAAGTCCGTCATGGAGTTGATGTACCATCTAGGAAAGTCCGTCATGGAGTTGAAGTACCATCTAGGAAAGTTCTTGTCAACATTGAGTGGAAGAGGTGGCAGAACAACTCCTTGCACAGACAATCTTTTGCGTGGGGCCTGCCGTCTGTAACAACGGAACCCCACCAGCGTCACAACACAACACCTGTGTATCTCCTGCGAGAGATACTAACGACTCACTCCGTATGATGGACTTGAGAAACAACTGAAGAACAACTGTATTCTCTGTGTCACGGATGCGTATGTTGGAAGTTAAAAATAGTGCATACGATGTTAATGCATCGTTTTGTGTTGGGATGCCCGTATTGTACACCGGTTAGGAAAACCCCAGAGCATGTCAGCTCACTACACATGTAGGAGGGAGGGGGTATGACAAGGAATGTGAACGCTGGTATCTGAAGCTGAGACTGAGTAGTGTTTGGAAGTGAGAAAGAAGAGTGAGTTGTCAGACAGAGAGAGAGAGACTGAAAGTGCAAGGAGACGCGCAAGCTGAAATTCCCTCTGACTGATGGTGGTTGTGAGGTACTGTTTGTGGTAACATATTTTCACTTGATTTTGATAATTTATGTGGGCTATATTGTTGTTAAAAAACCTGAGTATGTTTTTTTGATATGATGCCAGAATAATGTGTGAACGGCAGTATGCCGGTTTTGGTTTTTGCAAACGAAATGTATAACTTTAAATCGAAGATTAGTTGGCATAACATTGTGAGGCTCGTAGAAAATTTATAGTATGTTCGGGAAAATTTCGCATCTGACGAGGTGCTGAAGTTAAGCGAAAACGGTGAACAGAAAAGGATTTTCAGAGATTTTGTGAGTGGGACTGTTGGTAAGGCCACAGCCTAAAGTTAGATCAATTCAGGGTTTTTACAGAGGGGCAGATCCAAGGA
>SMGT01001261.1:1649-20163 GCA_004794575.1 Lanistes nyassanus | reverse complement strand
ATATCCAGGGCTTCAAACTTGTATATATATATATATGTATGTATATCCAGGGCTACAAACGTGTATATATGTGTGTATATCCAGGGCTACAGACGTATATATATATATATGTGTGTATATCCAGGGCTACAGACGTGTATATATATATGTGTGTGTATATCCAGGGCTACAGACATGTATATATGTGTGTATATCCAGGGCTTCAAACTTGTATATATATATATGTATATGTATGTATGTATATCCAGGGCTACAGACGTGTATATATATATGTGTGTATATCCAGGGCTACAGACATGTATATATGTGTGTATATCCAGGGCTTCAAACTTGTATATATATATATGTATGTATGTATATCCAGGGCTACAAACGTGTATATATGTGTGTATATCCAGGGCTACAGACGTATATATATATGTGTGTATATCCAGGGCTTCAAACTTGTATATATATATATATGTGTGTGTGTGTATATCCAGAGCTACAGACATGTATATATGTGTGTGTATATCCAGGGCTTCAGACTTGTATATATATATGTATGTATATATGTATGTATATCCAGGGCTACAAACGTGTATAACCACTCGCCTAGTTCTAAACTATTTGCACTCTTTACTTAGTTTAACACATTCATGCCCCCATTATCTACATTATTTCCCTATTTATCTTCTGCATTTCCTGTTTAATTATCCTAGTCCTAGTAATTTTGTAGTTCTGTGGAGTTGGAACAAACACAATTTGATTGATTCCTTTGTCCACAGGTTATTAGGAAGGGAGCGGGGTGAGGACAAGTGGAGCGGGTTGAGTCAGGTTACACCTTGCAGGGAGGGATTGCTGGAAGTTTGGGTCTTGTTTTGCTGTTTGCTTTTCTGCTCAGGGAAACAGCTGTATGAGTATTATCATACCTTACAATTACAGAACATGTGTATGTAGGGTATGCACTGTATACGTGGTTCTGTGTATGTAGCCAGTGTCTAGTTAGAATATGTATATACTTAAGAAACCATTTAACATAACAGACATGTTAATCTGTCTAGCCATCCCTAAAAATTATGTTTGTTTACTTATATTCATCCATCTACTAATTAAATCTAATAAATGAAATCAGTGAAACTTTTAAGTAGACGAGTCGTGCGGATAGAAAAATGTACCCCAAAAGCGCACGACCAGTCGCGCGGACAGAAGAACGCACGACGAAAGCACATGACTAGTCGTGTGGATAAGGTCGCCCTAAACCATAAGGCACAGGCTAGTATGATAGTATCTATACATAAGAAGGGTTCTCGTTAGTCGTTAACTTTTGTCAGCATATGACCTAAGTTCCCGTTAATGTTTCCAATAAACAGCATAACCATACATACACTTCTGAAGTTCTTCTTTCTCACGCCACGTTGTATATTTATCTGCGTAACTCTTGTTGATTTTCAATTCACCATTATGATCATCCCCTTCAAAACCCAAGTCAAGCAAAGCCTTTCGCTTTGCCATGCTGCCTGTGAAAACAGGAAGTTGACACTAAATATGCAAAATCTGGAATCATTATTTAAAAATTATACTTAAATCTTCAACATCCAGTTTTATTGTATGATTTTACCATAACATAGTTTTAACACAGTTTTATTATTATTTTGAAGTAATTGTTGTTTATTTAGTTATAAAGTTAGTTTCAAAATGTCTGCGCCCATTCTACGGTGTAAACATGAAAGTTGCAGACAACAAACTTCTAGTGCTCAGTTTTTGCTGGCTGAGCTGTGTATTTGCGTTGGTGTTTTTCATGACATGTTACTTTCCAGTCAAACATGGGCTAGACGGTTACGCATCGCGAAATTCTGTATCTCCTGAACCTGGATCGGAGACACAAGAAATTCCAGAGCCTGTTTACGGACGTGTGGTTTTGATGGTGATAGATTCGCTTCGCGGAGATTTTGTACTGGGGGAGACCCCGCTAATGCCTTTCACCCGCCAGCTGTTGATAGAGCGACATGGTGTTTCGTTTTTGGCAAAAACACAGCCACCCACTGTTACTCTGCCTAGGATCAAGGTATAATCAAAGAATACATTTTTACAGTTAATACAATTTCAAGATTTAATAAAGTTTCTAGGCAAAAACGTACAGCGTCAAAAGCCTAGAGATTGAGAACTAAAACTCTTTGATACTGGGGCGTTGATTGCACAGTGACAGTGAAAGAGAATATGGCATCGATCATACAAGATATATGCACATGTGGGTCATTAGGTGATTACTAATAGTAAACTATAGAAAGGTGGACCTAGTACTATAGAAAGAAACTCCCTGGGCAGGTCCCTAACTCCCTATGGCATTATGTGCCTATGACAACCTGGTTTCTATGATCAACTTGAGCCCAAAGTTGTATCAGTTAAACACTACACTGGTGTATATGTCATCTTTTACTGTACTGTAGAAATTTAATAACAAAATAAGAAGACATGAGAACTGTATGCATAAGGTCTGTCTAGTGCATGCAGCCAGAGTCAAACACTGAACAGAACACACAATGAGAAGTGCTGTACGCACACATGCTGACCCCATCCAAACATGAAAACTGTGCAGCACACTGAGCCTTATTTCAGCAGGATATACGTTGGAACTGTTTAGTGCAAACAGCCAGAGATGAAAATTAAACACAACGAGAAATATATGAATAGATGAAAATATAGGAAAACTACCCAGCACACTGAGCGTAATTTCACTAAGATAGGTTGGAACTAACCAAACAAGAACAAATGAGGACAGAGCGCTATAAAATCGTCAAACGACAACCCCAACAAAGTACTGGCAGCGCTAGACACAACCGTATGCTGACGTATGCAATCAAGGGAGCCTATCGTACCCATACACGTAGCAAAGAGAGAGTCGAAAGTAAGGAACGTGGCAGATCTTCTAAAAAAGATCTGCCATCCCTTTCTTTTAAACGACCCTAGTCTTCACACGGCTAGCCCCTGGTGTACCACGTGTGCATACAGCGAATCCCTAATTTATATCGTCAGCTCGCTCACTAAGCGTAAACTAACAATTGGGATTCGACACAAACACAACATAGGACAATTACATGGAATCCTTACTTCCTTACTTTCGACTCTCTCTTTGCTACGTGTATGGGTACGATAGGCTCCCATGATTGCATACGTCAGCATACGGTTGTGTCTAGCGCTGCCAGTACTTTGTTGGGGTTGTCGTTTGACGATTTTATAGCGCTCTGTCCTCATTTGTTCTTGTTTGATTATATTGTGCACCCTGAGGATTCCATGTAATTGTCCTATGTTGTGTTTGTGTCGAATCCCAATTGTTAGTTTACGCTTAGTGAGCGAGCTGACGATATAAATTAGGGATTCGCTGTATGCACACGTGGTACACCAGGGGCTAGCCGTGTGAAGACTAGGGTCGTTTAAAAGAAAGGGATGGCAGATCTTTTTTAGAAGATCTTTTTCTTTGCTACGTGTATGGGTACGATAGGCTCCCTTGATTGCATACGTCAGCATGCGGTTGTGCATAGGTTGGAACTGTTTAGTGCAAACTGCCAGAATCCAGCAAAACGCAATGCCAGAACTAGCAGAATAGACACAATCTTATCCCAGCAAACTGCCCAGATATATATAATATCACGAGGAAAACAAAATCCAGTAAGCAGGACCATCCACTATATATGGGATCTCCATGATTGTGACTTCATACATCAGCCGATAGCCCAAGTCTGTTCTTACTATAGCTTTTCCTTGAAAGGTGCTGTGTTATCACAGTACAGTATTATCAAGTCGTTGTATTATGAAGGTGCTGTATTATCAGCATGCTGTGTTATCAACATGCTGTGTTGTCAAGATGCTGTGTTATCAACATGCTGTTATCAAGATGGTGTGTTATCAACATGCTGTGTTATCAAGATGCTGTATTATTAAGGTCCTGTGTTATCAAGGTGCTGTGTTATCAAGGTGGTGTATTATATTATGAAGATGCTGTATTATGTTACCACTCCAACAGGAAGTACTTGAAATGCTCAACATAACCGTATGCAGATGCATGCGACCAAGGGAGCTTACCGTACCTAAACACCTAGCAAAGTGATGGTTGAAAGAAAGGAACTTGGCAGATCTTCTAAAAAAGATCTTCCATCCCTTTCTTTATAACAACGCTAGTCTTCACTCAGCTAACCCTCGGTACACAACGTTTTTAGAATATCTGCCAAGTTCCTTTCTTTCGACCCTCTCTTTGCTACGTGTTTGGGTACGGTAAGCTCCCTTGGTCACATGCGTCTGCATACGGTTATGTTGAGCGTTTCAAGTACTTCCTGTTGGAGTGATAATTTGATAATTTAAGCACTCTGTCTTCATTTAATCTTTATTAATTGCTGTATTATGTCATCAAGGTGCTGTATTATTTAGATGCTGCGTTATATTATGAAGGTGCTGTGATTAGCAAGCCTAGATACTGACTGCAGACAGAAGACGTTTTTGCAGGGGGAGCTGGTGCAGGAGACAAAGACTTCATCTCCAACCAACTCTCTAGATTTATTTTCTGAGGCTTCTTCTGGTTTTGTGACTGTTGCTTTCCAAAGCAATGGTATCGGCATTTTGTTTAAGGATTCTAGTGCCTTGTCTGCTTTTGTGTTGCAGGCCATCACCACAGGCAGTATTCCAGGCTTCATTGACGTTGTGATCAACCTAGGCTCTTCCATCCTTGTGGAAGACAACATTGTGACACAGATGAAGCTAACAGGCCAAACGGTGATCTTCTTTGGTGATGAAACATGGCTAATGCTGTTTCCAGACCACTTTGCACGTAGCGATGGCACTACTTCCTTCTTTGTCACAGACTACACAGAGGTTTGTCAGAATTGTAGTTCTGTACAGCATTTTCTTCAAACTGAATGTGATTCAGGTCCATGTAGTCAGTATATCAGTACATTCATCTTATACTTTATACCTGTTTTATAAATTTTATTGTGAATTCTAATAAAACTTCTGCAATAATACATACTTTTGATGAGTTCCTGCTAAGAAGAGAGGGTTAACTCAAACATGCCACATGGAGAGCAAACCCGCCACAGCATGCCCAGCGCTGTATGCTGCAGGTCAAACACCTCTTACGAATTTTGACGATTTATTTGCAGGGAATGGCTAATGGTCTAAGGTAAAGAACTCTTACATTTGAAAGCTCAATCATTTCTTCATGAGTTGCTTCCCTTTTACTGTGTTTAAACCGGTTTTCAACCACAATTCCAAGCGATGAAAAATGGCTGTGAAGTGCGTATCCACATGTGCCCTGTCACTTGAGAAATGCTAGATTTACTCTTCAGATGACACGCTGATGAGGAAAATGACATTGTTTTGCAAATTTACTGTGATAAAGTATTTGTGCCTGAAAGACCCAAGAGAGTGATTACGAAGAGAAAAAAAGAGAGAGCACATGGTGTAAACAGTATCGAACAGACTGTGTATAAGGAATCTTGAGGACTTTTTGATTACTTCAACTTCAGTTGTGTTTCCTTTTGCAAAAAGGCTAAAAAGCTGGGTCTGCAGGGGTGGCTCGAGCTAGGAGCCCTGCGGCGGCTAAGTGTTAATTTTTTACAGGTGAACAATAATTTACAACCTTTTGTAAGCTCTTGAAATGTAAGTTGTATGATATGAAGGAGACGTTTAAGTCAATCTAATAAAATTATACAGTCACATAGAGTGAACTATCTAGGCAGACTTTGGAATAACAATCTAATAATATTATATGGCAGCATGGAGGGAATTGCTTAAGCAGACTTTGGAATAACAATCTGATAATATTATATGGCAGCATGGAGGGAATTGCTTAAGCAGACTTTGGAATAACAATCTGATAATATTATATGGCAGCATGGAGGGAATTGCTTAAGCAGACTGTGGAATAACAGGACTTCCTGGTGCAGAACTGTTTGACATGGAGACTGCAATCCCCAAACTGACATCAAAGGAAGAAGTTTGTTGTAACTTGTATGCCTGAAGACATTAATAATTTAGTTGACATTCTACAGGTTGATATCAATGTAACCAGACACCTTGGTGCAGAGCTGGCTGCAGATGACTGGCAAGCAATGATACTTCACTACTTGGGGCTTGATCACATCGGACATCTATCAGGACCTCAGAGTCCCCTTGTTCCTCAAAAATTACAGCAAATGGATGATGTTGTCCGCCAGATCTATTCGGCAATGGAATCGTGGGTGAGGCATGCCATCCTCAAGCATCTGTCTGCCTACACCTGTATTTATTCCTGAACATTGTAACAAGTACATGCACCTGTTGATGACTGTACTTGTACCTACAATTTACAGAATTTATATCTTTTGCTAAAACTTAACGTTTTTCATGTTTCTCATTAGCTGTTCTCATTAGCTGTTACAGTCGACCAGATTTCCAGGTTATCTATCTGACAGCTTCCTTTGCTGGCAGTCCTGCCACAGGTTTAGGTTCCCAGCCTATGGCAAACTGTTTGAAACATCACATGACAGATTTGTAACAAAGCAGTGAGGTTTAGGTTCCCAGCCTATGGCAAACTGTGTGAAACATCACATGACAGATTTGTAACAAACCAGTGAGGTTTAGGTTAACAGCCCAGTGGAAACTGTGAAGCATTACTTGACAGATTTGTAACAATTCAGTCAGGTTTGGGTTCCCAGCCCTGATCAAAATGTGTGAACATTACATAACAGATTCGTAACAAATCAGGTTCAGGTTCCCAGCCCCGATCAAACTATGTGAAATGTTACAATGTGACAGATTGTACATCATATTGGGTCAGAACTTGGTGTACCTGATGTTATGCAGACTGAAGAAGACCTGCCGAGTGCCGTGGTCATCTGTGGAGATCATGGCATGAGTGATCAGGGTGGGCATGGAGGGGCCTCACCGGCTGAGACATCCGTGCCCGTTGTTGTGCTGAGCCCACACATCACCTTCCAGGCTCACAACACTGGTAAGGACACAAAACAGGGAGGTGCAGACCCTGGTAAGGACACAAGACAGGCAGGTGCCGACACTGGTAAGGACACAGAATGATGCAGGGACAGTAAAACCTCCCTATTATGACCCCTCTTGAATAAGACCAAAATGTTTTTCACTGACCTATTTTGTTACACAAATGACCTCTCTGTTAGGACTACCTCCCTAACCTAACTTACAACCAATTTATTATGTTTTATTACGACCAGAACCATGCCTACAAATCTGAAATGTACCTAAGAAACTGATGTCACTTGTAAAACCCAGAAAAGATCAGTCTGTAATGCGGTTAGCTGAGGTGGGTTTCACAACAGCTAGCAAAGCTAGCTGCTAGCCATTGGAAGTTGAGTGAATCTAAAGCAGTAGACGTGCCCATGAAACACCTCTGATCCTAGCAACTTCAGAATGGCAAACAAAACAACAGGCGTGCTGAGTGTTGTGGTTTTCTTTGATATGGCAGATGAACGAGCAATACTTATTGCATCCGTAACAGTAGCAATAAGAAATATCGTAGCTTGCATATGGACAGATTATAAAGTGCAGCATGTTAGGAGTACTGGCTCCATGTTTTAGAACTGTGTCAGTGACTGCTGTGACTGTGTGAGGTACATCCATAACAGTAGCAATAAGAAATATCGTAGCTTCCACAGGCTCGAGCTACACGAGGTAATGTGGTCCGCTCCTCATTTATAACTCTGTATTTTCGTGAGCCAGTGATCAAAGGACAGTTCGGAAAGCATTCTGCTTAAGCAGCAATCTTCCTCAACAACAGCAACTGTTATAGTTTTTGTTACAAAAGAGTGCTTTCAGAATAGCAGATATAGCTGTTACACAGAGTATGAGGATGAAGTGTCTTCATTAAACCACTACAAGGATTTCTCATTCTTCAATTCACATCTGTGTGCTGGGTTACAGTATGCTGCACTACCTGTCTCAGTTAAGACCTGATTTTGCTGCATTTTCCAGTCTTAATAGGGAGATTTTACTGTAATTGTATTTTAAGGACACAGAAAGATTCCATGCAACTTCAAAGGTTTCGCTGAATGGTACAGGCAGGACAATACTTGATAACTTAGAACTTGTATAGGCAAGATGTATTCTCATAACACACAAAGCTTAATTTTGTGTTGATGCAAAGCTACTCCACAACAAGCCTTGTTCACATCGTAGAGCTACAGTGCATGGCAGTTGGTTGAATCGGAGCGTTCTTGACGATTTAGGACAATTTTTTAAAATTATTTTTAAAAATATTAGTGATAGAAACATAATTCCAACACAGTTTTAAAGTACAATTAAAGGAAAAAATGTATTTCCTGCCTGAGATCTGTCTGTTGGTGTGGAAGACTGTGTTAATTTACGTAACCAGCTGAATGTAAACACCATCTTGAAAATCTTCCGGTGACACTGAATACTTGGCTATTACAACCGTTTGCAGCACTTGTAATCCATAACACCTGGTGGAAATTATCCATGGATACCAGGAGTTTATCCAGGATGAAAGTCACCAACAAACAAGCACAGATGAAACGTTTCTGAAGAGCTCTAAGGCTTGTCTTGTGGAGAAGCACTGAGTTTTATGATGGCGGCCGGCCATTTTACCAGAACTAAATAGGTAGCATGTTTCAGGCAGCCAGATTTGAAAAAGGGGTCTACTTTGTGGTCTTAGAGAGAGAATTCTATAGAAAAATGATTCTACTTTTGGAAACAGCATTTACCTCCCTTGTTGACGAATCTCTTTGTCAAATTTGTCAAAGTCTCTATAACCCCCTGCACGTTACGCCATGAACACTAGCAGTGTAATCTCTTACGGGTATAAGAATTTCGCAAGCCACTCTGTTGCATAACTGTAATAAAACGCCACACCAAGAAGGGAGTGGGTATAATGTTCATGGTTTATAAGGAACTGCATTTCTATAACTAAAGAATGAATTCTATATTCTTTAGTTATAGAATTTTAACACTTTCGAAGTTCTTTATATACCATGAGCATTTTACCGACTCCCCTCTTGGCACCCCTTACTGCTCTAGTTGTTGGTCCATTGTAAAGTGCTAAACTATCTGTCAAAGACCTATGATGCGGATGTTATTTTCCTGGGGTCTTCTTGTGGTCATCGTTACACAGAAACGCATGGGGACCTGCAGCAGGCAGACCTGTGCCCTACACTGGCTGCGATGCGGGGCCTACCTATTCCCAAAAACAACTTGGGCTTGCTAGAGGTTGCGGCACTTCCAGAAAGTCTGCCAATCAAGACCAAAGTTCGCCTCCTGCAACTTAATGCTGCACAAGTAGCCTACCTTTTGGAGAGGAATGTGGCTGAGGTAGAGAAAGGTACTGCCTGACCTGTTAACCAATACAAGCTTGACATTTTTCTTGTCGTTTTTTAAAATATGTATGTTTTTAAATATATATACTCCTGTAACCCCCTCGGGATTACTAGATTTATTTCCCCTTGCGGTTTCTCTAGCTTGGGGAGGTGCTGGTTTAGTAGATGAAAATGTAGTTCCACAGACAGATAAACCCCTGTCTGTGGACCATGTCTCTTTTAATAAAAGGAACCCCCTAGAATCTCTAGAGGAGATGTCTAATTGATTGTATGGCCAAAGAGAGGGGCAGAATTTTGGGAAGTCCAAATAAGATTTCCCGCACGGCCGACTTACGCTATTGCGGTGTAGCGCGTAAGGATTCAGAACAGCCGTGCCTGCGGGAACTCTGTCTTTCGGTCTTTCTGCGTGCCAACGTCAGAGGGGGAAGATGCTTCAACTGTTCGCTGTGTGCCTGGTTGTACCAGGTATGGAGCTATTTGTGGTTGTGTGGTCATTATGGTTAGCGATCGCGTTGTGTGGTCGTTATTGCTAGCAATCGCTTCGTGTAACGCACTATGCTGTAGACTAGTGATGACGAAATTGCGTGGTGCCGTCATATGTTTCCCCCCGGCAATGTAAGAAATGGGGACTGATGTATTTGTAATGATTTATATTAAGAGATCTCATTGTTCAATCTTTGTGGGAAATTGAAGGTTAGAACGGGATGGGTTGGGGGTGATGTAAGTTGCGGTGGATTTCGGAATTGTCCCGCACACATGTTGGGGCGCTAGGGCGCCGCCATCTTGGCCACCACGTGGTCGCTTATGGGGTCTGTTCCCCCATAGTGTTTGCATATTCTTTTGGAGGCATCTAGCTGTAAAACTGCCGCATTGAAGTTGATGCATTAGCTTTGTGTATTGCGGATGTTGCAACTTGAAACTAATTTTCAGATCCTTCTCTGTTGCAGGCCATGTTTTCGTTTTCTTCTTTCTTTTCTTTCTTTCCTTTGTTTCCTTTCCTTTCCTTTTCCCCTATCTTTATCCTTATTCCAGGGTTTTAGATAGGAGAAAAAAAGTTACTGATTATACTTATTGGTTTCTGTATTCTTTTAGTCAGTAAGGACAGAATCTGTGTGTGAAGCGCTAGCCTCTGCCCGAACCATAAATTCTTTTGTAACTCCAACGGCGCACATTGGTAAATTTGGTCTTTGCCATTTGGCCCACGTGTGTGCCGGTTACACTCCAAAGACTAATTTGCTTAAAACTTATTATTAAAACTGATCCGGTAGATGTCAAGGTCATGAAAGATTTGTTAACATTGCTTGCAGGTCATTCATAACAATTTGATAAGTGACGTTAACCTAATAGATCTACGACAACAGGCTTCAAGAAAAAAACATGGCGGTGAAAACAATTGTATTGCTAACTTAAAAGAAGTTATATACAACAAGATCAAACTTGGGTCGATTTTCACATATCGGAAACAAGTCTTGTTTTGTTTTGTGGAAAGAGCTTAGATACTTGAATAAGAACTTCAATAAAAAAAACTTGCCAACACAAATGTTAAATCTGACATGTAATACCTAAATATGAGAGATGTTCTTTCCACAAAATGTCTTCTCATCAGTTGACGAATAGTGCTGTTTTCAGACTGGAGGAATGACTGTGTCCACCATGCTTGCAGGAAACTTCCTCCTCCCTCCCCCTGTTTTTGACTTCTCATCTGGTGACTGGCACAGTGAAGACTGATAGAATGAATTTGCAAATCCCACATAATCAAATTGCTCTAAAACTAACCTGGTTAACACAAGAACAAGTGACAGTAAACAGAAGCAAAATTCTATGTCTGGATGCCACAGTAATGGAGACACTTCTGTTCTCTCACTTAATTGGTTCATTCCCTATGACCTCATTGTGTTCTGTGTGTTGATTGGCTCTTGTGTGATTGGTTCTTTTCCCATGACCTCATTTGAATTTTAATGAATAACAGCAGCACTTGCTTATGCTGTTTTCTTTTAATTAAACAAGCTTTGGATGTAGACTCAGGGTTGGGTTCATACCATTAGGAATTTTTTTAACCAAATATCTTGTGAACTTATTGTTTATCAGAATTATTATTTCTTGTCACAATACTGTACCATGACCCAAAGTGCTAAATTCTCAATTAGTGATCCCTAACCGCACCTTTAAAAAAAATCTTTCTTAAGTGCTGCTGTGTCAGGTGGTTGTGTTCTGCTGCCTGGATCACACTGTGCCTTCAGCTGAGCTTGGCTTTGCCTTGGCAGTCCCTCACTTCCTCCTTCACTGCATTGTGTCAGCGGTTCAAGGAACGTGAGCACTCTGGGGAGGACGCGGCTGTCAGTCACTCACTGGGGGCACTGTTGGCTATAATGGGGGGGGGGTCGTGCTCCACTCTCCTGTTTCCTCCCGCGAGGAGACGGAAGATGTGGAAGGGGGGGGGGGTCATGTCTCAGACGCCTCTGGGTCTGAGATGACTGATGAGAAGCCGGCTATGCTTTTTTGCTCCATCCTGGAGCTGGCCGCTCTCCTGCAGGAGACTGCACCGAAGTGCATGGTGCAGGGACAGCCAGAAGTTGCAAGGAAGTCTCCTGGTGCTCTTTCGTCTACCCTCTGGCACCTCACTCACAGGTAGCCTGCCTTCACAGGTCGCTGATGGTGCAGGGTCCAAACCGCCTGCCCACATCATGGATCCACCACCAGGAGTTCTGACTTGCTTCCCACAACCAGCCCCCGTGGGTTCCTTCCAGATCCCACCTAAGCTGTGCCCCAGCACCTCGTGGCTGGCCTGTGTGTCCATCGTGGCTGGCCTGTGTGGCTGTTCCGTTGTTTCCAGCTTCTGCCTGAGTTCCTTCCTCCCTGAGCTTCTGGTGGTCCCAGGTTGACCACCTGGAGATGGCGCTTCAGGATGTGATGGACATGTCTGATGTGATGGATTCTGCTATCATGGCGGTGGAGCAGTCCGTCTACACTGATTGCTGCGCGGCTTTCCAACCTGATGCAGATTTGGCTGCCTTGCAACTCTGCTTCCACATGCTGGCAGGTGCATTGCAGGTTTTTGTTCACAGTGCCGAGCATACAATGGTCTTGTTGGTGGTGGCTAAGCGGGATGCCTTCCTGCAGGGCATTCCAGAGGTCCCCTAGACTCGTCCACCAACTTCCTCATGCGGCCACTCCCCCCATCTGCCTTGTTTGGGCCCTACACCCAACAGTTGGCGGGGGTATTAGCTTCCACCAATTGGAAGCACCAGTTTGAGTCCTTGCTCTCCTCCTGGAGTATTACGAGTGCTCCTCTGGTGGGCCACGGCTGGTGGCTCTCAAGAAGCCTAAGCCTGGCCCCAAGTCCTTGCCCAGAGGCAGCCTCAGCGCTCAACCACCTCCTCCCCTCCCCCCCCCACTCCACGGGTCGTTGTGGTCATGGTCACAAGCAGCACCCCCAACAGGGGGGCCCTGCTCTGGAATCCCTGCTCCCATACCCCCACAGGCCAGTGGCCTGGCGCCCACCAGGACGGCATGGCAGCACTGTCAGTGCAGTCCCTTGGTGCAGTGAGTGATTTGAGTAGGGTTCATTCTGCTCTGGCACGTTGCCCCCCTCCGTTCCGTCTGCCGGCAGACAGATGCGAATGGGAGGCCATGGACTTAGCGGTGGCTGCCCTTCTGCAGTCTGCCGCAGTGGAGGTAGTTCACGCCCCCTTTAGCCCTTTAGCTGCCTTCTATTTCTGGTCCCGAAAGCAACAGGTGGGTTCCGCTCTGTGTTGGACCTTTCCCCCCTCAACTGCTTCCTGCAGAGTTTCCACTTCTTGATGGAGACCCTGGGGTCGTTCTGCGAGGCTTTCTGCCCGGGTGACTTTGTCATATCTCTAGACCTGCATGATGCTTTCTTCCACATACTTGTTCGCCCATCACACCAGAAGTGGCTGCACTTTGCTTGGTGGATGAAAGTCTATCAGCTGAGAGCACTGCTTTTCAGCCTCTTGTTGGCACCTTGGGTGTTCACCATGGTGACTCGGGACTTTTGTGCTCTGTTTGCACGAGTGGGGGTTTTGCTTTCGTTGATACCTGGATGACTGGGCGATCTTCGCTGCAAAAGCTGGCCTGTGCAACTCGCATATGCAGCCTGCTGGGGTTCTCATTGAACCTCAGCAAGTCGCAATTTGTGCCATTGACCGTGTTCACGTTCCTCGGCATGGAGTTTGACCCCTTTGGCTGGACGGTGCACCCTGCGCCATGACTCATTGACCGTCTCCAGCAGTTGGTGACCTGTTTGGTGGGTGGTCCCTATACTGCACGCAACTCATTGGTGGTGGGAACGATGATGTTGATGGTATCGCTGGCCCCCCTTGCGGCAGTGCTCCAGCGGCCGTTCATGGCACACTGGGACCAGTCCTCCCAGCAGTGGGATGCTCTGGTTCTGGAACCAGAAGCGTTCTCCCCTTCCCCCCCACCCCCGCCCTTGCAGCCCTGGACCAATGTGGCCTGGCTGCTTGTGGACCTCTTTGCCCCTTGGTTCAGGAAGCGGCTCCTGGTCTACATCTCCACAGTTCCAAACCCTGGTGGGGGACGCATTCTCACTGTCATGGATTGGGTTGGAAGCGTACACCTTTCCCCCCTTGCCCCTCCTTTCTTGCATGCTGCGGAAGGTGGAGTTCGACCATCCCTTTCTCAATCTCGTCACGCCTCGTTGGTCGGAGCAGGCATGGTTTCCGGATCTCCTGTGGCTTATCAGAGTGGACCCACTTCCTCTTCGGGTTCCTGTTGGACCCCTCCTCCAGCCACGGTCCGGCATCTCCCACTCCAACCCCCAGTTTCTCCATCTGCACGCGTGGCTCTTGTAGCCCATCAGACTCGGTCCATCTGTCCATGTCTGCTGTGTGGGTGCACAGGGCGGCTGTCATCGCCACCCTTCCTCAGCTTGGGGTCACGTTGCCTGGCAACTCATCACTCGTCGGTGAGGCAATCCATGGCATCATGCTGTCACAGGACCGACCATCCCGCCCCCCCCCCCATCAGGTCCTGGCGTGGGACTTCCTTTTTGTTCTGGCTTCTCCACTCCCCCAACCCGCTACCAACCGCTTCGCCAAGCTACTCTGGCTGACTTGATGTTGAAAACTGTTTTTCTGGTTATTTTGGCCTCTGGCCTCAGAGCCAGTGAGGTTCATCCCCGTCGGGGCTGGAGTCTGATGTCTGTCATGAGCCTGACTTTCTTTCTGCCTGACTTTCTGGCCAAGAATTAGTGACCTGGTGACCCCTCCCTGATGGTCACTATCCCGCCATTGTCCGTGGTCCTGGCTCCATCCAAACCAGACTTGGCAAACTGTCCAGCCCAAGCATTGCGTGAGTACGCCCTTTACGTGTTACCACCCAGCGATGCTTTTTCCTCACCCTACATCCTGGCTGAACATGAGAGATCTCGAAGGCCAGCATCTCACGCTGGGTCACTACTGTTATCCAGCGAGCGTATGCTGTGGCGGAAATGGGGAGAGGGAGGGGGAAGGCCTTCACTGCCCTTGGCTGGTGCGTGTGCGCATGAGGTGAGGGCGCCTCACTGGCTTCTCAGTCTAATGCACTGACAGAAGTTTTTCAAGCTGCCTCCTGACTTTCTGAGGATCCGTTTGTCAACTTTTTTTGGTCTCACCCATCTTTTTGTGCTACTCAGCACTTTGGGCCATGGTACAGTATTGTGACAAGAAAATATACATTTCTTTATCTAAAAAATTTGTTTCTTTAGCACCACTCACCATGACCCATTGGACCCCCACCCTCCTCCCTGCTGGTTTGGTTCTTTGGCTTGAGAAAGTCAGGGTGACCTAGTCAGGGAGCTGTGCGAATGGGTGATGCATGGTGTGCACAGGCACGGAGGGGCCTTACCAGGGTTACACTGGTGATTTTTTTTGTGGAAGTTGCGGTTAGGGATCGCTAATTGAAAATTTAACACTTCGGGTCATAGTAAGTATTGTTAAAGAAATACAAATTTAGAACAAGAAATTTGTATTTTTTGAGCCTGTTAGACATCAAAGTGAGTTTGACTTTGAGGATTTCATGTATTTGTCATATGTTGTGTTCGTCACTGAATCCTAGTTGTCAACACACGCTTAGTGAGCGGGTTGACTTCATTAACATGGATTCTCTGTATGCACACGCTGTGTACCGAGGGCTAGCTGTGTGAAGAATACCGCCGTTATAAAGAAAGGGATGGCAGATCTTTTTGAGGATCTGCCAAGTTCCTTTCTTTCGGCCCTCTCTTTGCTACGTGTTTAGGTACGGTAAGCTCCCTTGGGCACAGGCGTCTGCATACGGCTATGTGTGAGCGCTGCCAGTATCTTTGTTGGAGTTATCTTTCGATAATTTAAGCGCTCTGTCCTCATTTGTTTCTTATTAATCAAAGTGATTCTTTTTAGTTGTTTTTGTAAGGCCTAGTTTCTCTTCTTTTAAAAAAAAAAATTCAGATGATGCACACGAGCTGTACCAGACAGCACTCAGAGGCCACGAAGTCTGGCTGGCACTGGAAAACACTTCAGTACATGAAGTGTGGGAAGAGTCAGGCCTCAGGCTGGTGGCAGCATATCAGCAGGCAATAAGGGGCATGTCTGGCCAAGTTGCTGACCTGTCAACACATCATGACATGCATGGCATCATGCTGGCCATTGCGTTATTATGGCTGGTATGTTATGTTAGCGTCTGCCTTGTCCTCGGCCTGGCCATATAATTATGGTCACATGCACATGCACACACACTCTTTGCCTTCAAGCCATGCAAAGTCACTCATGTCCTGAGCAATATTTACGTAACCAGTTACTGTAGGTCTTTTTATGGATTTCTGGATTATACTTGTCTTAAAATTGTGTAGCTGAAAGCTGTTCCCCACGGGACATCAAACACAGCTGTGGACCATGATGTCATGTGTTCTCCCCACGGAGTTGCATGCTATACTTGGAGTGATGTTAGGAGATCGCCTTGGGAAAATTGGAAAACTGGTCATTTTCGTGCATCTTGTTATCGGCTGTTCTGGCGAGAAGACAAAATAACACAGTAGTTTGTGCTCGACGAGACACCAAGAAAAGAATACTCTTGCGGGTCAGATTGTTGTGTACCATCATGCACTACTACCTCTGCCAGATGCCGTGGATTAAGTTTTATGCGTCTGTCTAGACTAGGAGTAAGCGTGGAGCAAGATCGGTGAAGGAAACTTAGCGTCTGGAACATGCCATAAGCCAACCTGATTCCTTTCAATGCTGACAGTCGCCACTTGGAGGACAGCTGCACCAAATATGATTTGTGAATGTCTGAAACTACTTTTTTAGAAAGTGTTATATATTTACACCTATGTCCTACATGCTAGTCGCATGCATGCTGAATGTGTGTTGAATGCTGGTGCTCTGCTGGGAAGCAGTGATGATAAATATAGCAGACAAAAAACTAGGAGTTATCCAATGTGCAGCACTAAGTTTGTTCCCTTGATAATTTACTTGGCATCCTACCCAAAGCAAGTTTTTAGCAATATGGTGGCTCAAATACCATATATACAGGGAATAGTTTTAAAAACAAGACCACATGCTTAGTCTCTTTTATATGTGCATCTAAAGTTTAATAGTTTTTTTTTAAGTTTTAAAAAAGTAACTAAAGGATTGTTTCATCGATCGGTCTGTAAATATGACAACATTGAGCCTATTAATCAGTTAAACACCGTGCTCACTACAAATACTAAAATAGTCATACACTGTGTACACATGAATCATCCCTTCCACTCAGCTGTTAAAAGTTCATATTCCTTCTTACAAGGCCTATTTTCAAACATTTTAGACTCTCATATCAACTATACAGGAATGCTGTCCATGTCAAGGTTCTCCATAGCGAGATGTCCAGACCAGAAGACTCGATAACAAGCAATCTAGTCACGTACCCTGCACTCTGCCCCTTTCACAAGCTAAGGAGGGCGTGGGCTAGGAGACATCACTCCATACAGTATACAACTCCGTGGTCTGCACTCTGTTCCTTTCATAAGCTAAAGAGGGCGTGGGCTAGAAGACATCACAGGTGAGCACAGGTCTGTAGCAGGCAGATAATCATGTGATTTGTATCACATCTCCACAGAACTGACAGTCGTATAGTCATTTTCCAGGTTAATAGTGACTTCAAACAATGTCTGCCCCAGGCTGATTGTCTATGAGAAGAAAACATTGCAGACTGTGTGTGTGAAGAAATTGATTTTATTTTTCCCAGATCCTCGGCATCCTTGTTGTAATGACAGGAGACGGAGCACCATGTTCATCAAAACAACCGGGCTGGGTCTGTGTGAGTGGTCTGCTTGTTGTGGTTGGAGCGACACTAGGCCATGCGACTGTGTGCACCAGTAGCTACGGCAGTGAGACGCTGTGCACAGTGGGTCTGTCGGGCGTCATTCTACTGGCTGTTGTACTTGTTGACCTTTCGTTTGCCTTCTTTCTCCTTCTGTGTTTGTTTGCCAGAGTCTTACAGAGTCGCAGCAGGGTAAGTCAGCATCTCTTGATGTTTTTAAATGACAGCAAGCATTTGTGTTGGTACTGTCATAAGTGTGCATGCTTGCATATCTGTGTGTGTCATGTGTGCGTGCACTTGTATGTATGAGACGCAGCATCCGTGGATGCATGTGGATGTATGCGAGTGTGTGCAAGTGTGTTTGCATGTGTGTAAATCCATCCAAGAAATTGCAATAAGACAGAGAATACTGAAAATGCTTTGAGTAGTACAAAGCTCCAGTATTTGTCAATATAATGATTAGTGTTTTATTATTGTTAACCATGGGATGGTGTGTCTACAACTAAAACGTTAAAGTACAGTTTCTTGTCACAATACTATACCATGACCCAAAGTGCTATATTCTCAATTTAGCGATCCCTAACCGCAACCTCCAAAAAAACAACCCACATAGCAACCCTGGTAAGCCCCCTCCGCGCATGCGCACAGAGCCTGTACCTCGTGCGCACAACTCACTGAGCGGCTCAAGCTGACTTTCTCAAGCGCTGTGGTGCCGGCAGGACGTGTGTGTGTGAGCTACCCACCTTCCTCCCTCTCAGCGTTGGCTTGGCCTTTGGCGGTCCCACTACCTCTGCGCTGCGTCGCTTCGGCTTTTCAGGAAAGTGATTTGTGATCTTTTCCTTGCGTCCTCTGTCTGCGTGTTGCTTTTTCTTCAAACTTTTTTCGTCCCAGCTTTAAGCTTTACTGTC
>SMGT01001260.1:90218-105828 GCA_004794575.1 Lanistes nyassanus | reverse complement strand
CCAAAAGAAATCGGACAAACGCGCAACTTCGTCCTTCTTTGAAGGTTTTTCCACGGCTAGTGACAACACTTTGAAAGACCGTAAACCCTTCGCTATCTCTCTCGTCTTCATTTCCTCGCGTATGTCTGAGAATGTGTTCAACAACTGTCCATTTCTCGTGTTTCGCAGCCATCTGCAGGACTGAGTCTCTGTGCTGGGTTAGTCCGACTGTGACTGCGGAATGGTGAAGAAGAAGCTGGAAGATTGAATGTGACTCTGTCGACTCCATTGTGGCCTCAACAAACCTTTGCATAACACTGATTCCCTCACTGTCAGTCTCGTAAATACGTGCTCCTCGCCGAAGCAAATGTTGGAACACTGTCCAGTTTTCATGCCTGGCCGCCATCTGGAGAGCTGTGTCGCCGCTTGAGGAGCGACGCTCCAGGTCGACTCCTTTATCGCTGAGGCCATCGATGACAGATGATATTTCTGCGGGGTTACTCTCGCGGTGCTGATAAAATGAATACTGCTCCCAAATTCGAAATCCAGGCTTATACAAAGCCAAGAGATGGAGAACTGTACAGCCTTCTCTGTTTCCATGATTTACGTCTGTGCCAAGGTCTATGAGATGTTTTACTAGAGTCCAGTTTTCACACCTAACAGCTAAGTGCAATATCGTGTCACCTGTTGAACACTCAGCGTTCAGATTTGCACCTTGGTGATAAAGAAGCAGAAACAAAGCGCACACATGTGATGCCTGTTCAGGTTTGGTCATAGCCAGTCTGTGCAACACGTTGTAACCCTCACCGTCTAGAACTTCCAGGTGTGCTCCGAGATATACCAACAATTTCAGGAAAGTCCAGTTGTTAGACTGAACAGCCAGGTGCAAAGCCGAACATCCATACACGTCTGTACCATTGACCTGAGCACCTCCATTGACACAACCAGTAGCAAGACTTTCAACTATCAAGACTTTCACATTAGAAAAATCTGTAAGAGCCAGAACATGCAGAACGGATCTCCAAGATCCACCAGTAATATCAGCACGAGCTCCGTGTCTCAGCAGCAATTTCAGAAACCACCAGTTCTCGTTTTTTGCAGCTACAATCACAGCCGTGTTCCCTTCACCATCACAATTGTCTAGCGTAGAGAAAGCATTAATAAGTCGTCTTAATGTTTCGACTTTACAGACAGCACGCTTTCTGCAATATTCTAGCATAAACTTTGAGCGAAAATGCTTGAAATCAGTGTTTTCATTTGTGACCAGTTCGTGTGGAGACTTGTGCATATATTTAGCCCTCTGATGTTTGGCAGCAAGGTGCAAAGCGGTTTCTCTCTTTGAGTTTTTGATGATGACGTCAGCTCCATGCTCCAGAAGAACCGGAAGTAGAGAGTCAAACCTGCTGTCCGGACACATGACGAGTCTGTGCAGAACTGACAGACCATCTCTGTCCAGAAGGTTCAGATCAGGCTTGGTGACCAGAACGTCACAGACACGTGACCACATGTTGAGTTTGGCTGCCAGCTGGACGAAGATGTTGTGGACTCTCCGGTCTTTGCTGTTGAGTATCGTCTGGTGTGAATGTGTCCAGACTGCACTCAACACGTCTGTGTGTAGATACGCCTTTCCGTCAGAGTGTGACTAGACGCCATCAACTCCAATAGTGAGAAAAGGCTGGCCTCATCTTCAAGGACACAGTCGACTGCGATCAAAAACGTCATCAACATGCTCCAGTTGTCATTCTTTGCCGCCTCAAGGACAGCATCCTGCGCGACTTTTTTCAGTCCTGCAGATTGTTCTTCATTTGAAAATAGTTTCAGCAGTATATCCTTAACAAGCCGATGACTAACTTCTGTAGCAGAAGCCAGTTTCTGCAGGATGGAGGCCTGCTGTATATTGAGGAATGTGACGTCACCATTTGAAATGAGATCGTTCACCAGCTGCCAGTTACCAGCTTCAGCAACTGAGTTCAGCAGCACTGTGCTTTCTGGAAGCATGGGGTCGCTTTCTTGACGAATTTCCTGCTGACTGTGTGTGGCTTGTTCCATTCCAGTGGCTGTGGCATCATCTATCGGGAGTTTTAAGAGCACTGCCTGACTCTGTGACCTCAGGGCCTGCATCAGAAACGTATGAATTCTTTTAAGTCAGCGCTGAAACCAAAGCAGTGACAGAATGACGGAAAGTGAACAGAAGGGAAGTAGGAAAATTATATCTATGGCGTGATGTATATGTGCAATGTGGTCAGGTCTAATTAAAAACTCCGTAACTCTCTGTGATGCGGTGTGGCATGTGAGACTTTGGTCTTTATGATGTTATGGTGATTGTAGTGGTCGTGGTGGTGGCTGTAGTATATGGGTCTACGTGGGAATGTATGTGTTGATACGTATGTGAACCTCTGCATAAATGCCTCTTTTTCTGCACATATATCATGTGTACCAGAGTTAGAATGAGTATGTGAGAAAGAATCTAGACACACCTGATCTGGCTGTCTCCATAGTTCATTTATAGACATCCCATACACTTATTAGCTTTTTGTTTAGACCTCAGGTGAACTTAGACTGAAGTTAACAATCAAAGTACGTTGTCATGGCTACAACGGAAATACGATAACGACTGACGGCTTAGCTGTTTCTGTTATCTTTCCACGTGAGTCACCCAGGCAAATATATTTTCCAGAAATGTGATGCAGTGTATTTATACTTTATTTTAAAGACTGGAAAAGAAGTGAGCTTTTTGTGAAACAATGTCTAGAACTTGGAAAACAACTATTTTTGTTGTGTGTTCACAATGATTGTACAACAGAACGATTTCTAATTTCCTTTTACTAATGGGTAAATTTAATGTTTATACCTGTAGAGGTTTAAATGGACATCTTAATTTAGGGAGTTTCATAAACGATATACAGAAAAGATACTGGATCAAAAGATATTTCCACAAGGTCAATTGTAAAACCGGCGATTTTTCTCAGCAGTGGTTGCAATATACAAAACTGTCTGTGACTGATGCTCTCTCCTAGGACCTGAACATAGATCTCACAGAATGTTATCCCTCCCTGAACAACTGAACAACTGAACTGTGACGAGATTCTAACAATCGTCATGAAAGCTCGCCTTCTACTTTCTTTGTTCTTCTTCCGTTACTCCTTCTCTTCTTTTCAACCCCCCCCCCCACCTCCCTCAACAACCTTTTTTGTTGGTTTGTGGGTGCGGGTGTGGTTGAGAGTGTGTAATTGTGTGACTGTTGTTAGTGTTTATTTCACCTCTTCACGTGAATCCATGAGGTTTAACGCAGATTAAACATGATAGTACTTACTGCCCGCCTGATCGAGACACCCAGACAAGATGGCCGAGTATGTAGGTTCGCCCATGTCCTCAGTGTTCACCACATGATTATACTGTGTTTCGATTGTTGAAGGAAGGAAATAAAGAGAACTACACAGTCATCCATTTTAGCTTCCAAACCTGAATCAAGTCTCGCGTTGCTGTCACCAGGTAACGAATGGGAACAATGTCGTTAAATTGTGACCGTTGAGGGACACTACACAATAGTAAAATGTGTCATGTGAACACGGAAGTAGTTGACTCACCGTCGTTTGAAGTTGTAACAGCATGCGTAAGGATTTTTAATAGGAATTCCCGCATATGTCACAACAAGCACTTAACCCTTTAGCAGCATCGGAACCAACTGACCTACGCCAGTAATTAGCATGCAAGTGCTTCTAGTCATACAATCATGTTCTGACCTAAGCTGTACGTAGTACAACTGTATCCAGTCACTTGGTCGCAGTGAGATGTGAACTGTGTACCAACACCGAAAACTGAGCTGTCACAAAAGAAAGGGCTGAGGTTACAATTCCGTTCCCCCCCCCCGCCCCCCACTTTTGTTTCGCGTTTTGTGCAAGACAGCTGCACTCTCACTAAAACAGCCAGCAGTGCTAACAGGTCATCTTCGGCAGTTCTCCGTGTGTGAGGTCTGATCATGTACCCATGTGGTTCTTTTTGATAGCCACAGCGTGTTCTGGCATATTTCCCAAACACGGTAGAGCTATGTCTAATATACATACAATTGAAAAGCATTGAACAAGAGAGAATTGATGCTAGGAATGCATACGATCAGGATCAGCGGATCAGGAACAGTATATGATTTTTCATTCGAATATGATTTAAATGAAATTTCTACAAGAAAAAATTCAGCTGGCTCATTTTCTCAAAATCCACAGAAAGATAACTTTTTCCGCCTCCACAGATACAAGCACTTACTATTAATTATCAGTCAACAAGAGAGAATTAATGCTAGGAATGCATACGATTAGTATCATGAACAGTATATGATTTTTCATTTGAATATGATTTAAATGAAATTTCAACAAGAAAAAAAATCAGCTGGATCATTTTCTCAAAATCCGCAGAAAGAAAAATCTTTTTCCTTCTCCACAGATGTAAGATCTTACTATTAATTACCAGTCAAGATGGCTTTTGCCTCTAGGGCCGGGTTCACTGAAGACTAAACTGTCGTCTGCTGTCACAAAATGTCTTCCGCTCAGCGACATATTTTTTTGGCCATTGCTTGATGTAATCTGTTTGTTGACGTACTTCACACAGATCTATGTGCCTCAGCTGTCCACTGACATAGGTATATATAAGCAATCGTTAATCTCACTCCTAAAAAAACAAACCAAAAAACTATGAAAATGAGAAATAAAACAAAGTAAAGTACAAACCCTCGCCCAGCGTCGTTGCAGCACAAATGGACGCTCGCGTCGACTCTAACGGAAATTTCCGTTGTACGACAATTGCTGTTCCCACAACAACCAGTCTATTGCATAAGATTATCTCTCACGGCCCTAAGTGTGGTCTTAAGATCGGGGGCTTTTATGTGCACTTTTCAGTACGTACAGGAAGATCCACGTAAGCAAGAGCTCTGGGCTGGTTGCACACCTGTTCGTATCTCCTATATAGGCCTACCTACCTAGGTAGATGTGTGCGCAAAATACACAGGGTAAACGATAGCCTTTGACCAGCTCTTATCAGCAGAAGTACATACATAAAGATTCCCATAACCCAACACTGACGGGAATTCCCTGTTATGACCTTCAGTTTGTAATTTGATGTTTTATCTTTATTTTGCAAGGGACGTCACCTTTATGTGCAGGGATGCTTGCGCGCAAGCACAGATATACAGTGGGACAGTAATCGAAGGTAGTAAAGGTCTGACATCTGTCGTCAATAGGCTTGCACTGGTTTATGTACATTACAACAGTCACCTCTATAAACGACAACACTTTCACAGCAAAATAGGAAATTTTCTTTATTGAACCGTAAGAGAAACGTCTGATGCAATATGCCCGATCGTGACACATGAACGATAGTTTTAAAAGATTAATTGTTGAATTTAAAATCCGGATTACAACAAAAGGGCATATTGTCAAAAAGAGTGAAGCTCTTTTTCCGGACACAAAATTAACAGACGGATGCTAAAACTGTGTTGTTCTGAGCTAGCTGTTCTGTTATATTTTCAACGTGTGATTTTTATGCGGGCCCAAGGCTTGCAAGACCTGCATCCGAAGTAAAGATGATATGCCTTCTTAACTTTATTCTGGTTGGGAAATGTTTCTTCCATACAAGAGTTTCGAACTGTGCGCCCCCCCCCCTTCTGACCTCGATTATCAGGTAGGCTACCTATGTGTAGCTTTTATGATATATAGTGTATGTGTAGGTTTTATGATATATAGTGTATGTTTAGCTTTTATCATATGTAGTGTATGTGTAGCTTTTATCGTATATAGTGTACCTATCTTTTATCATTTATAGTGTACGTGTAGCTTTTATCGTACTACTGTACACTTACTACTACAACCAGAAAAGGATTAATAAAGGATCGCGGTAATCATTTAATCCTTCATGCTTGTCTCAGCACAAGACTCCTCAACCAAAAGGGACGCAACTCTAGCAGGATGAGTTGCTTCCCTGAACTAGGCAGAGTTTCTCAAAAAGTCACAAAAAGTGGAGCACCTATATATAGGTCTGTGCTGCTTGTTATGGGAACGGCAACAATTTCAACGGAAATTACCGTTAGCGTCGACGCGGGTGATGATTTGCAAAGACCCAGGGATAGGATTTTTTTCTTTTTCTTTCGTTTTTGGTACTTTCAGAGTCTGTTAGGAGTGACATTTAAATACCGTTTATTTGTGCCTGTCCAGTGGATAACTGACGCACATGGAGGTGTGCGAACCACGTCAATCAAGCAGATTATGACATGACGCAATGGAAAAACAAAAATAAGTCGCCGAGCGGGCGATATTTTGTGACGGTACACCGCACAGCATGAAGGACCCCGACCCTAGAGACAAAAGCTATCTTGCCGGAGTGTTTAGTGGTAAGTAACAGTAGCAGTTTACATCTGTGGAGAAGAAAAAAATTAGGCTGACCCTATCCGCACTAGTCGTGCGCGTTCGTCTTGCGTTCTTCGATCCGCACGGCTCCAGGTCGTGTGCTTTGTGGGTACATTTTTCTATCAGCACGACTCCAGGTCGTGCGCTTTGTGGGTACATTTTTCTATCAGCACGACTCCTGTAACTAAACGTTGCAGTCGATGACTCCGAAGCACGCGAAGTGTTTAAACAGAAAATTCTTAACGAAGTAAAAATTTGAAGGCAGTCATGTTCATTATATTATAAGAAACTGCTTCTAATTGTAGTAGAACTGATTTGTGAAGTCGCTTTAAAGGCCACTGCCTTTGATTTGATTTAAATAGTATTCATATGACACATTGTGTAGTACTCCTGATACTTATCGTATACACTTCTCGCATCGATTCTTTCTTTCTTGCCGAATCAGTTTATACTGAATGCATATTACACATACAGTGTTAGGGAAATATGCCAGAACACGCTTGGGCTACCAAGAATAAACAACCGTGAGCACATTCAGACCCCAGGCACACGAAACACTTTTAAATTCGACCTGTCAAATAGCATTGTTTGTAACGAAACAGAATGCAGTAATGAAAAAGAATGTAATCATACATTAGTCTATTAATTATCAGCATCAATTTTTTGCCACTTTACTTAAAAATGCTGCAATATTAAGTCAGTTGAGTGTCTCTAAATGAACTACGTAAAGATTATTGGATCTCTTGTTTCAGCGTACTATCTTTGGTCAAGGACTCCATTATTTTGGCCTTCTATAAAATGAAAATTACAAAGACGCCAGCTAATTAAGATCACAATCTGTAGCAGACGACAATGGGGCAAATTGCACAAATACCTAAACAATAAGCAGGTCACGTGACAAATTAGATCTAGCTTTACTCTCATAATAATGAGATCTTCGGTTTCAGCATTTAGAACAAATATACGTGCTGGAAATCAATAAATATTAAAAAAAGATGAACTTTGTTACTACTTGGAGACTAAAAATACAGGAACAATTTCAAATTATCAGCCTGAAGAAGCGCAGAACTTTCCAGAACCTCATAGTTTTTAACTTCCGTTTTCATCCGGTCGTTTGCTACATCAGTTAGAACTCGGAGCAAAGGTATGTACATGTGACTCCACGTATGTAGTTTGAGAGAGACTGAAACAGACAGAAGCATTTGAAGATAAATTAATTTGAACAATTAAGATTCTACAGCAGATGCAATTTCACATAAAACACGGCCTTTCCCCTTGTTTATTCTGTTTTACATGCACATTTTTAATGACCAAAACATCGCGAATCGTGCGTTGGCACACACCTTCCCCAAGACTAGAGAAATGTAAATAGGGGTGTGTAGATGCCGTAAATGTACAAACGGATCAGAAGGACGGCATAAAAAGCAGAAAACAGATAAAGACAAACATTTGCAAAAGCTTTGTGTCCTTGAATTCACATTAGCCTCTAGAACACTTCTTTACAAGTACACGCATTATTATGATTATACTAAGCGATTTGTAAGATTTCCGGCCCATAGCTACACCCTTCCGCGTTGAAATGACGAAATATTGAAATGATAATAATGGTCAAAACTTCTGTAACAGTTCCGATGTAAGCAGGTATATAATATTTGATTCAAGTCTTTGAATTTTGTACATTAAACGGCAGCAGTTCCTTTTCTCTCCTTAGAAGAGACATTTCAATCAACCTGACTCAGACCCTCGTCTCGTTTGGTGTTTTCAGTATCACGTGATATTAATAGCGACAGGCAAGCAGTAACATACGGGTATCATATTGTCGACGATTGAAGTTGCTGGCTTACAGAGCACAAGAATACTTCACACAATATAGATTTAAAAAACTTTCACCGACTTCCAATGTCCTGAATGGTAAATGTGTTTATCACGTGAGGAATATTCTAAGGGAGTGGAGATATAGGGTTTGTTTTTGACCTGGGAGACACAGGACAAACATATGCATGTATTGCATAAGATTTCTGAAAAATATAATCGTCTTGGTGACTCACATGGAAAAATAACAGAAATAGCTCAGCTGTCTGACGTCCTCATACCACTGTTGTAGACATGATAACGTGTTTTCATTCTTGTCTTTAATCTAAATTACAATGAAGTTGAACCAAAGCAAACAAACAAACAAAAAACAAACAAACAAATCAACGCGTCCATGGGATTCCTTCACACAAATGAATTTCTCCCATTCACGTCCTTTTGCTCCCCTTATTGTCTGTTTTGTTAGTTTTCTTTCTTTTTCTTTTTTTCGTGATATTTCTTCCTCTGTCTGTCCATCAGACAGTCCATCCGTCGGTCTTTCCATATGTCTGTCCTGTCTGTCCTAGGACGGTCCTAGCTCGCTGTTACATGTCGCTACAGTAAAAACAAAGACACGTTCACAAATTATTAACTTTCACTGACAATCCCTTATTTATTTATTCTTCTTCGTCTTCCGCGTTTCTCATTTAAACGACTGACAAATGTATGGTTTAGACACCAGCACACATTTTTCAGTCTTAATACTTAGGAAAGTTATGTATTTTAATGAGTAACGACATACAACGTGTACACATTTCCACCCTGTGAGATGATGCAGTTAACGTTACGTCATGCGTTCCTTACCAAGCACGCGTCACGTTCCTTTGAACTATAAATAAGCATGACGCGCATGTTCCCTCCTAACTGAACCTCCACTAGGTAATTGGTACGCTAATATTGTCAGATAGCTTTCTTTGACCCAAAGAACTCTGATGTAACATTTTCAATGTGGCTGTATACAATTTAGTCGATAAGACCCATCAAGGATGTGAAAAAAATACCGACTAGAGGACCTTTTTACAAACAGCAAAGGAAACAGACTATGCACGTGGACCCAATCCTTACAGACGCAAGGGACGACAAAGGCTGAAAGTTATGAAAAATAATAATTTAAAAATTTAATCCGAAATACACACGTCAGTAGTGTCTCTAAAATAGTAGTGTCTGTAAAACTCGGGGTGTGCAAACACAAAAGCAGTGGGATAAAACTGAAAATGACTGGTACTTTCACACAGCTTGGTTAATTGGTCAACTGGTTAATGTGCGTGTAGATAGGCGCAAGCGTGCGCACGCACACACACACGTGAGTGTATATTTTGAAAGAAGTGATAACATAGCATCAGCAAACAGTCAAATATGTTTCTACATTTTGTTTCCTCCCTGACAGCATAGCGTCTGATTAGAGCGAAGTGCGAATGTCATGCATTAATTTTGCGTATAAAAATACCAGTTGTTGATAACAAGTTTTGTCATGAATAAACAATAAATAAATCTTATTGAAACGTTTCTGTGTTGGGTGGAAGAGGACTGATAATATTCGAGTTTCCTCATCAGAGTTTGAAGTGTTGTTGGTAACTGTTTCCGAGAGCTGCTGCTGACTTTATCGTCTGACGTGGGATGGTTGACATCAGATGTTCTCGCTGAAGACACTGGAAGCTCCTTTCTGTCTGGTGTTTTAGAACATGAGCAAGATCTGAAATCGATCTTTAATTCGTTGTTAAAGGCAGAAATGGGTTTCCTCCTGTAAAAACGTGAAAAATTAGACTTTTGATATAAAAAGGATAAACCCATTACTTACAAAGCTCGGAATTTCCGTTTGCGAACACCGAGGGCTTAAGCCTATAACCTGTGACCCCGTTTGCGACAAGGAGATAAGTTATTACCTGTGATTTGAAACACCGTGTACTTTCTGGGAAATTTCTAGTCACTTATGAATAGATTCTCAGTGATCAGGATAAGAAGTATTCGTGCAGTACACACCCAGGTTTTCTAAATCTGAAAATTTAACAGTCGACTTGTTGCGGTCGGAAATACTTACGACCATATTGTTCTTTTCTCAACCAGGAAATACTAAGATATAACTTGTGTCACGTGTCTGTATTCACACGTTCGGCCATTTTGCTTACTGACAGCAGACAAATCGCTGGTGAGTATACACTACCGAAGTGCTTGCTTTGATAGATCGGTATTGTATGAGAATCCATGTTCGTTTTCAATGAAAGAATCTCCATTGAAAAAAAAACCAAAGAAAATCTAGTTTCACGGAACTCTGCCTGCCGTCATGGTCAGCTGTATTTTAAGTGCCAATCGATGTTATAGGCAATAAAATATTTCATTGCATTTGAACTGGCAAAATCTCATCATCTATTGGACATGATGAGCACACGGGCTCAGTATAATCTGTCTCCCCCTTCCCACCCCCATCCTCCCCTTCCTCCACCTTCCTGAGTTGATTTCAAATTTAGTGCTAGTTTATGTTTCTTTAGTTGTTCTTTAAGGTTTCCCCTTTCTTTGCTATTTAGGTTGCACTCTAACAGTACGTGCTACAACTTTTTGTACATCATGTGGAATTCGCCATTTAATCTTATTCTGCTTATTCTTGCCTGGTATGTTCTAGTATATTTCAATAATATTAGACTGTTACTCGGTAGTTCTTCTATTCCCTTTCTTGTTCCTCTAGCTTCTTTTTTGTAGGTCTCTTCCCATCTTAGTTTGATTGCTGGTTTAATAGCTATTTTCCTTTCTTCTGCTGAAATAGGCTTGTTTATTTGGATAAGCTTTATGTTAGGGTTTGGCTTCATCGCTTGTCTAGCTAGTCTATCTGCTTCTTCGGTACCTTTTATGCCAATATGCGAAGGGGCCCAGAGGAATTTTATCGTTATGCCTTTTTGTGTAGTGTATTTACTTGAGATAATATTTTGTACACTATATCGAATCTTTCTGATGACTGGTTTTGGATCGCCTGCAGTGCCGAAAGCTAGTCCGAAACAACTACAAATAGCTTTTCTCTGTCTGATTTTGGGTTTGCTGTGTTTATACCTATCATATGAAGAGCAGCAAGTATTGCTGTGAGTTCTGCTGTAAATATTGATGCGTGATTTGGAAGTTCACCTGAGATGGCTGCTTCTTTGGAGGCATAAACTCCTATGCCTGTAGCATGAATGGTTGGGTCGTGGGAGTCATCAGTATAAATTTGGGAGTGATCTTTGTATGTGGTTTTCAGCTTCTGTTTGAAATCTGCTATTATTTTGTCCGGCCCGCACCCGGCTTTTACTGGGTGGACGCGGGCCGCGACGGAGGCATTGCCAGCTACAGCAGAAGCTAGCGGGTGAAAGTGCGGCGAATACCGCATTTTGTGTTTCTTACATGTACAAACACTACAACAACAGACCAAAGAATATATCTACAGAAACATTGAAAATATGTGATGCATAAAGTGCGCTTTGCTCTTCTTGTTAGTGTAAAAGACAGTTTAGCAGAGTGAGAAGGAAATAAAGATAATTACGCTAAAAGCCAGTTTAACTAGCTAATGTAAATAGAAAAAGATAAGAAATATGCCTACAAACTAACCTAATCTATTAAGACGTTAGGTGAGTTTAGTATCCAAAGAAAGAGTATATCGAGTGGAATCAGAGGATGTTAGTTGTTAGTGTCTGTAACTATCCTAGAAGGATGTAGAAACGTTTAAAGAGAGTGAGCCTAGTACAGCACGCTATAAGATGACACAGAGCGTCACAGCCACGGTTCGCTGGGTACCAATCGACCTGCCCCCCCCCTCCCCCGGCGTCCGCTGTGCCTGTGAGCGTGGTGGCCAAAACCGTCTCCGTGATGGCTGCGTCCATCACACGTCTCTCGCTCATTCATGCCTTTTCTCTTCTCTCCCATTTCCCTTCCTCCTCTTTCGTTCTCTCTTTCTTTCTTTCTCTCTCTCTGTTTTTTTCCTGTCTTCCTTCCTTCTGTGTGAGTCCCGTTGTTTCGCCCTGTCCACACACTCTCTGATCTCCCTTCCTGCCTCTTTCTGTCGATTGTATTTAACATCGTATAGAAAAATTCAGTCATCTCAAATAATTGGACAAACCTTGTGAGGACTACACACAACGAAAATGAAATAAAGAGAGTAAATAACATATCAGGGCACAACTTCAGTTTCTGTCCGTCACTAAGCAAAACACACGCGACTCCCGTTATGGTTTGTAAAAGATTTCCTTCTGTCTGCTTGTTGCTTATGTTTGCGTTCGTGTCTCTTTGGGGCCCGAAACTATCGTTTCGTGTAAGAGATAAGAGCAAAAGTTACTTCATTTTCTGTCTCAGGCGTCAAGATCCTAACAGGATTCTGCTTTTATCCTTCCAGCAATCTCGGCAGACGTCATTAAGAATTATTTCGGAGCTCTCATCACTGTGAGTCCGTCAAGCATAGTGATGCATATATATTGATAATCAACGCTTCCAATCAACGTTCTAACGTTCATCGTGTACAGCCCAAGAACAAATTATCATGGAAATGACGTCACAAGCAGATCAACCAGCAAGCGATCCTATGCTTAACGAAAGTGTGGAACTACTGAATTCAGCTGTGGATGTTGGAAACTGGAGACTAGTAAACGATCTCCTTTCAGAAGGTGATGTGGACATCTGTGATGTGATGTACTCTTCACTGTTTCAAAAACTGGCGTCATCTAGAGGAGTCAGTGATGTGCTTGTCAGAGCTATGGTAAGAAAAGCTCTTAAATCAGAGAATGGTACTAATGCGTTGAAAATTATCGGCGAAAACACAGTCAAGATTGCCACAGATGACAACTGGGACACCTTCATAGATTTTCTGTCAGAGACTAAATCTTTATTGAGAGACAATACTGCCTTAGTGACGATTGTTGTGTCAATGGTCACTAGTCAGACCCTCAGAACGAAACCTTACCTCCACATGGATGTTTTTACCGCCCTTTGGAGAAACTCGAAACAGAACATTCTTGATTGCAAAGAACAGTCAGTCCACAATAGTCTGGTACAGCTGGCAGCTGAACTCAACATGTGGTCACGTGTCTGTGATCTCCTCGTGGTCAAGCCAGACTTGAACGTCCTGGACAGAGATGGTCTGTCAGTGCTGCACAGACTCGTCATGTGTCCTGACAGCAGGTTTGACTCCCTACTTCCGGTTCTGCTGGAACATGGAGCCGATGTCAGATTCAGAAACTCAAAGGGAGAAACGGCCTTGCACCTTGCTGCCAAACACCAGAACATTGTACATCCGTCTGAGAATTCGGATCAGGCGAAGACAAATGATGAAAATCAGCGTGATAAGACCGAGATCATGAATGACTATCGCAGAAAACGTTTTGATTCCAAACTCCAAGCGCTTGAGCTGCTAATTCAATCTTGTCGTTGTCTGGATGATCGTGACGAAGAGGGGAACACGGCTGTGATGGTGGCCGTAAAGAACGACAACTGGGAATTCCTGAAACTGCTGTTCAAGCACGGAGCCCTTGCTGATATTACGGACGGATGTCAGAGATCCGTGCTGCATGTTCTGGCTCTTAAAAGGCCTGCCATGGATTTCCAAACGTGTGAATGTCTTGCAGTTTTGTGCGTCAACAATGGAGCTCAGGTTAACAGGACAGACATGGACGGAAGTTCATCACTTCACCTGGCAGTTCAGTCTGGGAACTGGAGTTTATTTCAATCGTTGGTTTCCTTAGGAGCTCAGCCGGAACTTTCAGACGCTACAGGATACAACGTTTTGCACAGACTGGCTATGACCACAAGTGACCAAATACAACACGTGTGTCCATCCTTCCTTCTCCTTTATCGTCGAGGTGCAAATATGAACACTCAGTGTCCGGCAGGTGACACTATATTGCACCTCGCTGCAAGATGTGGAAACCTGATGCTAGTTGAATATCTGATTAATCTTTGTAGTGACGTCAGTCATTCTAACAGAAAAGGTTTTACAGTTCTTCATATTCTTGCTTTCAATAAGATTCGTTTGTCCCAGGGTGAACAATGCTCAGGCGGCCCACTAAGTGATACTGAACCTACATATTTTCTCTCTATCCTCGATCACCTGATTGATAAAGGGGCCAACCTGAATCATCGATGTTTGACTGACGACACGGCACTACAGCTGGCGGCCAGACATGGAAACTGGACCGTTTTCAAGCACTTGCTTCAGCGAGGAGCAAAGATTGACGAAGCTGACAGCGAGGGAATCACTCTTATGCAAAGATTTGTTCGAAGCAGCTTAGAACCCAGCGAGACACAGTCCATTTTCCAAATCCTTCTTCAGCACTCCGCTATGACAAACACACGAAACAGTCGTGGGGATTCAGTTTTACAACTCGCCGCCAAACACGAAAAATGGAGCGTTGTTGATCATATGGTCAGACATCTGGTGGAAAATGCAGACGAGAGGGACAGCGAGGGATTTAGGATTATTGACAGAGCAGTACTCACCCTTAAACATGCGCTCAGTAAATGGTTTTCTCCATCTTACTGTACGTACAGTCTTGAACTAATAAAAAAAGCCACAAATTGCGAACTTGCTTCTCTCCTCCATATGGCTGCTAGATCACAGACTGGTGACGTCCTCAATGTGGTGTTGGATGTTTTTGAAAACGTCAACGTCACAGATTTTGAGGGATTCACACCCCTTCACAGAGTGGCACAGCATCGTGCAGGAACCCCTTCAGCCTTAATTAGTCGCCTCGTGCAGAAAGGAGCGCATGTTGACATACGATGTTGTAACGGCAACACAGCAATTCAACTCGCTGCGAAAAGCAACAACTGGCGAGCTGTTCAAGAGCTTTTACAGTACGGAGCCAGCGTCAGTGGTGTTGACAATGAAGGGAATTCAGTTCTACACAGATTGGTGGGCCAGACTCACCTACTGTGTGAACAGTGCAAACAAGGAACTGCTACTAAGAAACTTGTCTTCTTGCTCGTCATTCTACTGTCTAAAGTAGCTTTGATTGATGAAAAAGATTACATTGGTAACACTGCTTTGCATCTCGCTGTGAGACACGAACAGTGGGACATGGCGATAGAGCTGCTAGCTAGCGGAGCGTCCTTGACAGAACGGGACTATGAAGGATGTACCATCTTGCATCTTCTTGCCAAGCGCAATAACTCTGTTCATGTCGAGTTGTCCTCCGGTCAGTCTGCATCTTCTCGCGAGGGTTCCACGTCACAGCCACACAAAGTCGACACCCACGTCGTCACAAGAATGTCATCAGTTAACAACTGTGTGGCTTGGAGTCTGGACGATAACGAAGAACCTCCGTGTCTCTTTCTCTCCTCCAGCCTTGCAAAACAAAACTTTAATCACCTTGACATGTGCGACCTTTTTGTCAAGCAAACAAATCTCGTTGATGCTTGTGATTGTCACGGCAACACAG
>SMGT01001260.1:48896-89692 GCA_004794575.1 Lanistes nyassanus | reverse complement strand
AATATGTAGTGTCTACAGATGACACAGATTCCATTTCTGCCATGATGCCTAGCAGCAAGTTGAACATGGATTTGCGCGACGAGGACGGAGAGACCCCTTTGAACATTTTGGCCTGGAATGACCGCTGGGACTTAGTTAAACTTTTTGTCGACCATGGAGCAGACGTCAGGCTGCCTGACAGTAAGGGATGGACGGTACTTCAACGACTAGTCATGACAGATGAATGGTATGAAATGGACACAAACCGTTCTGAATTTCTGAGCATGCTGCTCCAAAGAGGTTCAGACCTCAACATGTCGGGACCAAACGGAATAACTGCGGTAATGATGGCACTGGAAGAAAAACGCTGGCCTGTATTCTGGCATCTGCTACAGCTGGGAGCTGAGTTTGACTGGGCTAACTGTGATAAGGGTTTGATCCTCCACAATATTTATCGCATGCCTAGAAAGCACATTCAGGAAGAAAAACTGACACAGATTGTGGAACGCCTCACAGAGACCCGACCGGGACTGACGTTTGATGGAACGGACTGGGTGTGTTGTGCTCAGCGCGCCTTTGAAAAATGTGTAATGCATTCCAGATGGACAGAGGCAAAGGTGTTGCTTCAGTCGTTCCGACAGTTAGTGAACGGCGACTCGCAACTTTTGCATAAAATGGTGTCTTTATACAAGGATGATGACCATGACATATGGATGTCCCTTCTGAACACTCTGCTTGCCCGTGGACTTGATATCAACTCCCGGAATGAAAGCGGAAAAACAGTGCTGATGAAAGTAAAAGTTCTATACAGCCTTATTAAATCACAAATGTCTACAGGTGACCTGTTCACAACATTGCTGGCAAAGGGATGCAATCCACTGTTGACAGACGACGTGGGAGATACAATACTTACACACGCATTGGACTTTAGGATTCATGACGCCTTGACAATAGTTATCTCCCTTGTCAAGCTAGGCGTGATCTTCCACCTGCCTCAGACTGATAGCATCATAGACAACGATGATGATTGTGAACCGACAGAAGCTGCAAGAAAGAAAAGTATAACAGTTTTAAAGATTCTGATTGAATGTGGAGTCTGCTCTAACTCACAGCTCTTCTCCCTCAGTGCAGAATTTGAGACGCTTAGGTCTGTAGAGGACCAGCCTGATACACAAGTGCAGACAATTTGTCAGATTCTAGAGAAAGCACCAACACAGCCCCGTTCTCTGCAATCTCTCTGTCGTCTGGCTGTGTCTCGAGCTGTACCTTACAGCCTGAACAGAACCGACATGATTATGTCCCTTGCCATTCCACACACACTGAAAGAGTACATGATGTTCACTGATGTCATAGGTGAAGAATCTGAAAACAGCAGGGACAGCGAGCCTTCTATTTATTATTGTTCAGACGAGGACGACCGATATCAATCCGATTCCGATGATTGTTGGGAATAATGGATTAGGCATCTTTGCCGTCTTGGCAAAGCACAAAGTATTTGCATCGTCAAACATTTTTTTTTATTGCATATTCTTGAGTCTGATGACGTCTTCGAGTTTTTAAATGCAGGAAGGGTTTTACACGATGACACAGACAGAGAAACAAGGATATTCCAGCTGAACAATAATAAACAATATTTCGACTTTCTACTGAGAATTTTGCTTCTTCAGCTTTACGAAACAAATTTACTGATGACAAATTTTTTTAAGTTTTGAGACCCCTGCTGCCGATAAATTGATTCCAACAATGACTTGCACAACCCCAGGTCACTGACGGTGAGAGTCTGTACGTGAAACAGACGTCCAGTGTCTCAGCGATGGAGGTGCAAAGTCAGCTTTTAGTCCAGAACTTTTGTGGACTTTCATACAGACATGTCATGTCCTCCAGTAGGCAGCTCCGGATGGAAAGAAAACATATGATGATACAGTTATTACACTTAAATTATATTGTCTTTCTGACAGGAGTCTTTCATTTTTTTCTGTATCGCGCGCTGTGTTGCAGGGTGAGTGAGTGAGTAACTGAATGAGTGGGGGAGAGAGCAAGCGAGTGAGTTAGGAGAGAGGAAGGAGAGAAGGATGGAGTGGTGTGGTGCGAGAAAACGGAGGCAAGCTCTTTACTTCTTGTAACTAAAAATTACAGTTACCATATGCATAAAGTATAAAAATCAAAGTTTTTTTTTGCTAAAGCCTGTTTAACGGGATTCAAAACATCCTTTTAAAATGAAATTGTTGTATTTGATTCTTGTTTTTTCCGAGATGTCATGTTCCAAAAGTTTCAGTACAGCTAATGAAGTGTCGTTTGTGTTTGAATACATTGACTACATATATATGGTTTGTCTACGTGTAGATGGTCTGATGAATACACGTACATGTCCGACTAAATACATGTTCATTGACTTTCTCAATACATATACAGAGTTCGGGTGACAATGCACGTACATGGTTTGACTGACTGAATACATGTACATGGTGTGACGGACAAAAGGCAGTGAAAGAAATCACGATCTATATATAGCATCCGGGTCAGTCCACAGGTCTGGATTAAAGGAAAGATAGAATTAGGAACATTATGTCGTGATAACAAACCTGTTTCTTGCATACTAACCTCTCGTCCAAACAAAATTCCTAACTTTATTTTTGACATTGTACTGAAACATTCGTGGATCAGGTGCCGTTTTGGTAAATGAACGATGGGAAGAGAGGCAGAGAGCAATTATGGTGATGACAAGACCAGAGGTGTAATTAAAGATAGGAAAGGAAACTACGTTTGTCCATTGAATTGTACCATCGTGTAGTCCGTTCTGTAGTTGCAAAATGCGTTAGAAATGAGCAAGTGGTGGTGTTGCAGAAAAGGTTTCTTACCGCCGTGTCCCCAAATGTCCATTTATTTGTCTTACAATAATTTTGTTTTCTTATGTAAATAAAATTGCATTTCTTAGACAGAAAACTATCATGGGATCTTATTCAGCCCCCAACTGTATGTTTAACATGATTTTGTATATGTATACGTCTGCGTCTATGTATTTAATGGATATGTGGTGAATGTTTGAAGAAGATGGTAACATGTTCTGATCGTCTAGTTGCCTTTATTTCTAATAAGAAACCTCTTTGACATAAATGTTAAGCTAATGCTCACAGACAGAAGCTGAATAAAAATGTCTGTTTGAATGACTGTTACGTGTGTGTGATATGATGAGGATTAGGATGAGGAGCAAGAGGAGGAGGATGACGAAGAGGAGGAGGAAGAAGACTATGTAACTGTTGAGGATGAATATCAAATCTGTGCTGAGTCGTTATTAACTTTTCCCGATTAATTCTCTCCCTCTCTCTGGCTCACTCGCTCGTTCTCTCACACACACTGCGAGATTCAACCCGAGAGAAGTCTTTAGCACAGAGTGCAAAGGGGTGTGGCCCGTCTCCTTTTGACATATCAGCTAATGAAGCAAATAACAGCGGCGATGAATCTGTTGTTTCTTTTTACAGGACGCGGAGACCAAAGTAGATAGATATAATAGAAGTGTCGGGGATAACAATTTACAAGGCAGGATGGTTAATAATTTAAAAATCCTTTTCTACAACGTTGAAGGCGTCTCCAAGTTACATTGTGATCTGTTAAATTACGCGAAGTACTTTCACTTGAGTATTGTCTTCGAGTTGAAACATTCTATGCTTTTTAAATTTAAAACAAGGGAACTGGACCTAGCTAGAAAAAGAGAAAGACGAAGACAATCTACATGTTTCGGGGCACTACCCCTTCATCAGGACGACACCAAAACGACGAAAAAAGAAAAAGAAAATGACTTAGATGCAGTAGATGTGGCGCGTGGGCTGCATAGCAGGAGAATGCATCTACTGCAGCTAAGTCTTTTTTTCCTTTTTCTTTTTCGTTTTTTCGGCGTTTTGTGTCGTCCTGATGAAGGGGTAGTGCCCCGAAACATGTAGATTGTCTTCGTCTTTGTCCTTTTCTATCTTGGTCCAGTTCCCTTGTTTTAAATTTAATTTGGACTTTCCTCCAAGCGGCAGTCACTTGTTTTTCTTTTACATTCTATGCTTTTGTTTCACCAACGTTATTCTCCTTTCATAAACTGTTTGTCTCACCTGCTGTAAAGGTATTGCAGGGATTAGGACGGCTGTCTGGTGTTATTTTAGTATTTTTAAAAAGTAATGCAATACTTGCACAAGATTGAAATCGAGTGTGATAATATGATTGCAATACATATCTCAACAGATCCTGTGTAGACCTAAACGAATAATACCGTTAGGTGTTCACATTGCTCCAATATATTCTTCTTTCTACAAAGTGAGAGCTTGTCGCAGTTGTACGTAGATTTGACATGTCGATGTCAAAGTGTGCAGTTCTCAGTCGGAAAAGTTTATCAGATTTATAAAATACTTGTGTTGGAAATTAAAGAATCACGTGGATTTAAATAGTGACTCTTTGCATTTGATCTGTCAGATGTGGTCAGATCTCTACCTAGCTGACAAAAACAAGCAAACAAACAAACAAACAAAAACGGACGAAACAGTTGATATATTTGTTCGAATTTGGTCGTAACTCGAATTCTTGCGAAACTTGTAACGTGCACTTTAAAAATTAAAACCGGGCGAAGCCTGTGATATTGTGGGCTACATTTTTATAGACTAATCATTGAAAGCAATAACACTTAACCCAATGGCCGGGCCTTCCTTCCTACACACTGCATTTACGCCTACTCAGTATGTATTCGAAATTAGTCAAAATGTAGACCTACATAACAAACACTACTCAGTTCAAGAAATGGCAAGTATTCTTCAAATTGGCAGCATAAAAATAGAGTCCCTTTGTGAACCCCTTGGCCATAGAGCTGGTCTGTTATGTCTGTGCGGCTGACGCACAATCAGTGTGCTGAGAGCAGCTGCTAAAATCTGGGCGACATGAGACGCTGTACTTGTTTATCACGCCACCTATTGACGTTTGTCATCTGCTTTTCTGCCTATGTCAAAGATGAAAGAAAACACCTAACTTAATATTTGGATTGGGTTCGCTGGGCATGCGAGTGCGTGTCCCCATTATTTCATGTAAAAGTGAGTATATTACACATTCACCAAGTAAATATTCGGTGAAAGAGATCGCCCGATGACGAGAAGCTTGTCTTAAGATAGGGCTATGGCAAGTCTCGTTTTGTACATATCACGTAAAATGACAACGTTGCTCTCATTATTTTTATATCATTAAAAGTAGTCAAAGTGAACAGTTTCGCTGTGAGTCGGTACATTCTCAGTTTACATATGGAATTCTAAAAAATTGTTAGAGCTAAAATTAGGGGAGTGCAGACCCAAAAGCAGTGGGATAAAACTGAAAATGTACTTTCATGGTCAACTGGTTAATGTGCACGCACGCACACACGCACACAAGTGAGCATAAGTATATATGTTGAAAGAAATGATAACATAGCATCAGCAAACAGTCAATAACGTCTGACTAGAGCGAAGTGCGTAATGTCATGCATTAGTTTTGCGTATAAAAATACCACAGTTGTTGATAACAAGTTTCGTCATAATAAATAAATGTTATAGAAACTGTTACTGGGTGGCGTGGCGTGGTGTGGTCTGGTCCGTTGTGCGCTCGAGTAAAAGCTCTCTCACAGACACCTCTACATAACATCACCCTCTCCATCCCGTAAAAAAATGGACCGCTAACGAGACTTTTTTTGTTTTGTTTGTTTCAATGACACGACAGTGGTTCCCGATCCCTCACGTGCGACAGTATAAGATCAGCCCCAGTGAGCGCTATCATGGGCCCACTCGCCCCGAGTCCCTGAGAGTCACCAAACTCCATGGACCTTCCATGATCCCTCACTTCAGAAGCCGGATTTCGCAAGCCTGAATCGTCGTTATCGTACCATCGTGGAGCCGACTCCAAATTCTCGTCAACGTATGTGGATGATGCCGGAGTTAGACAGGGCGAAGCAATCATTTGCACACCCTACTCTATCGCGATCAATATTCATTGTCATAAACTGATTTCGAACGAATGCGAAAAGAAAATAATCAACATACATGTATACATAATCCAATGCCAACCAATATAAAAGCATAAAATTACACACAGGCAACTGTCCACACAGTCAATATCAATCCGTATAAATCATAAATCAAAAAGCATAAATCATCCGTACATATCAATACACGTCAGTCATCTTCTTCACATTGAGCAATGGAAGTACGAACCGTCCATCTTAAGTCAGCGAAGTCCTTTTCTTTCAGTGCACCGACAGAAATTTTTTTTGTACCCCAATGAAAATACACACAGTCATCAGTCACGAAAACACAGTACACATCCCGATCGTCCTCGAACACATTAAAAATTTATTCTGGAGAGAACGTCAGCTTCTCGGTTGGATGATCCAGAGATTGGTAGAATGGTGAATGGATACTCCAGAGATTGGTAGAATGGTGAATGGATGTTCCAGAGATTGGTAGGACGGTGAATGAATACTCCTGCAGCGCGAGTGCCCACCGCGTAAGACGCTGGTTTGTAGACGACGACGATTTCTTCAAGAAGGTCAGTGGACGGTGATCAGTTTCCAGGACAAATTGCTGGCCATAGACAAATCTGTGGAAACGATCAATCGCCCAAACCACACCCAACCATTCACGTTCCACTGTTGGATACTTGCACTCACAATCAGATAATTTACGGCTTGCATACATGACTGGATGAAGAAGACCCTGTTCCTCTCTCTGCATGAGCACCGCACCAATACCCACTGCTGAAGCATCTGTTCTAATAACAAACTGTTTACCGAAATCCGGTAATAGTAGCAAAGGGTGGGGGGGGGGGTAGAAAAGGCGTTCTTTATTTGCTTCAGGCTTCAAAAAATGGAGGACACTTATAAATAATTAAAATCAGTCATGTGCCTGTATGCGAATGTCGGAGTCAATGTTCCGTCTACAATCCACGGAGACAGATCGGTAGCAAGATATATGCTTGCAAGTGCTGCGCATGCGTTAATCAGCGAACATTAATAAGCAGAAACAGGGGAGGTAACCTCAGGCTCGCCAATTATTACGGGGTGGCGTGGCGTGGTGTGGTCCGTTTGTGCTCGAGTAAAGGCTCTCTCACAGACACCTCCGGCTCTGCCATGCCCCCACTCTCCAGGCTCCATACCTTCCCCCAGCCGTTCCTACCAAAAGTCTCTCTCTCTCTCTCCAAAACACAAGAAGTCAGCTTGGTCCTGCAGACTTTGTCGCAGCCACCAGGCGACCAGCAACATTCTCGCACCTCCGTCTACACCCTTCAGCCGGTCGCATCTCCTCGCCCCTAGTGCCCCCCCTCCAATTACCCACCTTTTCACCCTTTACGAACACTACTCACTCACTCTAAATCATTCTCACCCGTGCACGCGTCTATTCACCCTCTATTCACCCTCTAGTTTTTATACCTCATACATAACAGAAACGTTCCTGTGTTGGGTGGAAAAGGACTGATAATATTCGAGTTTCGTCATGAGAGTTTGAAGTGTTGTTGGCAACTGTTGTTTCCGAGAACTGCTGTTGACTTTATCGTCTGACGTCGGATGGTTGACATCAGATGTTCTCGCTGAAGACACTGGAAGCTCCTTTCTGTCTGGTGTTTTAGAACATGAGCAAGATCTGAAATCAAGTTTTAATTCGTTGTTAAAAGCAGAAATGGGTTTCCTCCTGTAAATACTTAAAAAATTAGAGACTTTTGATATAAATAGGATAAACCCATTACTTAAAAAGCTGGGAATTTCCGTTTGCGAACACCGAGGGGTGAAGCCTGATAACCTGTGACCCCCTTTGCGACAAGGCGCCAATTTACTACCTGTGATATGAAAAACCGTGTACTTTCTGGAAAATTTCTAGTCACTTATGAATAGATACTCAGTGATAAGAAGTATTAGTGCAGTACACACCCAGGTCTTCTAAATCTGAAAATTTAACAGTCGACTTGTTGCCGTCGGGTCACTTATTGTGAGGTTTTGCTAAGCGCTATTTTTAGACCACTGAGAGACGGTCAACCCGCGGGAGTAGGAAAAGACGCGCAGTTTTTGAGAGTTAGTGGACGATTGACGCTGAGAGTGTGGTGCCGACGACCTGAAGGGACCGTGACGGACGGACTTTTCTGCGAGTGCCCAGACACCCGAGCAGAACCCTTCATCGGCACTGGAAGGCTGAGAGTGTGTCGCCGATTTTTGTGTACAAATCCTCTGCCCAGACCGGAGGTAGGCCAAATACCCCATGGGAGTTTTTCCTATATTTGTGTAACCATGTGTATTTTGTGAAAGTATGGTACTATAGTAATGTGTGCTCGTAGGGTTGTTTTGTATGTTCCGAGGCTAGTCAGCGCCTCCTGAGCAATGACGTAACTCCCCACCCCGAGGTGGACGTGTAAGACAGCACCGGCTGTGACACGACCGCGGTGACTTCAGTGCGTGTGACCTGTGTTGTGACTGACAGCTCCAGGGAACAGTTTTAAGTTCGTACCGCACTACCGCTAGAGTGGAGGAGAGAAGATTTTTCCCAAGTGAGAGATCTGTTGCGGGAGCTTGTGTTGAGATCCTTCGTAGACAGACACTTCGTGATCGTAAGTTTTGTCACGCCACTTTGATATTCCTTGTGGATTGTGATTGTGATGAACATTGTCTGAGTGACGCAACTTTAATATCCTGTGGGTTTTATGATGAACAGCAAGTCTATGTGACGATGATTTGATATCTTCTGCAGATTATAAAGAATATTGAGTTTTTGTGACGCCACTTAGATATCCCTTGTGGATTATGGAGAGCAGTAAGTCTATGTGACGATACTTTGATATCTTTTGTGGATCACATTGAACAGTAGGTCTGAGTTACAAAACTTAGATATCCGTTGTGGCTTCTGAGGAACAGTAGGTCTGAGTGACAACACTTAGAAATCCTTTGTGGATTGCGATTACCAGTATTTCTGTCTAAAGAAACTCCGATATCATTTGTGAATTACGACGAATAGTATATGTGGCAAATACTTTGTATCCTTGGAGATACTAACTGTGGTGCATAATAAGTCTGCGTGCGACTTTGAAATCTCTTGCAGACAAATACTTTATCACTCTAACAGGAAGTACTTGGAACGCTGAACATAGCCGTATGCAGACGCATGCGACCAAGGGAGCTTACTGTACCCAAACACTTAGCAAAGAGAGGGTCGAAGGAAAGGAACCTGAAAGATCCTCAAAAATACTTTGGCAAATTTTAGTATCATTTTGTGGGAAATTGCTCGTGACAGTAGGACAGTGATAAGCTTTGAAAAGCTAGTGAATAGTACGTTGTTAGGACAGTGAGTGTTAGGACATTAACTGATTTGGCAGATCCCCTAGTTCCTTTCTTTCGACCCTCTCTTTGCTACGTGTTTGGGTTCGATAAGCTCCCTTGGTCACATGCGTCTGCATACGGCTATGTATAGCGCTGCCAGTATCTTTGTTGGAGTTATCTTACGAAAATATAGTTTCACGGAAGTCTGCCTGCCGTCATGGTCAGCTGTATTTTTAGTGCCAATCGATGATGTTGCGGTCAGAGACATGCATGTTAGTTACACGCAATAAAGTAGTTCACTGCATCTGAACAACTGTCTGTCGAAATCCCATCATCTATTGGACATGATGAGCAGACCGGCTCAGTATAATCTGTCTCCCCCTCCCCACCCCCTCTTTTCCTCCCCTGCCTCAACCTTCCTCTTTCTTCCGCCTCCATTCTTGTTCCCTCCTATCGCTCGGATCCTCCCTCTCTCCTTTTATTCGGTCTCTCGCTCATTCAATCCTTTTTTCTCTCCTGTTTGCCCCCTCCTCTGTCGTTCTCTCTCTCTCTCTATCTGTGTTTTTCCTGACTTCCGTCCTTCTCTGTGAGTCCTGTTGTTTCGCCCTGTCCACACACTCTCTGATCTCCCTTCCTGCCTATTTCTGTCGATTGTATTTAACATCGCATAGAAAATTCAGGCTGTCATCTAAAATAATTGGACAAACGTTGTGTAGACTACACACAACGAAAACGAAAAAACAAAACAAAACAAAAAAACTTCAGTTTCTGCCCGTCAGTAAGCGAAACATGCGCGCGACTCCCTTTATGGTTTTCGTTCCGTCTGCTTGTTGCTTATGTTTGCGTTCGTGTCTCTTTGGGGGGGGGGAGGCAGAAAGCATTGTTTTGTGTAAGAGTTAAGAGCAAAAATTATTTCATTTTTTGTCTCAGGCATCAAGATCCAAAAAGGATTCTTCTTTTATCCTTCCAACAATCTTGGCAGACGTCACTAAGAATACTTTTGGAGCTCTCGTCACTGTGAGTCCGTCAAGCATAGTGATGCATATTTCCTGATAATCAACGCTTCCAATCAAACGTTTGTTCTAACGTTCATCGTGTATAGCCCAAGAGCAGATTATCACGGAAATGACGTCACAAGCAGATCAACCAGCCAGCGATCCTATGCTTAGCGAAAGTGTGGTACTACTGAATTCAGCTGTGGACGTTGGAAACTGGCGCCTAGTAAACGATCTCCTTTCAAAAGATGACGTGGACATCTGTGATGTGATTCACTCTTCATTGTTTCAAAAACTGGCGTCATCTAGAGGAGTCAGCCAGATGGTTGTCAGAGATATAGTAAACAAAGCTTTTTCTTCAAAGAATGTCACTAACGAGTTGAAAATTATCGGCGAAAACAGTTGTCAAGATTGCCACCGGTGACAACTGGGATACCTTCATAGATTTTCTGTCAGAGACTGAATCTTTATTGAGAGACAATACTGCCTTAGTGACGATTGTTCAGTCGATGGTTACTAGTCAGACCCTCAGAACAAAACCTTACCTCCACATGGATGTTTTTACCTCCCTTTGGAGAAACTCGAAACAGAACATTCTTGATTGCAAAGAACAGTCAGTCCACAAAACTCTGGTACAGCTGGCAGCTGAACTCAACATGTGGTCACGTGTCTGTGACCTCCTCGAGGTCAGGCCAGACTTGAACGTCCTGGACAGAGATGGTCTGTCAGTTCTGCACAGACTCATCATGTGCCCTGACAGCAGGTTTGACTCCCTACTTCCGGTTCTGCTAGAACATGGAGCCGATGTCAGATTCAGAAACTCAAAGGGAGAAACGGTCTTGCACCTTGCTGCCAAACACCAGAAGATTGTACATCCGTCTGAGAATTCGGATCAGGCGAAGACAAATGATAAAAGTCAGCGTGGTAGGACCGAGATCATGAATGACTATCGCAGAAAACGTTTTGATTCCAAACTCCAAGCGCTTGAGCAGCTAATTCAATCTTGTCGTTGTCTGGATGATCGTGACGAAGAAGGGAACACGGCTGTGATGGTGGCCGTAAAGAACGACAACTGGGAATTCCTGAAACTGCTGTTCAAGCACGGAGCCCTTGCTGATATTCCGGACGGATGTCAGAGATCCGTGCTGCATATTCTGGCTCTTAAAAGACCTGCCATGGATTTCCGAACAAGTGAATGTCTTGCAGTTTTGTGCGTCAACAATGGAGCTCGGGTTAACAGGACAGACATAGATGGAAGTTCACCACTTCACCTGGCAGTTCAGTCTGGGAACTGGAGTTTATTTCAATCGTTGGTTTCCTTAGGAGCTCAGCCGGAACTTTCAGACGCTACAGGATACAACGTTTTGCACAGACTGGCTATGACCACAAGTGACCAACTAGACCACGTGTGTCCATCCTTCCTTTTCCTTTATCGTCGAGGTGCAAATATGAACACTCAGTGTCCGGCAGGTGACACTATATTGCACCTCGCTGCAAGATGTGGAAACCTGATGCTAGTTGAATATCTGATTAGTCTTTGTAGTGACGTCAATCATTCTAACAGGAAAGGCTTTACAGTTCTTCATATTCTTGCTTTCAATAAGATTCGTGTCTCCCAGGGTGAACAATGTTCAGGCGGCCAACTAAATGATACTGAACATACATATTTTCTCTCTGTCCTCCATCACCTGATTGATAAAGGGGCCAACCTGAATCATCGCTGTTTGAATGACGACACGGCACTGCAGCTGGCGGCCAAAAATGGAAACTGGACCGTTTTCAAGCACTTGCTTCAGCGAGGAGCAAAGCTTGACGAAGTTGACAGCGAGGGAATCACTGTTATGCAAAGATTTGTTCAAAGCAGATTAGAACCCAGCGAGACACAATCCATTTTCCAAATCCTTCTTCAGCATTCCGCTGTGACAAACACAAGAAACAGTCGTGGGGATTCAGTTTTACAACTCGCCGCCAAACACGAAAAATGGAGCGTTCTTGAGCACATGGTGAAACATCTGGTGGGAAATGCAGACGAGAGGGACAGCGAGGGATTTAGAATTATTGACAGAGCAGTACTCACTTTTAAACATGGCTCAGTAAATGGTTTTCTCCATCTTACTGTACGTACAGTCTCGAACTAATAAAAAAAGCCACAAATTGTGAGCTGTCTTCCCTCGTCCATATGGCTGCTAGATCACAGACTGGTGACGTCCTCGATGCAGTGTTGGATGTTTTTGAAAACGTCAACGTCACAGATTTTGAGGGATTCACGCCCCTTCACAGAGTGGCACAGCATCGCGCAGAAAACCCTTCAGCCTTAATTAGTCGCCTTGTGCAGAAAGGAGCGCATGTTGACATGCGATGTGGTAACGGAAACACAGCAATTCAACTCGCTGCGAAAAGCAACAACTGGAGAGCTGTTCAAGAGCTTTTACGGTACGGAGCCAGGTCAGTGGTGTTGACAATGAAGGGAATTCAGTTCTACACAGATTGATGGGCCAGACACACCTACTGTGTGAACGGTGTAAACAGGGAACTGCTACTAAGAAACTTGTCTTCTTACTCGTCGTTCTACTGTCCAAAGGAGCTTTGGTTGATCAAAAAGATCACCATGGTAACACTCCTTTGTATCTGGCTGTCAGACACGAACAGTGGGACATGGCGATAGAGATGCTAGCTAGAGGAGCGTCCTTGACAGAACGGGACTATGAAGGATGTACCATCTTGCATCTTCTTGCCAAGCGCAATAACTCTATTAATGTCGAGTTGTCCTCCGGTCAGTCTGAATCTTCCATGTCACAGCCACACAAAGTCGACGGCCATGTCGTCACAAGAATGCCATCAATAGACAGCTGTGTGGCTTGCAGTCTGGACGATAACGAAGAACCTCCATTTCTCTTTCTCTCCTCCAGCGTTGCAAAACAAAACTTTAATCACCTTGACATGTGCGACCTTTTTGTCAAGCAAACAAAACTCGTTGATGCTTGTGATTGTCACGGCAACACAGCGGTGCTGCTGTCGGCAAAACACAAGAACTGGGACATCACACAGCGACTGTTGCTCACAGGTGCAAATCCTAGCTTAATGAACTCGGAGGGTTTTTTGTTACTGCATGTTCTATCTGCCGTAAACCCTGCGTATGCTGACGGTTTATTGGCAGGGAACGCACAGATTGACATTCTGAACCACCTGATTTCGCGAAGTGCTGACGTCAGAACGCGAGACCCAGAAGGAAACACGCCCATACAACTTGCTGCCAAGCACGGTAACATGGACATGGTGAAATTGCTGTTGGATTTCTCAGTGAACTTGAACGAGACTGATAGCGAGGGATTTACTTTGCTGTCGAGAGTTGCACAGACACCGTCTCCAGCATCTCAGGACATCGCTAGACGTCTGTTGCGAAAAGGCGCTGACGCACAAATGTTGTGTCCTGATGGTAAGACACCGATAATGATTTCAGTCTTATCTAGAAACTGGCCTGTCTTGTGGCCATTACTTCTGAATTCCGATATCAGCCAAGAGCAAGTTTTACAGGAAGACATTGTAATTCGTCTTATTGAAGATAGTTGCACGGGAGACAATGAAAGTCTGAGATTTGGGTTTTTGATGATGGAAGACAAAATGGTACATCAAAGGAGGTCAGACGGAGTGTCCGTCATGCAGTTAGCATTCATGAAAAGACAATGGGACATTGTCAGTAAGCTCGACGACTGTAGACACTACACTGATACGGAGCCTTTGCTGGGAGAAATGGCGTTCCATGGTTTAGCTGAATATGTACTGCATGCAGATCAAGATGACTTAGATTTCATTTCTGCCATGATGCCGAGCCACAAGTTGAACATGGATTTGCGCGACGAGAACGGAGAGACGCCTTTGAACATTTTGGCTTGGAATGATCGCTGGGACTTAGTTAAACTTTTTGTCGACCATGGAGCAGACGTCAGGCTGCCTGACTGTGAGGGTTGGACAGTACTTCAACGACTAGTCATGACAGATGAATGGTATGGAATGGACACAGACCCTTCTGAATTTCTGAGCATGCTGCTTGAAAGGGGTTCAGACATCAACAAAGCCGGTCCAAAAGGAAAAACGCCAGTAATGATGGCACTGGAAGAGAAGCGCTGGCCTGTATTCTGGCATCTACTACAGCTGGGAGCTGAGTTTGACTGGGCTAACTGTGATAAGCGTTTGATCGTCCAAAATATTTATCGCATGCCTAGAAAGCACATTCAGGAAGAAAAACTGACACAGATTGTGGAACGCCTCACAGAGACCCGACCAGGACTGACGTTTGATGAAACGGACTGTGTGTGTTGTGCTCAGCTCGCCTTCGAAAAATGTGTAATGCATTCCAGATGGACAGCGGCAAAGGTGTTGCTTCAGTCAGAAGCGAAAATTGACATTACAAGGTTAGTGAACGGCGACTCACACCTTTTGCATAAAATGGCGTCTTTATACAAAGATCGGGACCACGACACATGGATGTCCCATCTGAGCCATCTGCTTGCACGTGGACTTGATATCAACTCCCGGAATGACAGCGGCAAAACAGTGCTCATGAAAGTAAAAGTTCTACACAGCCTTATTAAATCACAAATATCTACAGGTGACATTTTCACAACATTGCTGGCAAAGGGATGCAATCCACTGTTGGCAGACGACATGGGACGTACTGTACTTACACACGCATTGGACTTTGGGACTGATCACGCCTTGACAATAGTTATCTCCCTTGTTAAGCTAGGAGTGATCTTCCACCTGCCTCAGGTTGATAGCTTGACAACCAATGGTGATTGTTGTGAGCCGACGGCAGAAGCTGCAAGAAAGAAAAATATAGCAGTTTTAAATATTCTGACTGAATGTGGAGTCTGCTCTAACTCACAGCTCTTCTCCCTCAGTACAGAATTTGAGACGCACAGGGCCGTAGAGGCCCAGTCTGACACACAGGTGCACAAAATTTGTCAGATTTTAGAGAAAGCAGCAACACAGCCCCGTTCTCTGGAATCTCTCTGTCGTCTGGCTGTGTCTCGAGCTGTACCTTACAGCCTGAACAGAACAGACAGGATTATGTCCTTTTCTATTCCACACACACTGAAAGAGTATATGATGTTCACTGACGTCACAGGTGACTGCGCTGTCGATGAAGAAACCGAAAACAGGAGGAACAGCCGGCAGCCTTGTTATTATTGTTCTTCATGATTCCGATGATTATTGGAGATAATGGATTAGACATTTTTCCCATCTTGGCAAAGCACAAAGTACTTGCATCGTCGAACATTTTGTTATTGCATATTCTTGAGTCTGATGACGTCTTCGAGTTTCCAAATGCAGGAAGAATTTTACACGACGACTGTCACAACTTGGGAGATTTCTTTTTGCTCTTGACGGGTCGTCTGCTCTGCTCGCTCTCACGACCACCGTCAAGAGTGTGACATATGCGTAGGTGGAACTATCACTGTATTACTAAAGTTAATTATTATGATTTCTTAATCATATGGCCGAGCCCCCACCACCTACAGTCTCCCATAAAGAACAACAAAAGACTGTGATACAGTGAACACAAAAAAGAAGAATGTATTGTTGATATAAACAGCGAGTATTTACAATCAAGACAATATATGTTACAACTAGTTTCAACTCGAGGGGTCCCGCAATTTCCTTCTGTTTGAGCTAGGTCTACTATAACATCTAATACCTCCCTACATCACCCGCCTCGCCATTAAACACAATGACAAACCACGTACCTCAATCTCGCCTTTGCATACGAGAGAAAGAATGACCACATGATACACAACACTCACAGAACACAACACTCGTTCCCGAATGCTTCTTATAGTCCGCACGACAGTCTGTAAGTTGGAGCGCTCCTTCCTTGGATATATTCCAGTAGATACCCTGAAGACCTCTTGAACACTTCCACGTAACAGCAGACTTCGATGCTGACGATCACACACGCCACAGAGGATATGACGTTTTCCAAAGGCTGACACACAGCCCCTTGAGCTCACCCCAAGAGCTCGGTTACAGGCAGCCTCCTTGTAAGGCTGAACCTTCGCCCCCTGCTTCAGACGGTCGTCTTGTCCGCGGTCTTCGGTCTCCCTCCTTTACGTTCTGCAGTCCTCTCCCGCCCGGTCAGCGTAGAGGTTTCCCACAGCAGAGGAGCACGTGTTGCTAAAGTCTCACGCCAGTCTGGAGGTATCCAACCCTCGCAGAGTCCCTTGCGCTATGCAACTGGTCACTCAAGCCACGTGCTGTCGCTACTAGACTTCCACACGTCTAGCAGAACGAGACACCTCAAATTCTGCAGCTGAATCCTTCAGCCTTCAGCAGACTTGTACCACAAGACACGTACGTCTCACCACAGCAGCTCTTCTTCACAGGAGTTCAGGCTAGCAATGCCCTCACTGTAGATTTGGCTGAAGATGTCCTCTCACAGGATACTTGGGTAGAAGAAGTTCTCTCACAGGATGTTTGGGCGTAAGATGTCCTCTCACAGGATGTTTGGGCGTAAGATAATTGGAAGGTCTAAACCAGTCGTTTTATTCTCAACTTTCGTCCATAGATTCTTTCAATCACACGCACGTGGTCAACAAGGCGGTTACATGTATCAACCAATCAGGCCAGAGACAGCAGAAGCCACACCCCGTGTCAACTAGTAGAACACGCCCCTAAGTGGACACCTAGTGTGGACACAACTACCCCCTCCCCTTCCTGGTCGTTTACACCCATAGGCTACATCAAAGCCCTTGATGCTCGATACTACGCGTCACTGGTTCCTCCAGCTACGTAATCTTCCCCTGAACAAACTAAAGCACACCTGGTCAGCCTGCACTAGTCGCTCCCCAGCGGCCCCAGGGTAAGTAATACCTTGCCCCTGGCTTCTAGGGCCAGCACCCGCGATCATAAGTGTGAACAGGGACCGAACCTGGGCTGGTGATGACGTGAGCGGCTAGATGGCGGCTTGAACAAGGAATAATAGACCTTAATTAGGGCCTGAGAGTCGAGGATGGATCGCACCTGGAATCTATTGTGCAATCTCCTTGACCCACCAGACCCCAACACGTGACAACGACAAAGACAGAGAAACATGGGTATTTCAGCTGAACAATAATAACAATATTTCGACTTCCTACTGAGAATTTCGCTTCTTCAGTTTCGTGAAACAAATTTACTGATGACAAACTGCTCAAGTTTAAATACCGCTGCTGCCGTTGAATTTATTCCAGCAATGACTTGCACAACCCCAGGTAACTGACGGTGAGAGTCTGTACGTGAAACAGACGTCCAGTGTCTCAGCGATGGAGGTGCAAATTCACCTTTAAGTCCAGAACGTTTGTGGACTTTCATGCAGACATGTCATGTGCTCCAGTAGGTAGCTCCGGATAGATAGAAAACACATGATGATACAATTATTACACTTAAAATTATATTGTCTTTCTGACAGAAGTCTCTTTTCTTTTCTCTGTATCAATCGCTATTTGGCAGGGTGAGTGAGTGAGTAACTGAATAAGTGTGGGAGAGATCAAGCAAGCGAGTGAGTTAGGAGGGAGGAAGGAGAGGAGTGAGTGGTGTGATGCGAGAAAACGGATGCAACCTCTATACTTCTTGTACATAAAAATTACCGTTACGATATGCATACAGTTTAATAATCAAAGTTTTTATTTCTTTTGTTTGTTGCTGTTAAATCCTGTCTTAACGGGATACAAAATACACCCTTTTAAAATGAAATTATTGTATCTGATTCTTGTTTTTTCCGAGATGTCATGTTCCAAATGTTGGAGTACAGCTTATGAAGTTGTAACAATTAAGACGAAGTACACGGCAACAAATGTAACAAGATGAGGCTCCTGCATGGTCACGGCACCAAATGTGTAACAATTAAGACGAGGTTATTGTCCTGGCTGGGCTCACGGCATCAAATGTATAACAATATGAAGACGTCAAGGCACCACCAATATAGCATTGTGTAGAGGCAGTCCTCGCACCACGAAAAAAACCTGTACACTGCTTTCGTTCACAGAAGGGAGCCGTGATTTCTGGTCATCACAGTTTTATTCTTTCAGCTGATATAAAACAACTCAGTAGATATCCATAGTTATCAGACTATCCTGCTTCATCAGTCTGTCTACTCTCCTCTCTATTAATTCCCACTAGGGTTTATATACCTATGTATTCACTGTTAACTTCCCACACTCTGTATGTGCAGATGTGCGTGTGATTGGCATGTGGACAGTGCATGTGGGGGAACTACAGCTTCTATGTTTATAGTTGAGTGAGTGCATTGCAGGTCAATTCCCAGCCCTGTCAAATATCTCATATCCTCTCCTAAACTGTACTCTATGCTCCTCCCTAACCTACCTACTACCTACGGCTGGTACGCATATTGTTACAAAGTGTCGCTTGTGTTTGAATACATTGACTACATATATATGGTTTGTCTACGTGTAGATGGTCTGATGAATACACTACATGTCCGACTAAATACATGTACATAGTTCGACTGACGGTGCACGTACATGGTTTGACTGAATACACGTCCGTTGTCTGAATACACGTACATGGTTTGACTGACTAAATACATTTACATGGTTTGACTGACTAAATACATATACATGGTTTGACTGAATACATGTAATTGGTTTGACTGACTAAATACATGTACACGGTTTGACTGACTGAATACACGTACATGGTGTGACTGACAATCGGCAGTGAAAGAAATCACGATCTATATATAGCATCCGCTACAGGCCACAGGTCTGGATTAAAGGAATAGATAGAATTATAAACATTATGTCGTGATAACAAACCGGTTTCTTTCGTCCGAACAAAATTCCTACCTTTATTTTTGACATTGTACTGGAACATTCTTGGGTCAGGTGCCGTTTTGGTAAATGAACGATGGGAAGAGGGGGAGAGAGCAATTATGGTGATGACAAGATCAGAGGTGTAGTGAAAGACAGGAAAGGAAACTTCGCTTGTCCATGGAATTGTACCATAGTGTAGTCCGTTCTGTAGTTGCAAAATGCGTTACAAATCAGAAGTCTTATCCCCCATAGCTGTAGTGTCAGCTAAGAACGTTTGTCCTGTTAGCATGTGCAGGGAAACCTACCCCCCCTCCCCCAAGGGATTGTTAATTTGCCCAGCACTGTGAATCGACAACCTTGTAAAACGAAAAACCATTTGTCTATTCTGGATGGATGTTGTGGGTGTTGTGACAGGATAGCTGTATACGTGAAAGGATCGTCTGCGTGTAGCCCCGTCATAATTAACCGGACCCCACCGTCGTTAAACAAGGCAGCGCAGTCGTTATTTTCCACCAGAGACGTGTTCTGGTCACTCCGTACGTTGAAAGTAACAAGAAAGGATTGCGCCAAACTTTCTGTGTTCTCTGTGTATTTAACGACAAGAACAGTGTAAACTGCGAGTCAAGGCCTGAGGAAGACTGACAGACAGCCTATACATTAGCTTTATGTTTCAGCTGTCACTGGCGTTAATCCAATTTTATATTTTGTTAACCAAATTTCCATTTATTTTTCATACAATAACTTTGCTTTCTTATGCAAATAAAATTTTATTTCTTATTCAGCGCCCAACTGAATGTTTAACACGATTTTCTGTGTGTATATATATATATAATGGATATGTGGTGAATGTTTGAAGAAGATGGTAACATATTCTGTCCGTCTAGTTGCCTTTGTCTCTAATACGAAGCCTCTTTGAAATAAATGTTAAGTCACTGCTCACAGACAGAAGCTGAATAAAAGTGCCTGTTTGAATGACTGTGTGTGTGTGTGTGGAAACGTGCGTACGAGTGTGCGCGTCCAGGCTTGTGTGTAGCGTGGAGCGGGGCGGTACAACTGTCTGTCCACCCACCCACCCACCCACCTCAGCCCCCATGTAAAAAAATCCGCAAACCCCACTCTCTGACAGCGTTTGAGTCCACGAGCGACAGAAGGAGCGACAGAAAACTTCAAAAGCTGACACAACTTCGAAGACCATAGATCTTTAATTTACACAGGTCTACTGCACTCATAAAACGGATTTACTTTAAGATCCATAGTTACTGTCACGGACGTGAACGTGAAGCTGCATAATGTGATGTTTGTTTGTTGTTTTTTTTTTTGATCAGCGTATGTCATGTCTGAGCATCGATGATACGTATCGCCTGTATAGCTGGGGTGGAAACTGTTTGCTGTGTTGGTACTGATAGAAAAGGGGGCAAGTCTTCAGTTAACAGTTAAAGGGAAGAAACTGTAAAAAGAGAAGGAATGGAGATTTTTCGCTCACCTGCAGAGCGGGAAGGGGGGAGAAAGAAATGTATGATATTGAGCGATGTTTGGAGACGCGAGAGCGAGCGTGTGAGCGAGGGGACACGCCAGAGGCGTATGAGCTGTGACGAAGGACGGTTGTTCCAAGCAAGAGACGAATTTTGTAATAGACTCCTTCAGCCCCAAGTGGTTAAGGTAGAAGTACCCACATTTATATCATATTTTATGGTTATGCCGGCAACGCTTTTGAGTAATTTTCGTGTGTATTGAGATGCTTAATTTTGAATTTTGATTGGGTGTGTTTTGTACTTGATGGCTAATCCAGGAACGTTTCGAGTGATTTCATTGTGACTTGAGGTGATTAATTGTAAGTAATTTTCCTGTGAACTGGGAGGATCAATTTTGAGTACTTTTCTGCAGTGGTGAACCGATTCCTCGTTGTAGTTATATTTTGAGCTGCAAGTAACGATGTCGTTAATGTGCAAACGGAGAGAATCGAATATTAAGGAAAGTTTTTTGACTTGAAAGTGGAGTTTATTAAAAGAGAACAGTACCCTAAAGGGAGGAATTTATAGGAGTCTCCAGGGGGCGACCAAGATGTGCCGAGAGACGTTGTCGAAGAGGACCCGGGTTACACTGTTCCCTGGATCGACGCCTCCGAGAGACGCTGACTGCCAGGCGGCCAAAGGAGTGGGCGCAACAGGGACGGCAGTCATTGCTTTACGCAGAGAGCACGGGGGAGGGGGGTGTAGGGACCCCAGCTCACCAGCCAGTCAGCCAGGAGCCGAGCAGCCCTGGGGCTACGGAACTTGTATCCACCAGGTGGGAAAACACCGATTTGTCAAGCGAGGTAGGACGTGTCGCTCGCGTTTTTTGACGTCTCTACCCCATGTAGTGTCGGATGGGGACAGAGGGGCAAAGACATTTAAGTTGTGGTGGCAACGGTACAGCGGACTTACAGACTTGAGATAATAATAACCGCGGTAGGAAACACTCCCGAAAGGACTTTGGAAGATCTGTTTTGGTTCGGATTCCGGAAACTGAATAAGCAGAGACGCTGAGAACAGTTTGATGAGTTCGATTAGTGAAGTTGAGAACGTTACTGTGAGGGAAGGGGAAGGTTTTGCGGACTGTGTTTGATTGTTGCCAATTTTGTTGTATGACGAGTGAGATTTTGATGTGCTTGAGGTGAATAATTTGTGTTGAGAATATCGATGTGATTTTGTTGTATGACCAGTGAGATTTTGATGTGCTTGAGGTGAATAATTTGTGTTGAGAATATCGATGTGATTTTGTTGTATGGCGAGTGCGATGTTGATGTTCTTGAGGTGAATAATTTGTGTTGAGAATATCGATGTGATGTTGTTGTATGGCAAGTGAGATGTTGATGTGCTCGAGGTGATTAATTTGTGTTGAGAATATCGATGTGATTTTGTTGTGCGAATTAGTTTGACAGGGGAGTTAGGTAATTATATCTGGCTGGGGCCGTGTTGAGTTACCTCTCTGTTTTGTGTTGTGTTTTGGGTGAGAGTTTATGGAGAAAGAACAATCACACACAAATCCCTTTCCACACTGATGTGAGTGACTGGGAGGGGGTTAGTGACAGTTACAAAACAAAGTGTTTTTCTGAATCATTTTCTATACTCAAAGGGTACGACATTTTTTTCTCACTGTGCATTCTGTGTTCTGTATTACTGATTATATTTATTTATACTGTTCTAAGCACTGCAAAAGGAAGGCAAGGCAACGTTTATTTGCAAGCACGCACACACAGAGACAGACAGACAGACAAACAGAATGAGAAGGGAAAAGATTTACGCTATTTCTATCTCCTCTTCATCTGTGTCAGATTCGACTGAGTCGAAATCCTCAACTTCTAGTCAGACTAAAGTTGTGAACACTCGTCACTGAATAGCAGGTATTCTTTTAAAACAAACGGAACTGGGAGGCACAGTATCGTGTCTCTTCTGTTCACGCCGCGCGGTAAAGTGCGCGCCACGGCGAGGCGACAGAGAGACTGCAAGGAACGGGGCTGGCTGGCTGCCTGTTCTAGAATCAGACACGTTTGATCTGTACCGGCATCCCTGTCTGCCTCTTGTAGTTTTTCATCTTGGTATTCTGTGTTAAGACGGAAGAGTTCAGAGTTGGAGAAAAGCCCGCATTCAACTAATATCTTAACATCTTGCGCTTTCACTTCACTTAACGCTCTCTTCACCTGGTGAAGGAAAACCGCGTTAAGGATCTGACATCCGATGCTTCGACCAGAGTCTTCCTGTCGACGTCTGTTGGAGATTAGTTCATGCTGTAAAAACCATGCCGTTATTCTGAGAGAATACCTGCCATACAATCGTATAGCTCTTGTCAGTACTGTCTCTCCGTTGTCGTCCACTATGGAGGAATCAGCCCCTCTGTCAATCAAAACTTTGAAAAGAGCAGATGGCTTTTTGTCTGTATCACTGAGACTCAGCAAAGCTTGACGGTCCATGATCGCTGTCCGCCCCACGTGATCCCGGCAGTTGATGTCAAGTCCGCGGTCAAGCAGGGCGTCCAGTAGAGACAACCACGTCACGTGATCTGCCTCCTTGTATCGAGACACCATTTCGTGCAGTAAAGGTGTCCCAAATAACACAATTTTGGTGTCGATTTCGGGTCTACACTGCACTAACACTTTTGCCACTGTCCAATTAGAACACAGAACACAGTCCTTGAAGGCATTCTTTGGTGAAAGGGATTTTGTCTGACCATCTGTGGAGTTGACACCGGACTGTGTTAGATACGCTACGAGTTTTGACAGTTTTTCTTCATCAACATTGCATCTTGGATACCTGTATATGTTCTCAAGAATCAAATGTTTGTCAGCTTTGCCCAAGTCATAGCGAGCTCCTAACTGTATCATCTGCCAGAACATAGGCCAATTCTGTTTGTTCACTGCAAGCATGGCGGGTGTTTGGCCTTCCGGTCCAGCCATGTTGATGTCTGCGCCATATTTTACTAAAGGCTTGAAGTGTTCTGCTAAATACAACCAGTCACTAAACATCAATAGTTTATGAATTGCGGTCCACCCATCTGGGGCAGGCATGTTTACGTCCGCTCCGTGCTCAGCGAATATACTGAGCCACTCCCAGTGACGGCCGTTGGCAAGTATGTTCAAAGGTGTGTTGCCATCATCATCACACAAGTTGATGTTAAGCCGGCGATGTGCCATCAGACTCTGAAGCATTTTGTTGCTGTTCACGACAACCGCACACTGGGCCAAGACATGAAATGCTGAATCTCCCGCAACAGCCTCTAGGTCCGTACAGGCGCCATAATAAAGAAGCATTGTAACCATGTCCCACTTTTTCTGTAGGATGGCTAGTTGTAAAGCAGACATGCCTGCAGAGTTTCTGTTCTTTATGAGGTCACTGCTTCTCCATAGTATTTTCGCGATCAGTTCCGAAAGGTCCATCTCAGAACTGTCGTCTTCAACCAGGCGATGAAGGATTAAGCGCTGCTCTTGAAAAACGTTGTCAATATTGGCAGTGGAAGTTTCGTACCATAGTGAGGAGGTTACACGCCAGTTCCTGGACAGGACGGAAGCTAGCCAAGGTGTCTTGCCGTCAGGGCCCGCGCGGTTCACGTCAGCACCTTTCCGCAACAAGCACGTGACTAAATCCTCACATTTGGGAGAGGACGTCAGGGCGACTCTGGACAATAAAGTGAACCCATCGCTGTCAGTCTCGTTCACGTTCACCTCAAAATCCAACAGTCGCATCACCATTTCCATGTTACCGTGCTTGGCAGCCAGCTGTATGGGCGTGTTGCCTTCTTCATCTCGTGAGTTCACCTCAACGCTTTGCGAATTTAGGAGATCGAATATTTTCTTGTGCCTCTCCTCACTCAAGAAATTGCACCCAGGTTTCATAGCAGCTAGAATATGCAGGACTGAGGATCCTTGTTGATCCACAAAGTGGACATCTGCACCTCTGAGCACCAGGCGCTCTGTAATATCCCAGTTGTTGTGCTTTGCCGACAGCAACAGCGCTGTGTTGCCGTGATGATCAACGGCGTTAAGGGGTATCAAATTGTCCATGAAATAATCACAGATGAGAAGATGACCGAAATGTCGCTCGGCAAGAATAGACATGAGAAACGGATTTTCTAGGTCGTCGGATGACGAAAAGAAAAAGGGATTTTGTGTGTCACTGTACATGTCGGCAATGTTTTCGAACATGGTCTGTATTTCAAGATCGCTTTTCAAGGAGCAGGACAAACAGCCATTTTCTAAGGATTCCTGTCCACTCACTTTGGTGACACCTACTGTGCCAGTCGATGTGGCGTTTGCCTGCAAGCATGTTCGATCAAGGGCTGACGTCTCGGGAAGAGAGCTGTAACGCGAGGATGGCACGTGCAGGACAGTCCATCCACGAGAGTCTCGTTCCATCAAGGACGCTCTCCTAGCAATCAGCGCCATCGCCATGCTCCAGTGTTCGTTCTTTACCGCAAGGTGCAGTGGCGTGTTACCGTGACTATCTCTCTGATGTGGCACCGCTCCTTTCGCCACTACAGCAGCGACTAGACGGGCCATAGTTCTATTAGCTGTATGTGGCTGGCATTGTTTGCATCGGAAATGTGGCTGACTTGCCAGTCGGTGCAAAACTGAGTTGCCTTCATTGTCAAGGGCGTTTGCCCAAGCTCCGTACAGCAGCAGACATTTCACAGCCACCCAGTTGTTGCTTCTGGCTGCGAGGTGTAGAGCTCTGTTGCCATCAGGACATTGCCTGTTTATCTCTGCTCCTTTTTCCACAAGCCGTCTGATCACGGCGACAGATATTGATACACGACACTGGGCCACTTTGTGAAGAACAGTAAATCCCATGGAATCCGTCTCGTTGACGTCATCAACTTTGTCGACCAGCACGTGAGCGGCGTCGACATTTCTGGCTGCGGCAGCCTGATGGATGAGCTCGACGATCTGCCGACCGTTGAGATTTGTACAAGTTTCCAAAAGAAATCGGACAAACGAGCAACTTCGTCCTTCTTTGAAGGTTTTTCCACGGCTAGTGACAACTCTTTGAAAGACGGTAAACCCTTCGCTATCTCTCTCGTCTTCATTTCCTCGCATATGTCTGAGAATGTGTTCAACAACTGTCCACTTCTCGTGTTTGGCAGCCATCTGCAGGACTGAGTCTCTGTGCTGGGTTAGTCCGACTGTGACTGCGGAATGGTGAAGAAGAAGCTGGAAGATTGAATGTGACTCTGTCGACTCCATTGTGGCCTGAACAAACCTTTGCATAACACTGATTCCCTCACTGTCAGTCTCGTAAATACGTGCTCCTCGCCGAAGCAGATTTTGGAACACTGTCCAGTTTTCATGCCTGGCCGCCAGCTGGAGAGCTGTGTCGCCGCTTGAGGAGCGACGCTCCAGGTCGACTCCTTTATCGCTGAGGCGATCGATGACAGATAATATTTCTGCGGAGTTACTCTCGTGGTGTTGATAAAATGAACACTGCTCCCAAGTTCCAAATCCAGGCTTATACAAAGCCAAGAGATGGAGAACTGTATAGCCTTCTATGTTTTTGTGATTTACGTCTGTGCCAAGGTCTATGAGATGTTTTACTAGAGTCAAGTTTTCACACCTAACAGCCAGGTGCAATATAGTGTCACCTGTTGAACACTGCACGTTCAGATTTACACCTCGACGATAAAGAAGCAGAAACACAGGACACACGTATGATGCATGTTCAGGTTTGGTCATAGCCAGTCTGTGCAACACATTGTAACCCTCAAAATCTGGAACTTCCAGGTGTTCTCCAAGATTTACCAACAATTTCAGGAAAGTCCAGTTGTTAGACTGAGCAGCCAGGTGCAGAGCTGAACATCCAGACACGTCCTTAACATTGACCAGAGCACTTCCATTGAGGCAACCAATGAAAAGAATTTCACCTATCAAGACTTCCACATTAGAAAATTCTGTAAGAGCCAGAAAGTGCAAAACGGATCTCCAAGATCCATCAGTAATATCAGCACGAGCTCCGTGTCTCAGCAGCAATTTCAGGAACCACCAGTTCTCGTTCTTTGCAGCTACAATCACAGCCGTGTTCCCTTCACCATCGCAATCGTCTAGTGTAGAGAAAGCTTTAATAAGTCGTGTTAATGTTTGTTTTTTACAGACAGCACGCTTTCTGCAATATTCTAGCATAAACTTTGAGCGAAAATCCTTGGAATCAGTTTTGTCATTTGTGACCAGTTTGTGTGGAGACTTGTGCATACATTTAACCCTCTGACGTTTGGCAGCAAGGTGCAAAGCGGTTTCTCTCTTTGAGTTCTTGATGATGACGTCAGCTCCATGCTCCAGAAGAACCGGAAGTAGAGAGTCAAACCTGCTGTCCGGACACATGACGAGTCTGTGCAGAACTGACAGACCATCTCTGTCCAGAAGGTTCAGATCAGGCTTGGTGACCAGAACGTCACATACACGTGACCACATGCTGAGTTTGGCTGCCAGCTGGACGAAGATGTTGTGGACTCTCTGGTCTTTGTTGTTGAGTATCGTCTGGTGTGAATGTCCCCATACTGCACTCAGCACGTCCGTGTGTAGATACGGCCTTTCCGTCAGAGTGGGACTAGACCCCATCAGCTCCAATAGTGAGAAAAGGCTGGCGTCATCTTCAAGTACACAGTCGACTGCCATCAGCAACGTCATCAACATGCTCCAGTTGTCATTCTTTGCCGCCTCAAGGACAGCATCCTGTGCGACTTTGTTCAGTCTTGCAGTTTGTTCTTCATTTGAAAATAGTTTCATTATTATATCCTTAACAAGCCGATGACTAACTTCTGTAGCAGAAGCCAGTTTCTGCAGGATGGAGGCCTGCTGTATATTGAGGAATGTGACGTCACCATTTGAAATGAGATCGTTCACCAGCTGCCAGTAACCAGCTTCAGCAGCTGAGTTCAGCAACATTGTGCTTTCTGGAAGCATGGCGTCGCTTTGTTGACGAATTTCCTGCTGACTGTTTGAGGCTTGCTCCATTCCAGTGGCTGTGACGTCATCTATCGGGAGTGTTAAGAGCACTGCCTGACTCTGTGACCTCAGGGCCTGTATCAGTTCTGTTGGGTCAGGGCTGCAACCAAATCAGTGAAAGAATGACGGAAAGTGAACAGAAGAGAAGTGAGAAAATTATAGCTATGGCGTGAAGTTTATGTATATTGTGATACAGGCTTTTTAAAAACTCCATAATTCCCTTTGTGTGATGCGGTGTGAAATGTGAGGCTTTGGTCTGAGATGATGTTATGGTGGTTGTATTGGTGGTGGTGACTGTAGTATATGGGTCTGCGCGGCGTACACAAAGACGTGCATATGTATACATACCTATGCGCGACCGACTGATCGAACTATAGATGCAATGAAAATTACTATAAATAGAAGTAACTTATTGGAACTTAAATCCACGCCCGAAGTCACTGTCTGCGTGTAGAAGTGTGTAAATATAAAAATACTATAATAATATTTATAATATAAAAATGGTAATAATAAAATATAATAAAAATTAAGTTTTCTTTCATATCCCATTTTCCTGTAGTGGTCAACACGCTTTACACAAACAACAACAATACAAATAGGTAACACTCAACATGCAAACACTCCCACCACAGACTCCATCAACCTCTCTCTTTTCTCTCTCTCTCTCTCAGCGTGGGTCAGCGTTACCATCAAGCTCAGTGAAATCAGTGGAAGGCGAGATGAAAAAGATGGGTTCTGAGTTGTTTTAAATGTAGCAAGCGAACGGGCATACCTTAGTTTAGCAGTGAGCGTGTTCCAGACTTTAGGATCAGGGAAACTAAGAGAACGCTGACCAATAGCTACCGCCCACTTCTTCTGACAAGATGGCCGAGTCGTTCTTTGTAAGTTGCAACAGAAGGCGTAGAGATCCGTAATAGGCGTTGGAATCCCGATTGTGTCGCATCAGCACTTAACTCTTTAAACAGCAAGTGAACCATCTGACCTATCCCAGTAATTAGCAGATCCTTTTAGTCAAACAATCGAGATCAGTCTTATACTGCATGCAGTGCAGCCTCTGCATGTCAACACTGAGAACTAAATTAGCTGTTAAGGGTTAACAGCTGAGTGCGACACAGTCGGGAATCCAGTGGCTTAAGCCACTGTGCTGCGGTCTTGGCTATTACGGATCTCTACGCCTTCTGTTGCAACTTAAAAATAATAAGGAACCAATGACTTCCGAAATAATTAAGGGCTGACGGTTACAATCGACCGGCCTCCCACTCCCCTCCATCTCTTAATTTTGTTTTGCGTTTTGTTCAGGACGGCCACACACTCAGTAAAACATCCAGAAACAGGTCGAATTTGAAAGTGTTTCGTGTGCCTGGGGTCTGATCGTGTTCACCGTTGTTTATTCTTGGTAGCGCAAGCGTGTTCTGGCATATTTCCCAAACACCGCACGTGTAATATGCATTCAGTTTAAACTGATTGGGCAAGAAAGAAAGAATCGATGCGAGAAGTGTATACGATAAGTATCAGGAGTAGTACACAACGTTTCATATAAATACTATTTAAATCAACTTTAAAGCGACCTCACAAATTAGTTCTACGACAAGTAGTAGAATTCTACTACAATTACAATTAGAATAATTTTCCATTTAAAAGCTTCACGTGCTTCGGAGTCATCGATTGCAACTTTTAGTTACAGGAGTCGTGCCGATAGAAAAATGTACCCACAAAGCGCACGACCTGGAGTCGTGCGGATAGAAGAACGCACGACTAACGCGCATGAACTAGTCGTGCGGATAGAAGATGCGCATGATAGAAGACGCGCATGAACTAGTCGTGCGGATAGAAGATGCGCATGAACTAGTCGTGCAGATAAGGTCGGCCTACTTTTTTTCTTCTCAAAGATGTGAACTGCTACTGTTACTTACCAAGTACCAAAAACGAAAGAAAAAGAAAAAAAAATCCTATCCCTGGGTCTTTGCAAATCATCACCCGCGTCGACGCTGGTGGTGGTTATTTAGAGGGACAGTGCTTCCACCTCGCGGTGATTTCGCACTATGGGGGATGGGGTCCTATTACTAAACTATGCACTGAAAGGACCACCAGACTGATGGCTGCAGTAAGACGGTCAGTGCAGACAGGCAGTTTAATGTGCGGGGAGATGGCCGAATGGAGTTTGCAAAATGTTTAACTCCAGGAAATAATCCTTGGCCACACCAGGGTTGGAACCAGCAACCTCCATCTGCTAGTCCGCAGCTCTCCCAACTGAGCTATCCAGATCCCGTAAAGCGTCGACGCTAACGGCAATTAGCGTTAAAATAGTTGCTGTTCCTAGAACAAGCAGCACAGACCTATATATAGGTGCTCCACTTCTGCCTAGTTGAGGGAAGCAACTCATCCTGCTAGAGTTGCGTCCCTTTTGGTTGAGGTATCTTGTGCTGAGACAGGCATGAAGGATTAAATGATTACCGCGATCCTTTATTAATCTTTTTCTGCTTGTAGTAGGAAGTGTACAGTAGTATGATAAAAGCTACACATACACTACAAATGATAAAAGCTACACATACACTACATATGATAAAAGCTACACATACACTGTATATGATAAAAGCTACACATACACTACATATGATAAAAGCTACACATACCCTGTATATGATAAAAGCTACACATACACGGTATATGATAAAAGCTACACATACACTACATATGATAAAAGCTACACATACACTACATATAATAAAAGCTACACATACACTGTATATGATAAAAGCTACACATACACTACATATGATAAAAGCTACACATACACTACATATCATAAAAGCTACACATACACTGTATATGATAAAAGCTACACATACACTACATATGATAAAAGCTACACATACACTACATATCATAAAAGCTACACATACACGGTATATGATAAAAGCTACACATACACTACATATGATAAAAGCTACACATACACTACATATCATAAAAGCTACACATACACTACATATGATAAAAGCTACACATACACTACATATGATAAAAGCTACACATACACTACATATGAGAAAAGCTACATGTACACTATATATGATAAAAGCTACACATACACTACATATGACAAAAGCTACACATACACTACATATGATAAAAGCTACACATACACTACATATGATAAAAGCTACACATACACTGTATATGATAAAAGCTACACATACACTGTATATGATAAAAGCTACACATACACTGTATATGATAAAAGCTACACATACACTACATATGATAAAAGCAACACATACACTGTATATGATAAAAGCTACACATACACTACATATGATAAAAGCTACACGTACACTACATATGATAAAAGCTACACATACACTGTATATGATAAAAGCTACACATACACTGTATATGATAAAAGCTACACATACACTACATATGATAAAAGCAACACATACACTACATATGATAAAAGCAACACATACACTACATATGATAAAAGCTACACATACACTACATATGATAAAAGCAACACATACACTACATATGATAAAAGCTACACATACACTGTATATGATAAAAGCTACACATACACTACATATGATAAAAGCTACACATACACTACATATGATAAAAGCAACACATACACTACATATGATAAAAGCTACACATACACTGTATATGATAAAAGCTACACGTACACTATATATGATAAAAGCTACACATACACTACATATGATAAAAGCTACACTACATATGATAAAAGCTACACATACACTGTATATGATAAAAGCTACACGTACACTATATATGATAAAAGCTACACGTACACTATATATGATAAAAGCTACACATACACTACATATGATAAAAGCTACACGTACACTACATATGATAAAAGCTACACATACACTATATATGATAAAAGCTACACATACACTATATATGATAAAAGCTACACGTACACTATATATGATAAAAGCTACACATACACTACATATGATAAAAGCTACACATACACTGTATATGATAAAAGCTACACATACACTACATATGATAAAAGCTACACGTACACTATATATGATAAAAGCAACACGTACACTATATATGATAAAAGCTACACATACACTACATATGATAAAAGCTACACGTACACTATATATGATAAAAGCTACACATATGTACTTGACAATCGATGTCAGAAAGGAGGGGGGGGGGGGCGAAGCGTTCGAAACTCTCGTGAGAATTTGAAGCCAGTTTTTTTTCATTTTAATTACACCGGTCAACACTGAAATCGTTACTGACTTTAAAAAAAGGCCCTAATCTATAGTTTCTTGGTGTGCTGAACACGAATATGACCATGAACATTTTTATTGGCTCTCGTTTTGAAAATATTGCCTACAGTTCATTTTCTATATTTCACCGTGTAAATTTATCCAGTAGGACTGTAACATCCTAAATAAGCCTAGAATGATGTAATATTGCGTCACATTGCATAACACCATCATTGCGTACCCTCTGGAGCATCATTAGCATATCAGAGCATACGTCACGTACGCATGCGCATAAGGCGCTGAACGCAGAAGCCGCTGCATCCGGGGGCAATTTTCTGTCTGATTCAAAATTGTTTCGAAGCAGCTTTTCCCAAATGTGCAGCTGAGCGAAGAGGATGTTCCTGGTGCTTTATTATCGAACACAAGTATATTAGACAACACAGTTACGTCACTTGAAAGGTTACAACTGAAGCCCCCGGCAATGACCTCTGGCCACATGGTTCATTTCCGGAATCTATTTTTAGGATTTTCTTAGGACCTAGTTTTCTCAGAGGGTACGCAATGGACACATCATCCAGAGTTGATTGCATCATTTTCTGATGCAATGCAGTATTACTGCCAGGCGGCTGCTGAAGCAAGCTGACGTCGGCAGTGTATTGTATAAAGCCCAGTGGGAAAGGTTGAGCATTTCAAATATTTCAGACTTTTTTGCGATACAGTTCAAGCTACTGTTACATACAACTGTTATCATTTTCTCCATTTAGTTACAACACAGAACACTAATGCCTCGAAGGTGCGTTAATACCGTGGACAATGCAATTTTTGCTATATTTGTGGGGAAGTGACATTTGCCAACCAGAAGAAAAGTATCACTTCTCAAGTGAAGAAGTCATATCTTTACTTCGGATGCAAGATTGGCGACCAAGACAAACCTTGGGCCGCGCATGTATGCTGTGCTACATGTACAACACAACTTTCACATTGGTTGAATGGCAAAAGACCATCAATACCGTTTGCAGTCCCCATGGTGTGGAGAGAGCCAAGCAACCACACAAATGACTGTTACTTCTGCTTGGTTCCTCCTCTTTCCGGCGGAATAAAGAAGCAAAACAAGGCGAGAATAGTCTACCGAAACATTTTGTCTGCATTGAGACCAGTTCCACATGGTGAGGAACTTCCTATTCCAGAAACTCCAGAAGAATATTCTCTTGATTCAGCTGATGAGAACCAGGGTGAGCCGACCTGTTCTTCTCCTGGTCTGTGACCAAGCAGTGATCCAGATTTTCACTCTGACCCCATCAACCCCACACATAATAATGCAAGAAGAACTAAATGATCTGGTTTGTGATTTGGACTTATCCAAGAACAAGGCAGAATTGCTAGCTTCAAGACTCTGTGATGGACGCAGCCATCACGGAGACGGTTTTGGCCATCACGCTCACAGCCATAGCGGACGCCGGGGGAGGGGGTGGTGGCAGTATCCAGGTCAAGTAACGCCATAGAAGTTGTGAATCGGCGTGGAGCTTAACATCACTGTTACCAGCCAAGGTCACGCCCACTGCTGACACACGGTCTGTTATTTTGCACCAAGTGAAGGCTTTTGTTCTAAAAATGATTTTCATGGTGACTGCACCCAACAATGCAAATCCCCCGAATGCCAGTTCTTTAAGAAGAATTTCATCCCCTTTCGTGTTGTTAAAGAATGGGAATTTATCATCAGTTATGCTACCCAGATACTTGTATTTCATAACCCTCTTCATAAATTGCCCCTTAAACCCCATACGCCTGTCTGTTGCCTCCTTCAGGTTTTTTTCTCTTTTTTTGTCTTTTCTATATCGAAGTCAAGGAAATTGTTCTCACAGTCTTTGGCAAGTGCACCATCCTTCAGGTCGTACTTCACTGTCGAGTTTGAGACTTGGACAAGAGCAGTATCACCCGAGCACTTGATGACCCCGGCATTTCACTTTTACTACAGCAGTGATCGGTACACAATGTAAATACCAATGTAAGATTACTGTTTCCTGAGGTGTTCCAGTATTGACAGTCCCATTGGATGGCATGCATACTGAGGCTGGACAACACACTGGAGAGGAACATGTGATGGGACTCTGATACACACTGTGTGCAGTTCGCGACAAAATCCGAAAGGCAGGGAATAAGACGTAGGTTAACATGCATAATTCGCAGTTTTTGAATAAGAATGCGAGTCTGAACTGCCTTTAAAGCAGACGAGAAATTTGCACAGAGGATACGTGCATAGGTTTCTTCGTTCTCGACGTGAGACTAAAGTAGAGAAAGAGAACCTCAACCTCCACACTCCCATATCCTACCTATACGCGAACTGAAAGAGGTCAAAGGTCAAGAAACGAATCGTGCTGCTCGTTAAGATGACGCATTGAAAATATCACAGAACACTGGAGCTAGCTCAGAACAACGCAGTTAATTTTGTGTCCGGAAAAAGAGCTTCACTCTATTTGACATTATGCCCTTTTGTTGTGATCCGGATTTTATAGTCTATAATTTATAGCTTTTAAAACTATCGTTCATGTGTCATGATCGGGCATATATTTATTGTATCAGATGTTTCTCTTACCGTTCAACAAAGAAAATTTCCTATCCTGCTGTGAAAGTGTTGTCGTTGAGAGGTGACTGTTGTAATTTATATAAACCAGTGCAAGTCTATTGACGACAGATGTCAGACCTTTACTACCTTCGATTACCGTCCCACTGTATATCTGTGCTTGTGCGCAACCCTCCCTGCACGTACAGGTGACGTCCCTTGCAAAATCAAAACTTCAAATTACAAACTGAAGGTCATAACAGGGAAATCCCGCCAGTGTTGGGTTATAGGAATGTTTATGTATGTACTTCTGCTCATAAGAGCTGTTCAAATGCTAGCGTTTACCCTGTGTATTTTGCCCACACACCTACCTAGGTAGGCCTATATAGGAGATACGAACAGGTGTGCAACCAGGCCGGAGCTCTTGCTTACATGGATCTTCCTGTACGTACTGAAAAGTGCACATAAAATTCCCCGATCTTAAGACCCCTCTTATGGCCGTGAGGGATAATTCTATGCAATAGACTGGTTATTATGGGAACAACAGTTGTGGTAAAACGGAAATTTCCGTTAGAGTCGACGCGGGCGCTTATTTGTGCTGCAATGACGCCGGGCAAGGGTTTGATCTTCACTTTCACAGTTTTGTTGTTTTTTTAGGAGTGACATTAACGACTGCTTATTTATACCTGTGTCATGGGCAACTGAGGCACATAGATCTGTGTGAAGTACGTCAACAAACAGACTATTACGTGACGCAATGGCCCCCCCCCCCCAAAAAAAAATATGTCGCTGAGCACAAGACATTTTATGACAGCAGACGACAGATCAATCTTGAGTGAACCCGGCCCTAGAGGCAAAAGCCATATTGACTGGTAATTAATAGTAAGTGTTTACATCTGTGGAGAAGGAAAAATTTCTTTCTTTCTGGGGATTTAGAAAAAAAGGATCAAGTTTATTGTTTTCTTCTTAAAATTTCATTTAAAAAGCATATTCAAATGAAAAATCGTATACTGTTCCTGATACTGAACGTATACATTCCTTAGCATTAAGTCTATCTTGTTAAATCTGTTTGAAATTATATGTGTAAATTAGATATTGCTCTAGTGTGTTTGGGAAATATGCCAGAACACGCTGATGCTATCAACAATAAACACCTGAGTACATGATGAGACTTAACTCACACGGAACACTGCCTAATAGGACCTGTTAGCACTGCTGGCTATTTTAGTGAGAGTGCAGCTGTCACGCGCAAAACGCGAAACAAAAGTTGAGGGGGGGGGGGGAGGTGAACCGAATTGTAAGGTCAGCCCTTTCTCTTGTGACAGCTCAGTTCTCGGTGTTGGTATACCGTTCACATCTCACTGCGACCAATTAATTAAGTGACTGGGTAAAGTTGTACTGCATACAGCTTAGGACAGAACATGATGGTATGAAAGAAGGTGCTAATTACTGGCGTAGGTCAGTTGGTTCCGATGCTGCTAAAGGGTTAAGTGCTTATTGTGACATATTCGGGAATTCCTATTGACCAAATCTATTAAGAATCCGTACGCATGCTGTTACAACTTAGAACGAACGGCGAGTCAACCACTTCCGTGTTCACATGACACATTTTAGTACTGTGTAGTGTCCCTCAACGGTCACAATTTAACGACGTTGTTCCCATTCGTTACCTGGAGACAGCAACGCGAGCCTCGATTCAGGTTTGGAAGCTAAAATGAAGACTGTGTTGTTCTCTTTATTTCCTTCCTGCAACATTCGAAACACAGTATAAATATGTGGTGAACACTGGGGCCATGGGCGAACTTATAGACTCGGCCATCTTGTCTGGGTGTCTCGATCAAGCGGGCAGTAAGTACTATCATGTTTAATCTACGTTAAACCTCATGGATTCACGCGAGGTGTACGACACACACACAAACAAACACCTATATAAACACTAACAACAGTCACACAATTACACGCTCTCGACCACACCCGGACCCTCAAACCAACAAAAAACGTTGGTGAGGGAAGTGTGTGTGTGTGTGTGTGTGTGGGGGGGGGGTGTTTAAAAAGAAGAGAGTGAGTAACGGAAGAAGAACAAAGAAAGTAGAAGGCGGTCTTCCATGACGATTGTTAGAATCTCGTCACAGTTCAGTTGTTCAGGTAGGAATTGTGTGAGATCTATGTTCAGAACAAAGGAGAGAGCAAAAATATTTCTCTGAAACACGATTAAGTTGCAGTTACCCTGAGAAACGGCTGCTTGTACAGTATTTTCAAAAACTGTCCGCCTCAATTGAATGGAAATGCTACTACATCCCAATCTGACACGACAAGTTTATTGTCCGTCTCCATCCTCTCCATCCTCTCCATAACTTTTCTCTGATGACCTGTGTTCGCTCACCTCTCCTAAACTTTCCTCTGATGAGCTGTAGTCATGCTCAGAACTGCTTTCTCCATCTAAAGTTCGTTCGTCCGAGGTTGCCCGAGACAGCAAATCAGTAATGGAGGGAGTTGAAGGGAGATCACTTTCTCTTTTCTGTTCAGCCAGCCCCAGCAAGATGACAGAGAGGTTGTCTGAGCAGACGAATTTGGTCCGATTTCAAGTACACGCATTATACGAAACGATTTGTAATTTGTCCGCGTTGAAATGACGAAATATTGAAATGACGAAACATTGAAATGATAGCGACAGGCAAGCATTAACATACGGGTATCATATTGTCGATGATTGAAGTTGCTGGCTTACAGAGCACCAGAATCCTTCACAGAAAAAAATTTAAAAACTTCCACGGACTTCCAATGTCCTGAATGGTAAATTTGTATATCAAGTGAGGAATATTCTAAGGGAGTGGAGATATCAGGTTTTCTGTTGAACCTGAAAGACACAGGGCCAACATATGCTTGTATTGCATAAGATTTCTGAAAAATATATTCGTCTGGGTGACTCACGTGGAAAGATAACAGAAATAGCTCAGCTCTGACGTCATCATACCACTGTTGTAGACATGATAACGTGCTTTCATTCTTGTCTTTAATTTTAATGACCTTGCAGTTTGTCACAAACCCCCTCCCACTCACTGCAGTCACTCACATCAGTGTGGAAAGGGATTTGTGTGTGCATGTTCTTTCTCCATAAACTTTCACCCAAAACACAACACAAAACAGGGAGGTAAATCGACACCTTCTCTCGGCACACCTTGGTCTGCCCCCTGGAAACTCCTATAAATTCCTCCCTTTAGGGTACTGTTCTCCTTTTATAAACTCCACTTTCAACTCAAAAAACTTTCCTTAATATTCGATTCCCTCCGTTTGCACATTATAACGACATCATTACTTGCAGCTCAAATCATAACTCGGGAAATCGGTTTACTACTGCCGAAAAGTACTCAAAATTGATCCTCCCAATTCACAAAAAAAAAAAAAAAATTACTCACAATTAATCACCTCAAGTCACAATGAAATCACTCGAAACGTTCCTGGATTAGCCATCAAGTACAAATTACAACCAATCAAAATTCAAAATTAAGCATCTCAATACACACGAAAATTACCCAAAAGCGTTGCTGGCATAACCATAAAATATGATATACAATGTGGATACTTCTACCTTAACCACTTGGGGCTGAAGGAGTCTATTACAAAATTCGTCTCTTGCTTGGAACAACCGTCCTTCGTCACAGCTCATACGCCTCTAGCGTTCCCCTCGCTCTCGCGTCTCCAAACATCGCTCATGCACTATCACGCATTCCTTTCTCCCCCCCTTCCCGCTATGCAGGTGAGCGAAAAATCTCCCTTCCTTCTCTTTTTACAGTTTCTTCCCTTTAACTGAAGACTTCCCCCCTTTTCTATCAGTACTAACACAGCAAACAGTTTCCACCCTAGCTATACAGGCGATACGTATCATCGATGCTCAGACATGACATACGCTGAGCCAACAAAAAAACATCACGTTATGCAGCTTCACATTCACGTCCGTGACATAGGAACACGGAGATGACAGGGTCCTGTAATAAAGATCTGACGCCAACGGGTTTGGTAAGAACCTCCCAACACGCAACAATACGATTCCACACGCTAGCACACAAATTGCTGCATCGATTTCCTGGTCAATAACAGCTAAATATTGCATGCTGAGATACCTCTGCGGCTAGCAGGGAGGTGTGCTGAAGGGATCCCGCCAGTCCAGGTGAAACGAGGGGCAGACGTTTTCTCCTTTCAATGCAGTAACAGTGCGAAGGAAATGCATTCTTCTTTCCAGTTAGATCGTCTGCTGTGACGTCACACAAGGGAATTGGGGAGGGGGTGGGGTGGGTGTGGAAGCACGTGCCGCTCGAGCGCTGAAGTAATCAGAAACTTGTGTGACGCAAATTGTTATTTACGTCACTTGATCAAGTCCCCAGCTTTTTACAGACCTGCTGAGGCGCGTGCACACTGGCGGTCGCGCGCTCCAGTAAACACATATTTTTCGATTACCGCAGCGACGACACGTGAGAACGTGGATCAAAACAGCGACGAAATGGAAAACTACAGTTTTCGAAAAAGTACGGGCATCGACTCGTCCTAATGATCGTTAAATTAATTAGAAGTGTGCGCATCTCGCCTTAAGCACGACCGAGGAAATCTCTTGCGCCTGCCTCCGAGGCCCAAACTGACTGACACCAGCCTTTCAGATGAGAGCAAGGCAGTCTGACACAGCAGACGCCAGTGGACACCACACTAATTAGATCTGACAGGTCAAAACATGTGTACACGGCACGGAACCCATCATTAAAAGCACCTTCGTGCGTGGGGAATGACAATGACAACGACAGCTTCGAGAAGATAAGTCAGGGGAAACAAGAGGGGGGTGTATTCAGTTGTTACCCCACTTACAGGTTCGCACGCATCCCGCACACAAGCGCGCATACATACTGCTTCAACCCCAAGAACAAAACCGGGCGCTCTCCCCTTCCTTACATATCTTTCAACATTTATACGCCGTGCGTGCGTGCGTGCGTGCGTGCGTGCGTGTGGTGTGTGGTGTGTGCCTGCGTGTGTGTTTGCCGTGTGCAGGATGACTTATGGGTTCTGTCGTGATTCAGTTAGGAGGACAAATGAATAAAATTTAAATAAAATATTGCAAGTGGCAGGAAGTTATCAGCGAAAACATGAAGTAAATGAATCACTGTCGGAAGAGAAAACTCCGCTACATGGATATGCCGTACGCGGTCCCTGCAAATCTGCTTAAATTTTCTACGGAGAGGGTTAACGTAACACCAAACCTTTCTGTAAGCAGGGCGTTTGCTCTGGAGCAGACGAGGCAGGGAGTCAAAATATGTGAAGGTCGGTCACACACATATGCACTCAGCATCATACACAACCCCGCGCACGCACGCACGCACGCACGCACGCACGCACGCATAATGCGGAGGAGAACATAAAGTCAACCTGTATAAAAAAAAGCACGTACGCACGAGGAAGTTTTGTGATCTACAAAATAGTGGTTTACATCTGAACAAATGAAGAACAAAGGGGACGGGATTTCAAACGAGGTGATAATTAAGACAAAACTGATAGGCGTACATTTACCCTCCGCCTTCCACGTACGCACGCACGCAGTTCTAAATTCGAATATTATCATTTTCACGCGCGTGTGCACGCGCTCACACATGCAAACACAAAGAGTGGAAATGAAGAGAGAATAGGAAGAGACGAACGAACGAACGAACGAACGAACGAACGAACGAACGAACGAACGAACGAACGAGTGATTTATGATGAGAGAGAGACGAGTGAGCATGAGATGAAATGGTATTATATCATCAATATTATGGAACGCATACAATCAGACACATTCATAACATTGCTGCTTGATAATCATAAAATACTCATCTCTCTCTACCACCAAGATCTGATGTTTTGTGCAGTACTATATAGTCGAAGTTTTGTCAACCATTCCCTCCCAGTAAACCTTTCTGTCAAATGTGCTAATGGGCATACTCTGCCTTGAGTATCTGAAGAAATCTGGCGCCACATACTTCAAAAGAACCCCTTGGAATTGTGTATTTTAAAGCAATGCGTCACAGGTTAAACAAAAACAGCTCCACAAGAATCAAGAATCGATATTTTGTTGTCCTCCATGTTACTGAATATTTTATATTTTACAAACAGTTTTGCTTTATTTATCTAACAGAACTACAATGTGATAGTACAATGCTGAAATTTTGTCCCACATATCGCAATCACCTTCTCTTTATTACCAAACGGGAGGCTCAGATTTTGGTCTAAATTAAGCACGCCCTACATTGCCACTGCTAACGATGTGTACGAGGTACTTAAGCACACCCTGCACTGTCACTGCTAAGGATGTGTACGAGGTACTAAGCACATCCTACACTGTCACTGCTAAGGATGTGTACGAGGTACTTAAGCACACCCTACACTGTCACTGCTAAGGATGTGTACGAGGTACT
>SMGT01001260.1:26022-47529 GCA_004794575.1 Lanistes nyassanus | reverse complement strand
CCTACACTGTCACTGCTAAGGATGTGTACGAGGTACTTAAGCACACCCTACACTGTCACTGCTAAGGATGTGTACGAGGTACTAAGCACAGCCTACACTGTCACTGCTAAGGATGTGTACGAGGTACTTAAGCACACCCTACACTGTCACTGCTAAGGATGTGTACGAGGTACTTAAGCACACCCTACACTGTCACTGCTAAGGATGTGTGCGAGGTACTTAAGCACGCCCTACACTGTCACTGCTAAGGATGTGTGCGAGGTACTTACGTTGACTGACCTTACAGGAAGTCAAAGGGTGTGTCTCAAAAAAAAATCCGTCAGTGAACAGGCCAAAGATTGTCTCTCTCGGTGTGTGCTTTAAAGATTGAGGTTAGGCCTTCGTTAATTCCAGCGAAAGGCGTCTCAAGACAGGCTGTCCAAATAACTGAATGTCGAGAGCTGCCGAGAGCTGCCGGGAGCTGCCGGGCTGATTTCAACATGAGGCAACAGCTTCAGCACAAATATCCAACTATTCCTTCTACAGGTAATCAATTTCTCAATTAAGCATTTTGCTTCGTATACATAAACCAACAGACTACCGAACTTCACCCGGCTGTCACATGTAACGTGCAATAATTGTAAAAAGTTCCTTTATTTAGTTAATCAGGCTTCCAAACCCACGTCCGTTTTGGCCATAAAGGTCCATGCTGTATTTGTTACTGGCCATCGAATGGAAAAGAAGACGTTTTTCTGTCATTTTTTTTCTTTCTTGAGCCATGGATGGGGGTGGGGGGTTCTCGCTTCTCATTTCCTACCCAATCGACATTAATAAAGCATCTATATTAACATTATTGACAAGAAGCAGGTAGACGAAGAAAATTACACTGTTCCATGTACCCCAGCCCAAACTGTGAACCGAACACATGGGAAAGAAAACTTGCACATGCGTAGTTACATGAGTTCAGCAGCAGCAATCGCAAGTTCCGTGTGGTGTGGTTTTCATACAGCAAAACCGAGCTTTGTGTGAGTGTCTACCTTTGTCAAGACAAATTCTGGTCTAGAGTACATGTCTTTTTCAATTTGCAGTGAATTGCTGAGGCAGAACTGGAAGAAGCAATTTTTAGCGTGTTTCCGATGTTGCCCATGGCTAGAAAGAATCACAGACTTACCTTGGCGCGAGCTTTCTCCAGACAGACTCAAACGCTTTTTCCTGAAAGGGTGCCAGATCTGTTTGTTTAAAATCTCCTGAGCCTCAGTAAAACTCCCAGACAGGAAAAAGACAAGACAATCTCGCGGGCTTTATGAGCCTGGAGGTCGGGCGTGCCCAGATTGTTAGTCTCTGCCTCCAGCGCCCTCGCTCGCTAGCTGCTGGGATTCTGACACTGACCCGCCGACGGGACGAGAGCGCGCCTTGGGCCGACGGATTGATGCTGGTCAACGCGTCGTAAGCCATAGTTTTTATTATTATTCATTTGTCCATTTGTTCGTCTGTTCTGACCACCTGCCTTCCTGGTTATACAATACACACCTTTACTAAAGTTACACATAATTGTACATGTATTTCTGAAGTGTGTCCTCATTTGTATTTCTTTTTTCCTTCCCTCCCTTTATTCTTCCCACCTGTCGTAGTGTAGATAGATCTCGATCTGTCAGGTGCGGTTGATGTCTGTTGTCTGCATGCGCGTGTCTCTGTTAACGTCTGTGCCCGGTTCAGCTTTTGGTACCCACGCACGTTAAATCATAGATTCATGTTCGGTTAACGCTCAAAGTTTACCAAAACCACGAAGTCCTAGCAGAATCGGGGAAATAAGCGACAGGTGATGGAAGGAAAGGACAGAGGGAAAAGACGAGAACGTGTCACGAACCCCGTGACAAGTGAAGTGAATTTATGATAAGATCGGCCTACCATACGTGTCGTTGAACGGTATAGCCGAACTGCACAGCGGGGGTAGGGGTGAGCTCGCTCACTCCATGGGGAATTGAGAGCGAGTTAACGAAAAACTTTAGAGAGATGACCTTGGAAACTGATGTGTGGGAACGGGATGGAGCGTACGCACTGTGTTTGATGTCACCTGCTCCTTCAATCGCTGAACTGAAGGTATTGTGTATCAGCAGGATTTTCTTTTTTGTGTGTGTATTTCTAATGTAATTTTTTTTGTGCTAAATCCTCTACCCCCACCATTTCAGACGCCGGAACCAGAGCACGCCCCCTCCCCAATCACCACCTTTTCCCTTTTCCCCTATAGAAATCACCGACAGGTGGAAGCATTCTCCCACAAACTAAAAAGCATAAGTTGTTCAGAATGAAATATTGACAAATTGAATCTTGTATGCTTTTAGTGTTAAACATTTGACTTGTGACCTCAGACTCACGAGACTGTAAATAGTACACAACAGTCATCAACACACAAAGCAGAATTGACGGCTTTAGAAGTTTGCAGCGACCCGTAACGTACAGTACAGATCGCCAGCTGCCAACAGCGGCTAGAAAGCGCAGCCGGCCGTAAAGTGGAAAGTCTTACAGGGTTCTAACATAAAATGATATGCGCAAGTCCAACGTTCGTTTTCATACATATAATGAATGGCAAACCGCATTCCTTCCTCAGAGCAACTTAAAAGGAGGGGAAGGGGGAAGAAGAGGAGGGGGTAACCCAAACACCGAGCGTTCAAGGGAAGTAACTACATCAGCGGTACGTACCGAGTAGCTGCACGATCTGCTTTGCCCGCTTCTTACGGTTCGACTAGTAAAATATATATGTGCTTTGTCTTCTTATTGCGATTTACTGCCACTTTACTGCCATTTTACCACGCCGTGATATAGCCTTAGTTGCTGACACGGCGTTAAGTCCAAATACCTACCTACCTACTGCCATTTTACAGAAAGGACTCGGATGAAAACGAAAACATCTGGTGGAAGTAAACAGTCACTCCACGTGCGCAAGATGGCCGTCTCGAAACTTTTTATTGGCTGGTTTATGTCAGATGGGTTCAGAGATGGACATTTAAAATCGGAATCATGGAGAGTGTGATAATGGTCAGCTTTTTTACGACGAGGTAATTATAATTCCAGACTTTTGGTTCTGTCTGTATTCCTTCTTCCTCTTCTTGAACAATGCTGAATGCAACTGTCGCGAGTTAGTGAGTAGCCAGATCTATTTGTGATTTCTTATTTGCTTCGTTGCCGGATAGATACTTATCTGTTATCATACTAAGATAGGTCTACTCACAGGAGAAATTATGCTTTTGTTTTGTAAATAAGCAGTACAAATTTCTTTGATTTTGGTGTCTCTGCAGCCCACAGTTTGCGTACTGCAGGGGTTTATCTTGTGTTTGTAGTGTGTAGAAGGTCGGTACACAATTTTATATGGATTGAATTTGTTGGTTTTTTTTTAAAATGAAGGTAGCCATCCATACTATAGTATCGACATTTAAAAGAGTACAATGTCAATGTGTACAAAATAGTAATAGAAGTAACTTGCACCCAGCGATATATATTATTAATAATATTAATAGCGTCACCGTCTTTCGAGTTACTTAACTGCACTGTATGAGTATTTTTGTTTCATTGTGCACTGAAAGTGAAATTCCTTTTTTTTTACCACAACTTTAAAAAGAGTATAATTAAATTTTAATCATTTGTAAATATCTTGAGTGATGGTAGAAAGGGAGGACATTTTTAAGTTCTTGAGGCAGCTAAAGCACAACATTTGCCTCTCAGTTACTGGCAGCTTATCTGACAGAAAACTTAGAAATCTATATGTGCCAGCTGGGACTACAAATGTGGTTGTGACCCCAGGAAAAAAATGGTGTTTTTTTTGGTGTTGCGAGGGAGTGAGTGCTGCTCAGTGGCAGAGGTTGGTCTGTCGAGTCTCTCCACATCTGAAATAGTTAAATAGTACAAAAGTAAATCAGTAAAATGACATTATAGGTGTGAAGGGGACTTTCTCCTGAGCTACAAGATTGAAAATTTTTCTTTGGTACAAAACTTAAGGCTGTAAAAATTAATCGGTCATGATGCGCACCGAGCAGACAATCGAGTGACGCCATGGTGTGATGCAAAGCAGCAAAACGGTAAAATAGATCGTCGGACTCGAGCCGCAAGCTACATGAGGACAAGTCTGTGCCGCAGTCAAACACTGTGGATAGACGATTTTACACAAGTAAAAAGAAGAAGTCAGCAACACTATTCTCCGCCACTTTGCACCAGGAAGGCTACACAGGATGGATACAACATTCCAGGTGCAGAAAGGGACGGACACATATCCCCCAAGCAGGTAAATACCAGAGTCTCTACAACAGACTTGGTGAAAAATACTGTGCAATGTAGCCATGTAAATAGCTAAATTAAATCAGACTCTAGAAGAGATGAGAGGTGAAATGTTTGTCTTAAAGAGGGAAAATGACATACTGAGAAAGGATATATCTGATTGTAAGAAACAAAAATCAGAACTCTCAATGATGGTTTCAGAAGCAAAACATCTAGCATCTACAGCAGAACAAAGATCTAATGAATTAGAACAGCACATTAGGAGGAACAATATGAGCATATTTGGGGTCCCGGAGAGTGAGAGACAGCAACCGACTGTGAAAAGAAAGTCCTTCGAATTTTCAATGAAATCTTAGAACTAAGATACATTACAGAGAAAGACGTCGAAGTGGCTCATAGAGTGGGTAAAAAATCTCAACAAAGCTGGTCAAAACAGAGATCAAGAAGGTAGGCCAAGGGCTATCAGGGTTCGTTTTCTGTCCAGAAAAGCAGCTGAGACAGTTTTAAGAAACAAGAACAAGCTGAAAGGATTTAAGTATGTGGTCACAGAGGACTTGACGAAAATGAACTTTCAGCTACTGATGGCATACAAAGACTAACGGAGTAGTATCAGTGTGGTCAAGATGGGGTGTACTTTATGCAAGGACAGAGGATGGCCAGATTACTCGCATCTTTCACCATTCGCAAACCCTGACGACCCACTCCACACCTTTCACTAGCAGATGATTTAATTGGCGAAAGGGGTCAGAGCAATAATCAGTCCTCATTGAGGATCTGCTAGTCTAGCTGTCAGAGGAGAATTTGGGGGAAATGGAGCTTGTTTTTTTTCCTCCATAGCTCTTATGGTGGAGACTGACAGATTCGACCCAACCTGGAATGACTTGACAACGGAGGTAACTCTTGTGGCGAGAGGTCAAGGTCAGATTACAACGAGACCGAACTGTGGGAAATAAAACTTAGCTGTCATCGGAGACTACTGTGTGGAAGAGGCCAAACAACACTACGAACATTATCAGGATTAGGATGATAGTAAGATTTGGCTAAAAAGCTTTTGCTCGAGTGCCCTTTTCTTTCTTTACTACATGTCCAACTTAGGCTCAGGGGAAGGAGCAGTTTGCTTGCACAGCTAATACGCTTTCTTTTCTGCTCCTGACCTGTTTATCTCTCTCCTCGTACTCCATCTATTCTGCACCACCTTATTTCTTACTCTTCCTTTCCCCCCTCCTGGAAAACACCACTGACTTCAGCCCTGATTTTATTCTGGTCCGGCCAACAACAAGGTTAAGAGCGGTGTTTGTAGACAGTATCACGAGCATGAATTTTTTTAATGGAGAAAACGAGTAAACGTACATGTGTGTGTGTGTGTGTGCCTGTCTATACTTGGGATAGCTATATATTGCCTGCATATAGGTCTGTTATGAAGCAGGTTAAAATTTGTAATGTCAATAGTTTAGGCCAACATCAGAAGGGAAAAGATGTTTTTGAATATCTGAGATATCAGAAGGCTAGCATATACCTTTTACAAGAAACCCATTTTAGATCAATAGAGCAAAACATGATGAGAACAATGTGGGGCTTTGAATGCCTGGTTAGTGGCAACAGCTTTAACAGTAAGGGGGTTGCCATCCTCTTTAACAATAACTTGCAAATTGCACAGAGTAATCAAGGATGACAATGGCTCATTTATTATAATGGATGTGGAGATGGAGGGGAGAAGAATCACATTAGCAAACATCTATGGACCTAGTGATGGTGACATACCAGAATTCTTTGAAAATATAAATAAAATCAGTAATTTGAAAAACGACAGTGTTACAATAGGGGGAGACTGGGATGTCGCCTTAAATGCACTTGGATACACTCCTGTATAGAAAGATAAACGGACCTAAGACTATTAAGACTATTCAAAGGATAATGGCAACATGTGAACTGGTGTGTGTGTGAAGAGAACTCCACCCAAATGAAAGACAATACACATGGAGGAGATTTAACAGTACTAAACAAGGACGACTCAACTTAATCTCAGAAAATATATTGGTAGAGACTAGCTGTTCTAAGATTAAACCTGGTTACCGCTTGTTTCACTCCTTAGTTACAATGGAGCTAGGTTATAAAACTAAATCGTACTCAAGAACCTATTGGAAGTTCAACAATTCCTTATTGAAAGACCCAGAATGTTAATCAGGTTAAAAAAAAAGTAATACTAGAAGTAGAAATAAAAATGCGGTATGGAGCCCTTGTATATAATCATGAGCATATAAAGAAAATTGAGAATGAGGAGCTCCAATTTGTGTAAACTCGGTTTTGAAAAGACCTGGTGTGCGTTGATCGTAAATGTAACGCTCAAGACAGTGGTCACAAGGGGTAAAGGGCAGACCTTGAAGGCTCTGTTGGATGAAAAGAGCTCTGTGTTGATTACAAGAGGGAGAAGGAAACCAACAGTGATAGTTTTGAAAGAACTGAAGACGCAGGTTGGGACGGACAGCCTCTTCTAGAGTAGAGGTAGACAGGGCCATATACAGAGACTGAGTCAGTATCCATTTCACAGAGTTGATAGTCAGCATGAGAAAGAACTTTAGACATCCACAAAGTCAAAATGGAACTGCAGCATATGCAGTTTGGCATACTGATAGACGAAATAGCCTATCTGAAGGGGCAGGGCCCACAGGACCTTTTTTTCCAGCCATTTCTATTTCGTAGAGTTCTTCTCCCAACTCTGTCAAAGGTGGAGGGTTGAGGAGAATGAAAAGGCAAGGCAGAGGGGTAGGTTGGTGGTAGGACTGAGGAGGCCAGCACTGGACGTTTTGCTGGCATGGGTAATAAATCCTCTGGCACTGGCTGTTTTGGGGGTGGTGGGGTTTGTGGTAAAACCATGGAGCCAGAGGCCTGAGGGGTTTGATGGTGGGAGCGGCGTTGACATTGTCGTAAATTATCAAGCCGATTGAAGCCATGTCCACAAAACTCACATTGAAAGTTAACTTTGTTGTCTGATGGACCACCCCAATATGGCGCTTTAGATTAAACAGACTTGAAAAAAGCTTACCACATTGCTGGCATGCAAATGTAGATTGAAGGGTAGCCATCTGAAAAAATAAAAATTAATTAAAAAGTTAAGCTTGAAAACAAGAAGAAAACTTAAATTGTTACAGCAGTAAAGGAGGTAGGTAGCAGTCTGCAGAGATGGCGGGATGTTCAGCAGCATCAGCAGTCGAGTTAAAACAGAGTGCCTGCTAAAAGCAGATCAAGTCGAAGGCATTGTTTTTATTTTCACAAAAAACTGAAGTCAGCATGGCATGTTGCACTCTGATTGGTTGTTTGAAATGTATGTGTGTGAGAGAGAGAGAGAGAGAGAATCTAGATGTATACTCAGCAAAACGCTGACAAGCAACACATAAAAAAATCTGACTCTGAACAAGTTTAAACCTGTTATAAGTAGATGGCGCCAACAGATGGTCACCTCACGAGCGCTGGCAGATGATAGATTTCACAACTGTGAAAAGACTTTTAGTAAAGTAAGTCACTAGAGTGCATGAGGGTGGGATGGGTTATTTCTGGTTAAAAGAAAGGTATGAAACAGAGACTGTGTTCGGCAGTTTCACTTTGCGATTTTGCAATCTCAAGAAAAGCTTCTATGCCACTAGTCATAGAGTTTAAAATCTCCCCAAACAGAAAAGCAAAGGTTAACGCATTTGAGGATACCGTTATGGTTCAAATTTAGGACTTTACAGAAAGAAAGGTTTTTTTTGCGTTCAACTGGCAGCAGTGAAGGCTGCTGGGGGAATTAGCCCCCCGAATTGGCTACAAGGTGGCTAAGCAATTAAACTGTAAGTTTGCTTTTGATTGTTTTAATTAATATTTTAGTTGTAATTTATTATTTTTTATGTATTAATATTATTTTTCCAGAAAAAAGCAGCAAGATCAACACCAACAAGACCAGTAACATCAACAAAAGCGACATCATCAACACCGAACTTCAACATCTGCAACACCTGCCCCAATACCGCAACCACCAGCTGCAGTCATTACACTCGAAGATGACGATGACGGTGAGTATAATCCATAAAATATGTGTGCTTTTGTGGTTTTAGTGTGTGTATGTGTGTGTAATAAAGCATATCTTTTATTGAGTAGATCAGGATTGTAAATGTAAGTTGAATTTTTTTCCAGAGGTGTTTTTGATGGACATGCAAGTGTGAGGTAAGTTTTACTTTTTTTATTTAATGTTTTAAAAATAGTGTGTGTGTGTGTGTGTTTTAAAAGAGGGTGTTTTTATTTATTTATTTTTGCTGTTGCAGAATGAAAAGGTGCCCAATAAAAAACAAAAAACCAGTAATGCAGGTTTAGCACCTTATGTGTTAAAACAGTACCCAACCCCCTCTAAATGCAGAGGACTGGGTTTAAAAAATAAAAAAAGGTTTTACCTCACCCAAACAAAAACAAACCCTGAGATGTGAAATGTTTCTGTATACCAATACACATATTTAGACTTATCTATGTTCTTTTTAAAAAAAAAACATTATTAAGCATCATATGTATATACATAGTTTTTATAATAGCACATCTCACACTCATACACATAGGTAATCTGCTTTACTTTATCTTGATTTAAACATATATGTTTTCAGTCTTTTTACTCAAAAGGTGGATGTAGCACCAGGGCTGATATGGTTTAGCTCTGTTGGTGTTTTTACCGCAGAGGCAGCTGGTTTCGTAGCAGTTCTTTTTCATTTTTTAGGGTTTTTGTTGATGCTCTCTGTTGTCTGTTCTTGATAAGACTTAGCCAACTCAGACATTTTCTTGTTGTAGTCTGCACACTGTCTTTGATACGTATGAGCTGAACAAATTGCTTCTGTGACAAGGGGATCCTCGCCGCTTGGACCACTCGCCCCATCTTTGTCACATGATATCGAGACACCATGATATTGACACATTTTTATATGTCTTGACAGAAACAAATACACCCTGACCCAAAGGATAATATGGGTGGTTTCCATCACAGCTTTCTTTTAAGAGTGACTAGTCACTGGCACAGACTACCCCTTTTATATACAGGTTTTTTAAAACACAAAAACAAATTTAAACCGCTATAGACAAGAACGGACCGACTAGTTGCCATACTTTTTTATCGTTCAGCCACTGATAACGTGAAGAAAAAGGCCTAAGTATACATTGTAAACTTTGACCTTGACTTTTCGTTAACAATAAATAACCTACAGACCACAGGCTGAACTCGTTAAGTCTTGTACAAAGCATGGGTTATGACTATAGGGGTGGTGTATGTTTCTTTGCATAAAATCTTTAATGTCACAATGTAAAGGAGCAAACCCAAAACTATCAAAGAACTCACAACTACATGCTTGATCGCCCCATGCAATAGGAGCTTGCTGGCATCAGAGGCATGTTCTCTGAAAGCTTCTTTGGTATTACGACCTTCTATGGCATAACCAAATAATAACCAAAACCATCAAAAGATACATCCACCCAGTGTAAACCCAGTCTGTTGCTTGTATCTGTATTAATCACAAAAATACTTGGTTTAGGTACAATAGCAGGCAGTCTGTCTCTAGGGTACACACCGCTAAACACACGGCGAGCACAAATATCTGACTGATTAACACAGAATAAATCTGTTAACCATTCATGATCTATTAAAGGTGTTAAAAGTCAGTAGACACAAGTCTGTCATTTCTATTCTTAAACAAAAACCCATCTTGGTGATCACACAGACACTCATACTGCTAAGTCTGTCAAAATCTGGTGAGATCTATCAATCTCTAAGACAGTCTAACTCAGCGTTCACCAACACCTGCACGGCTGCTGTCAGGGCTTGAGCAAATTTGAGTTCGATGGATAAAGCACCACTTTTGACCATTTCAGACTGCTCTCCATTTAGTAGACTCTGTCCCGGATCAAGGCATACAGAGCAAAGCCATGTTTAAACGGTTTGTAACTAGTGTCATTACCGCTATCACGATTGGCTAATCCCAGGGTGACCTTGCTGCCAAAGAAAGAGTTGCTGTACTTGTTGTGTTGAAAATCCAAGGCCAAGAGTTTTGCTGTCACACTACGCTCGTCTAGACTCAGGCTCAAGTAGTTTAAGCCAAAATGTTTGAAACTGAATGGATTTTTTTAAATAAGTCCTATTACAGGCAGCAGACTCCACCAATCCGATCACGACGTGTGTTGGCGTCCGACTGAGAAACAGATTATCCTGGTTGTGTGATAATATGCCGTGTATCTGCGAGAGAGCTGGAGTCCTTTTTCTTCCCACGCCTTTGGTTCAGATGGGGAGGGGGCAGAGGTCCGTGGGCTTACACGTGGCGCTTCTCTTGGTCTTCCTACGTTGACACTCAGTGTCTGTATCTGTTGGTCCCTTTTCCATGAGCGTTTTTCCCCTGCTTAAGTACTAATGCCCTGACGCCTTAGACTGGGCTAAACCGGTGCTGGTCAGACTAGGTGGAGCAGGGCAGCTGCCATGACCAATGGCGTGCATCCACCTAACTGAGGTGTGAAGAGAAAGGGCAGGGAGAATAAGCTAACCTAAGAGTGACAGGTGATCTCCTAGGATTGACATGTGACAAACATCATCAAAGAGTATGGTAATCCATTCCTTGACACCAGTGAAGACCTCGTGATGACCACCAGGGACATAGTAGATCCCTCTGTTTCTAAACCGATTGAGATCATGCACTCAGTGGGGCTTGAACAGTACACATTTATGAGAGAGAGGCTTGACCAGCACCAGAAACCCATTTCAAAGCCGTTGAAGATGAACAAGCTGCCAGCCATGTCCACTCCACAGAGTAGGATAGGAAATAAAGCAGCACAGCAAACAGCTCTTTTGAAGAGAAACTGACCTTCTTAGCAGGTGGTACATTGCTTGTTTGTCGAGGCATGGCAATCTACAGGAATTTTTTGTGCATGAGAACTGCCCATTCCCAGCTTCACTCTCTGTGGCCTTATATTTCAGACACAGAAATCAGCCTTACTTGAATGCATGGAGCCACACTATACTCCACAAGTCTAAAGCCATTCCACATGTGAACATGGACCCAGCTTTCACTAAAGGAAGAAATCAATTATCGGCCTGTGACGTAGAAGCAACCAGAAAGATTGTTCATTTAAGAATTGATTATGAAAGAGTAATAGGCAACATGACTCAGAAATACACCATTCTCAATTCCACAGTGCAAATACCCTTATTGTCTGGCAGAAAATGACACCTTAGACAAAGTTGTGCCCATTTTTTATGCACTTACAGACGTGTCCATCTGTTGTTCTATTTGACCGATGGTTAACTTTCAGGAACTGGATGGAATCTGACAGGCATTGTTTTCATGGATTTACTAGATGTTCTTTGGTACACTGTATCACATTTGAACCCTTGTGTATACATGTGCATATGCACGCATGCTGCCACAAACATTTTCCCTCATTTGTTCCACATAATAAAAATACATAATCAAATGTTCATAAACATTTCATTATGAAGGTGCTGCATTATGTTAAAGAAAAACATTAACTGAAAAAATGTGTGGAAAATAAATTTTGTTTATTACTGTTATTCATGAAGTATACAAACTAGAGGGTGAGTGAGCGCTTGCATGGGTAGTTGGCGTGAGAATGATTTAGAGTGGTGATTGAAAAGGGTAAGGAGGGGTGTTTTTTTTTAGGAGGCAGAGATCGGAGCTGTAAAAAGGTTTGACTTGTGGGGCACAGGGTTGGTTGGTTGGTTTGTTGCTTAACGTCCAGCCGCAAACTAGGTGCGTATCAGGACCGTGTTGCTTAGACAAAGTTTACGTGCTGCCACACGTGGGACTGATGGCGCAACATGGGCCTCAGTTCCACCCAGTCACATTATACTGACACCGGGCCAACCAGTCCTAGTACTGTTCCCTGTAGTGCCAGGCGTCTGGCAGGGCAGCTACTAGATTGCCAATTTTTAAGTCATAGGTATGACTCGGCCAGGATGCGAACCACCGACCTCCCGCCTCGGAAGCGGACGCCTTAACCACTAGACCACCGAGGCGGTCGTATGATCATGTGATAAACACTGAGGCCATGGGCAAGCAAACAGACTCAGCCATCTTGTCAGGAGGAGTGGGTGGTAAGTAGTATCATGCTTAATCTTCGCTAAACCTCATGGCCTCATGCGAAGAGGTGTGCGAAAACATACACACCATATATAAGCAAATTCTAACAGTCGTACAGTGGATTAGTTTCGCATTGAGTACAAGATGCATGTAGCTGTGCTTGTGTCTCGTCACTTCGATGCAACAGTTTCTCATCTAGCGGCTTTTCTTCTTACCTACTGTCCGAAAACCAACCTCAAAGCTGTTGGTCAGCGTTCTCTTAGTTTTCCTGATCCTAAAGTCTGGAACACGCTGCCTGCTAAACTAAGATATGCCGGTTTGCTTGCTACACTTAAAACAACTCATAACCCATCTTTTTCATCTCGCCTTCCACTGATTTCACTGAGCATGTTGGTAACGCTGACCCACGCTCAGAGAGAGGGGTTGGTAGGTTCTGTGGTGCGAGTGTTTGCATTTTGAGTTACTTATTTGTATTGTGGTTGTTTGTGTAAAGCGTGTTGACCCCTACGAGAAAAATGGGATATGAAAGAAAAAGAAATTGTTATATTTTATTATTACCATTTTTATATTAAAAATATTATTATAGTATTTCATATTCACACTTCTACACGCAGACAGTGACTTTGGGCATGGATTTAAGATCGAATAAGTTACTTCCATTTATAGTAATTTTGAAACGAAATTGAGACCTTGCGAGTAAGACTGGCGTTGTTCACTCAGTTTAACCCAGAGGGTGGATGGCTTAGTTCAGGGAAGTAAATTTTGTGCTCTCCCAGAGAACAATACGTACAGGGGAAGGAAGGAGTCAACCTACCCCCCCCCCCCCCACAGGTCCAAGAGTCAGGGACAGCATGGCGACAACTGATCACGAATGCATTAGTAATGTCTGGTCGGTGGCCTTGGTAACTCGTGATGCTGTTTACCAGAATAGATCATGTGATGTAGAGGGCGTTGGAGTAGGGAGAAATAAAAAGGGGGACTTGAGAGAGGAGAGGGATTCAGATCAGACAATCAGAGAGAACATAGAGAAAGACACAGACGGAAGAAGCTTGTTCGGGCTTACGCCCAGCCCATAGGGCTTGTGCGTGCTTGGCCATGGGACTTAGAAAGTTTTGACCACGAAGACCCAAGGCAGGAGTTAGCAGGCAGAAGACTGAGGGGCGCAGTGGTGGGTGAGCCACAGGGTTGCCTTCCATGCGCACCTCTGCTGCAGCTGTACTGATGGAGCATCAGGCTGGAAGAAGCCACTGCCTTTAGTGGCCAGGAAAAGTTAGAGACTAGTAGAAGGCCAGGCTCCCGTCTGAGTCAGAAATAGGAGAGACAGTAGAGATAGAGAAGAGATCCTATAATATAGCCACTAGACTATGGAACAGGTTGCATGGTAAGCCGGCCACCACCCGCAACAGAATATCTTCAATGAATAAAGTTTGGGACGCGCACATCTAGTTTGGCGTCTTCACGATTTGAGTGCGTCTGTCCGATCATGTTACAAATTTTCTTTGCGTCTTTCTGTCGGTCAGTCGGTAGCGCATAGGTATGTATACATATACACGTCTTTCTGTACGCCGCGCAGACCCATAAACTACAATCACCACCACCACTACAACCACCATAACATCATCTCAGATCAAAGCCTCACATGTCACACAAAGTGAGTTATGGAGTTTTTTTTATAAAGCCCTTATCACACTATACATAAACTTCACACCATAGCTGTATAATTTTCTCACTTTCCGTCATTCTGTCACTGCTTTGCTTTCAGCGTTGACCTAACAGAACTGATGCAGGCCCTGAGGTCAAACAGTCAGGCAGTGCTCTTAACACTCCCGATAGATGATGCCACAGCCACTGGAATGGAGCAAGCCTCACACAGTCAGCAGGAAATTCGTCAACAAAGCGACGCCATGATTCCAGAAAGCACAGTGTTGCTGAACTCAGCTGCTGAAGCTGGTAACTGGCAGCTGGTGAACGATCTTATTGCAAATGGTGACGTCACATTCCTCAGTTTACAGCAGGCCTCCATCCTGCAGAAACTGGCTTCTGCTACAAAAGTTAGTCATCAGCTTGTTAAGGATATACTGCTGAAACTATTTTCCAATGAAGAACAATCTGCAGGACTGAAAAAAGTTGCACAGGATGCTGTCCTTGAGGCGGCAAAGAATGACAACTGGAGCATGTTGATGACGTTTTTGATGGCAGTCAACTGTCTACTTAAAGATGAGGCCAGCCTTTTCTCACTATTGGAGTTGATGGGATCTAGTCACATTCTGACGGAAAGGCCGTATCTACACACAGACATGCTGAGTGCAGTCTGGGTACATTCACACCAGACGATACTCAACAGCAAAGACCGGAGAGTCCACATCTTTGTCCAGCTGGCAGCCAAACTCAGCATGTGGTCACGTGTCTGTGACGTTCTGGTCACCAAGCCTGATTTGAACCTTCTGGACAGAGATGGTCTGTCAGTTCTGCACAGACTCGTCATGTGTCCGGACAGCAGGTTTGACTCTCTACTTCCGGTTCTGCTGCAAAACGGAGCCAACGTCAACCTCAAGAACGCACAAGGAGACGGAGTGTTGCATCTGGTTGCCACGAACCAGAAGTTTCCACACATGCCTGCTTGTTTGAGAAAAGCGGACAGAAATAACAGCAGCACGTCTGAGCACTTTGAGTCAGAGATCATGAAGAAATATCAAAATATTTGTGCTGGTTCTAAACGCCAGGCCCTAGCAAACCTGATTAACCATTGTGATAACGTTGACGACAGGGACAAAGGAGGAAGTACAGCGGTAATGTTAGCTGCAAAGAACGATAACTGGGAATTTGTGAGACTGTTGATGGATCACGGAGCACGTGCAGATCTCGCTGACAACTGTAAAAGATCAGTGCTGCATATTTTAGCTCTCTCGGAGACGCCCATGGACACCACGACGTATGGAACCCTTGTCAATGTGTCTCTAAACAGAGGGGCTCAGGTAAACAGTGCTGACTTGAACGGCGATTCGGTTCCTCACCTGGCTGTGAAATCCAAGAACTGGGCTTTGCTTAGAATTCTAATAGCGCTCGAAGGGAACTTGGAATTTGCAGATAGTGCGGGGTACAGCTTCGTGCACAGACTGGCTATGACAGAAACCGAACATGCAAAAGAAGTCGCTGAGATATTTTCACTTCTTTCTCACCAAGGGGCAAATATAGAACTTCCATGCACAGATGGCAACACAGCATTGCTCCTAGCTGCTAGGCAATACAACTGGGAACTAATCAAACATCTGGTACACTTAGGAGCCAACGTACGCCACTGTAACATGGAAGGTTTCACAGCTGTACACCTTCTTGCTGTGGCAGAGCCCCGTTCACGGGAGTCACTTGTGTATCTTCCTGTCCCACTACGTGACCCTGAACACACAGATGTTATGTGTGTCTTAGGTCTTCTCCTTGAGAAAGGAGGCGAACTGGAGGCGCGGTGTTCAAATGGTGAAACTGCGTTACACTTGGCGGCCAGGCATGGAAACTGGGTCATGGTCAGACATTTGGTTCAGCGAGGAGCAAAAGTCCATGACCTTGATGGCCAAGGTCGTCATATTGTCGAGAGACTCATTGAGTGTGAGTGTGAAACTGACACTTGTGAGACCGACGTAGTGCTTAGAGTTTTTCTGGATAGTTACGCAGCAACGCATGCGATTGAAGGTCCTAACTGGGATTCCATCCTGCAGCTTGCTGCAAAGTACGAGAAGTGGAGGATTGTGGATCACGTTCTCAGATGGTGTGGAGGAAGTGTCGACCAATCAGACACCGAGGGGCTGAGTGTTGTTCATAGGATGGTCACGAGCCGAAGCGAGACATTCAAAGCAGGGTGGAGTTACGCCAGATCTGTTTTAGATCGGTCGAAAATTCTCGACAAACCTCGACTCCTCTCTCTTATTCATCAGGCCGCTGCTGCTGGCAATGTGGATATTGTCGACGCTTTGCTGGACAATTTGGAGGATGTGAACAGGGCAGATGGCGAAGGACTAACAATTCTTCACAGAGTGGCTCAGTGTTGTGTGACTACATCAGTAGCTCTAATTAGACGCCTTGTAGAAAAGGGGGCGGATGTGAACAAACAGTGTCCTAGCGGTGACACGGCTCTACATTTAGCAGCTAAAAGAGGCAACTGGTTGGGTGTCCAGCACCTGTTGAAGTCTGGAGCTTTGGCCAGTGCTCTTGACAGTGAAGGCATGTCAGTTCTTCACCGACTGATGGCCCAGTCACATTTAAGGTGTAAACAGTGTGTAAAGAACCCATCTGCTAAGAAGCCAGCGAAGTTACTTGCTGCTATATTGTCTAAAGGAGCCTTGATTAGTCAAAGAGATTTTGACGGCAACACCCCTCTGCACCTAGCTGTAAAAAATGAACACTGGGACATGGCGAGTGAGCTGTTGTTCAGAAGGGCGCCCTTGACAGAATGCGATGGTGGTGGTTGCACAGTCCTTCACACGCTTGCCAAGCGCCTTAAATGTCATAACCAAGAGTGTTCTCCCTTTATTCAGCCATGCCTTCAAATGGAATCCTCACCTACTGTTACTTGTGACGCGAATGATACACTACCATCTGGAAACGGTTGTGTGGCCTGCAGCATCGACGATGACGTGGACTCCGTGTTTCTTTTCTCCAGTCGCTTGGAGGAGAATCTAAATCATCTTTTCCTGTTCGACTTTCTCTTTGACAGCACAACACTCATCGATGCAGTAGACAGTGACGGGAACACAGCCCTGCTCTTGTCGGCAAAATACAGCAACTGGGACATCACACAACAACTGCTACTGAAAGGTGCAAATCCATTTTCAGTCGATCATTGTGGCTTCTCAGTGCTACACGTTCTGGCTTCTCAACAGTCGACGCCTGGGGAAAGTTACGGGACTGAAGGCGTGAAGAGGGACATACGGAAACAGTTCATCAAGCAGCGTACTGACATCACCATACGAGATGCAGAAGGCAACACGGCTATACAAGTGGCGGCAAAGCACGGCAACATGGACATGGTAGAAGAACTGTTAGAGTTTCACCAGAACGTGAACGACGTTGATAGCCATGGCTTCACGTTGTTGTGCAGAGCCGCCATGACGTCAGCTCCCAGGTGTGAAGAAATCGTCTGCCGCCTGCTACAGAAGGGTGCTGACGTCAACATCACGTGTCTGGAAGGCCACAGACCTCTGCTGCTGTCAGTTTTGTACAATAACTGGCCCATAGCATTATTACTGTGGCGCATAATTGCCAACCAAAATATTTCATTTCAGGAAAAAAGTCTAATGATACAATGTCTTCTAGAGGACACTTACTCTGAAGAAACGCAGGAAGAGAAATTACAATTTCTGTCTGGATTGACTAGTTCGACAACAGTGGACACGCATAGAAGTTCAGACGGCAAATCTGTCCTACAGCATGCATTCATGACTAAACAGTGGAATACTGCACGAATACTTCTTGAACAGAAAGCATGCTTAGACCCAGAACCTCTAGCGGGAGAATATGTTTTCCATGCTCTTGCAGCCCTGGCCTGGCACGTGAAAGATAAAAAATGGATTTTCCCCCTGATGCCTCACCGTAACCTCAACATCAACTTACGTGACGGAAATGGCGACACGCCACTGAACATCTTGGCAGAAAATTACCAGTGGAATTGGGTGAAGCGGTTTGTGAAGCATGGAGCAGACGTGAATATGCCTGACAGCCAAGGATGGACTGTAGTTCACAGACTGGCTGAGGAAAGTATTCACTGGCAGGAAGAGAACTTCATATTAAAGCTGCTAGAACTGTTTCTGGAGGAAGGTGCAGACATAAACACGACGGGACCAGCAGGTGAAACAGCTGTAATTCTGGCGCTGGGTAAGGAAAAGTGGAAAATGTTCTGGCGTCTGATACATGCAGGAGCGCAGATTGACTGGGATGAAGCTGATAAATGTTTGATCCTTGAAAATGTTTGTCACATTCCCAGCAGATATGTGCAGGACAATAATTTAAAGCTCACTGTAAAATCCATTTTAAAACACTTTTCTAAAGCAAAATACTCACCCGAAAAGACAACCCATTCATCAGCACTTCGCGCGATTGAAAAGTGTGTTCGATTTTCCAACTGGAAAATGGCCGAGCTGTTACTTCATTATGGACCAGAAATCGATTTTAACGTCACGCTAAGTGGGGAACCCCTGCTATTCACAATGCTGTCGTCATACACAAAGAGAAATCAAAAGCGATGGGTTTCTTTTCTGGACGCACTGATTGACAAGGGGCTGGACCTTAACAGCAGAGATAACTCCGGTAAAACGGTGTTAATGACACAGGAAGTTACGCTGTGCCTTCTTGGCCACAAACCACTGGCCTTGATCAAGGTGTTGCTTCAAAGAGGAGCAAATCCGCTGCTAGTGGACAGCACAGGAAGATCACTTCTTACGAACGTTTTAGATGGATTTGGTTATTATTTACTGAGGCCGGTCACCTACCTCCTAGAACTAGGAGTGATTCCCTACGAGCGACTCTTTGAAAGGGCTAGAAAGTTCTCTGCGTCCCCCACGCAAATAGCTGTCCAGAGAAAGGATGTGAGAGTTCTCAAGATTCTCTTGGAATGCGGCGCCAGCTCCAACTCGGAAGTCTTCGCTCTCAACACAGAATGCCAGAAGAACAGGGCACAGGCTGAGACAAACAGACGCACAGAAGAGCTGGAACAGGTCTGTGAGATCCTGGGACAGGCAGCAACACGACCTAGGTCTCTGGAGTCTCTGTGTCGGCTCGCTGTTGTCCGCTGCTTGCCGTGCTCTCTCAGCCACAAAGACCATGTCATGTCCCTTCCTGTGCCGGATCTTTTGAAGTCGTACCTGTTGTTCGCTGACTTGCTGACCGATTCTGTTGTGCGGACAGAACGTAACGAAAGCTCTGATGAGGATTAGGATGAGGAACAAGAGGAGGAGGAGGATTTGGAAGAGGGGGAAGAAGACTATATGTAACTGTTGAGGATGAATATCAAATCTGTGCTGAGTCGTTATTAACTTTTCCCGATTAGTTCTCTCCCTCTCTCTGGCTCACTCGCTCGCTTTCTCACACACACTGTTGTTATTCAGCCCGAGAGAAGTCTTTAGCACAGAGTGCAAAGGGGTATGGCAGGGCTCCTTTTGACATATGAGCTGATGAAGCATATAACAGTGGTGATGAATCTGTTGTTTCTTTTTACAAGACACGGAGACCAGAGTAGACAGATATAATAGAAGTGTTGGTGATAATTTACAAGGCAGGATGCTTAATAATTTAAAAATCTTTTACTACAACATTGAAGGCGTCTCCAAGTTACATTGGAATTTGCTAAATTACGTGAAGTAGTTTCACTTTAGTATTGTCTTCGAGTTGAAACATTCTGTGCTTTTGGTTTCACCAATGTCAGTCTCCCGTCATACCCTGTTTGTCTCGCCTGCTGTAAAGGTACTGCAGGGATTAGGACGGCTCTCTGGTGTTTTAATATTTAAAAAAAAGTATTGCAATACTTTTGCACATTATTGAAATTGAGTTTGAAAATATGATTGCAATACATATCTCAACAGATCCTGTGTAGACCTAAACGAATAATACTGTTAGGTGTTCACATTGGTCCAATATATTCTTCTTTCTACAAAGTGAGAGCTCGTCGCAGTTGTACGTAGATTTGACGTCAATGTCAAATTGTACAGTTCTCAGTTGGAAAGTTTATCAGATTTATAAAATACTTGCTTTGGAAATTAAAGAATCACACGGATTTAAAAAATGACTCTTTGGATTTGACCTTTCATATGTGGTCAGATTTATACCTAGTTGACAAAAAAAGCGGACGAAACAGGTGATATATTTGTTCAGTTTTGGTCATAACTCGAGTTCTTGCGAAGCTTGTAACGCGCACTTTGAAAATTCAAAGCGGGCGAAGCCTGTGATATTGAGGACTGGTCATTAAAAGCAATAACACGTAACCCAGTGGCCGGGCCGCCCTTCCTACACACTGCATTTACGCCTAGTCAGTATGTATTCGAAATTAGTCAAAATGTAGACCTACATAGCAAACACTACTCAGTTCAGGAAATGGCAAGTATTCTTCAAATTGGCAGCACGAAAATAGAGTGCCTGTGTGGAGCTGGTCTGTTATGTCTGTACGGCTGATGCACAATCAGTGTGGTAACAGCTGCTTTGGTTTGGTTTGTTGCTTAACGTCCAGCCGCAAACTATGTGCATATCAAGACGGTGTTGCTTAGACAAAGTTTACGTGCTGCCACACGTGGGACTGGTGGCGCAACACGGGCCTCAGTCCCACCCAGTCACATTATACTGACACCGGACCAACCAGTCCTAGTAATGTTCCCTGTAGTGTCAGGCGTCTGGCAGGGCAGCTACTAGATCGCCAATTTTTGAGTCATATGACTCGGCCAGGATGCGAACCACCGACCTCCCCCCTCGGAAGCGGACCCCTTAACCACTAGACTGCCGAGGCGGGCGACAACAGCTGCAAAGTCTGGGCAACTTGAGACGCTGTACATGCTTATCGCGTACTGGTCATCGCCCATACGTACTGATCATCGCCACCTATTGACGTTTGCCATTTTTTCTGTCTATGTCAAGGTTGAAAGAAAACACCTAAATACAGTGGTACCTCAGGTTACGAACTTAATTCGTTCCAGAACACGGTTCGTAACCTGAAACATTGAAATCAATGAAATAGAGACGATCCGTTTCAAGATGAAAGAAACGTTCCTTTTCATTAACATCTGGTCTTTTACCTGACAAAACCCAAAGAATACGTATTAAATAAAGAGAAAGAAAACAACCAAATAAATTAAATGTAAAATACAAAAAGATCTGGTCTATCGTCTTTACCAAGAAAACGATCACAGGAAGTTTGTCACTTTCTTTGCTATTCTGAATCCTTAGTTTCAGGAGTTTCTTGGCAGCAGATGGGAATCTTTCTGCGCTCGCGTGCAAAACTAGGTTACTAGGCTAGCGCTAAGCGATGTTGGTACTGCGTGGCCTTCGTTTGTACTGTACGCGATCGTTTGTCTCCAACGTTAAACCTTGCTCTCTCTCTCTCTCTCTCTCGCCTTCGTTCGTAACCCGAGGCAGTGTTCGTAACCTGAGTTGTTCGTGACCTGAGTCGTTCGTAACCCGAGGTACCACTGTA
>SMGT01001260.1:5196-25959 GCA_004794575.1 Lanistes nyassanus | reverse complement strand
ATTTGGATTGGGTTCGCTTGTTATGTGAGTCCCCATTATTTCTTTCACAGTGAGTATATTACACACTCACCAAGTAAATATTCGGTGAAAGAGATCGCCCGATGACGAGAAGCTTGTCTTAAGATAGGGCTATGGCAAGTCTTGTTTTGTACGTGTCACGTAAAATGACAACGTTGGTTTCATTTTTATATCATTAAAGGTCAAACTGAGAAGTTTCGCTGTGAGTCTGTACATTCTCAGTTTACGGATGTAATTTAAAAAAATTTTTAGAGCTAAAATTAGAGGAGTGCAGACACAAAAGTAGTGGATAAAACTGAAATTGAGTGTAAACTACTTTCACACAGCTTGGTTAATTGGTCAACTGGTTAATGTGGGTGTAGATAGGCGCAAGCGCGCGCGCACGTGAGTATTGGAAAGAAGTGATAACATAGCATCAGCAGTCAAAAATGTTCCTACATTTTGTTTCCTCGCTGACAGCATAGCGTCTGACTAGAGCGAAGTGCGGAATATCATGCATTAATTTTGCGTATAAAAATACCACTTTGTTGATAACAAGTTTCGTCGTGAATAAACAATGAATCAATGTTACAGACACGTTTCTGTGTTGGGTGGAAGAGGACTGATAATATTCGAGTTACGTCATCAGAGTTTGAAGTGTTGCTGGCAACTGTTGTTTCCGAGAGCTGCTGCTGACTTTATCGTCTGACGTGGGATGGTTGACATCAGATGTTCTCGCCGAAGACACTGGAAGCTCCTTTTTGTCTGGTGTTTTAGAACATGAGCAAGATCTGAAATTAAGCTTTAATTCGTTATTAAAGGCAGAAATGGGGTTTCTCCTGTAAAAACTTGAAAAATTAGAGATTTTTGATATAAAAAGGATAAACCAGTAATTTACAAAGCTCGGAATTTCCGTCTGCGAACACCGAAGGCTTAAGCCTGATACCCTGTGACCCCGTTTGGGACCAGGGACCAGTTTACTACCTGTGATATGAAAAACTGTGTACTTTCTGGGGAATATTTAGTCACTTATGAGTAGATTGTAACAGGGTCGAGCGGTAGCGGGTTCGGTTCCTATTACAGGCGGGGCAATGGCTCTGGCATCCTTCCACTCTGGACACAGCAACAAGTCGTCTTTACATCTATGCGCAAACTTTATTCCCTCTCACGTCACTGTGAGAGCACAGCGACTCAAGAACGAGTGACTGACTCGAAGCTCGCACTCTGAATGAACTACTCCAATCAACTCTGACTGAACTAAACGCTCCTCGCACATTGTCGCTGACCTTTCGCCCTCGCCCAGTACACTCTTCCTCTAGAGCGACCCTGACCCCCCTATGACTCTAAGTGGCCCTACCCTTCACTGGGGAAGCCGGGTCGCACCTAGATTACGTCAAAGGGTTACGGTGGCCTCGGACAGTGAGTCCTTGGCCCTTCCCTGCACAGATACCCTTTGTTTCATTCTTGAGTAACAGACGACCCGTAAGGCACATGATGTAACTTCCCACGCTAATCCGGCTAGAAGGGACTTTAGGGGCCGGCTGGTGGTTATGTAATCACCACCCGGCTACAAGATTCTCAGCGATCACGATAAGAAGTATTAGTGCAGTACACACCCATGTCTTCTAAGTCTGAAAATTTAACAGTCGCCTTGTTTCTGTAGGAAATACTTATGACCGTACAGTTCTTATCTCAGCCAGGAAGTACTAAGATGTGTCTTGTGTCACGTGTCTGTATTCACAAGTTCGGCCATTTTGCTTACTGACAGCAGACAAATCGCTGGTGAGTATACACTACCGAAGTGCTTGCTTTGATAGATCGGTATTGTATGTGAATCCATGTTCGTGCTGCATGAAATAATCTCCATTGAAAAAACAAAGAAAATCTAGTTTAACGGAGCTGTGCCTGCCGTCATGGTCAGCTGTATTTTAAGTGCCAGTCGATGTTGTTCAGGTGAGAGAAGTGCATGCTAGTTATTCGCAATAAAATAGTTGACTGGATCTGAACAACTATCTGGCAAAATCCCATCATCTATTCGATATGATGAGCAAACGTTATGAAGACTGCACACAACGAAAACGAAAAAAAAGGGAAAAACATATCAGGGCACAACTTCAGTTTCTGCCCGTCAGTAAGCAAAACATGCGCGACTCCCGTTATGGTTTTCGTTCCGTCTGCTTGTTGCTTATGTTTGCTTATGTTTGCTGATGTATACCACTTGACCTTGGGCCTGGTATTCGAGTTGAGTTGGTTCACTGAGCGGGCTTGACACCCCTGCCGTGACCTCTCATTATGGTTATCTATTTTTTACTCTTTAATCTAAGTTTTTGTATTGTTTATGCGTCATAATCCCTTCATCTGTCTGTGTGTATATGTGTGTGCGTGTGTGTTTTGTGTAGTCATTGTTCCCTAGAGTGTGTGCCTCGTCCGCGCGATGTGTACATGTAATGTGTTATCGCGCGTAAAAAATCTCCATTTATTATTATTATTATTATTATTTGTGTCTCTTTGGGGGGGGAGGGGGCGAAAGTATCGTTTCGTGTAAGAGTTAAGAGCAAAAATTATTTCATTTTCTGTCTCAGGCATGAAGATCCAAAAAGGATTCACTGAGTCCGTGAAGCATAGTGATGCATATTTCCTGAGAATCAACGCTTCCAATCAAACGTTTGTTCTAACGTTCATCGTGTATAGCCCAAGAACAGATTATCACAGAAATGACGTCACAAGCAGATCAACCATCCAGCGATGCTATGCTTAAGGAAAGTGTGGTACTACTGAATTCAGCTGTGGACGTTGGAAACTGGAGCCTAGTAAACGATCTCCTTTCAAAAGGTGACGTGGACATCCGTGATGTGATCCACTCTTCACTGCTTCAAAAACTGGCGTCATCTAGAGGAGACACCCAGATGCGTGTCAGAAATATAGTGAACAAAGCTTTCTCTTCAGAGAATGTTACTAACGAGTTGAAAATTATCGGCGAAAACACAGTCGTCAAGATTGCCACAGATGACAACTGGGACACCTTCATAGATTTTCTGTCAGAGACTAAATCTTTATTGAGAGACAATATTATCTTAGTGACGATTGTTCAGTCAATGGTCACTAGTCAGACCCTCAGAACGAAACCTTACCTCCACATGGATGTTTTTACCTCCCTTTGGAGAAACTCGAAACAGAACATTCTTGATTGCGAAGAACAGTCAGTCCACAACACTCTGGTACAGCTGGCAGCTGAACTCAACATGTGGTCACGTGTCTGTGACCTCCTCGAGGTCAAGCCAGACTTGAACGTCCTGGACAGAGATGGTCTGTCAGTGCTGCACAGACTCGTCATGTGTCCTGACAGCAGGTTTGACTCTCTACTTGCGGTTCTGCTGGAACATGGAGCCGATGTCAGATTCAGAAACTCAAAGGGAGAATCGGCCTTGCACCTTGCTGCCAAACACCAGAACATTGTACATCCGTCTGAGAATTCGGATCAGGCGAAGACAAATGATAAAAGTCAGTGCAGTAAGACCGAGATAATGAATGACTATCGCAGAAAACGTATTGATTCCAAACTCAAAGCCCTTGAGCGGCTAATTCAATCTTGTGATAACCTAGATGATCGTGACGAAGAGGGGAACACGGCTGCAATTGTGGCCGTAAATAACGACAACTGGGAATTCCTGAAACAGCTGATCAAGCATGGAGCCCTTGTTGATATTCCAGACGGATATCAGAGATCCGTGCTGCATGTTCTGGCTCTTAAAAGACCTGCCATGGATTCCAAAACGTGTGAATGTGTTGCAGTTTTGTGCGTCAACAATGGAGCTCAGGTTAACAGGACAGACATGGACGGAAATTCACCACTTCACCTGGCAGTTCAGTCTGGGAACTGGACTTTATTTGAAACGTTTGTTTCCTTAGGAGCTCAGCCGGAACTTTCAGACGCTGCAGGATACAACGTTTTGTACAGACTGGCTATGACCACAAGTGACCAAATACAACACGTGTGTCCACTGTTCGTTCTTCTTCATGATAGAGGTGCAAATATGAACACTCGGTGTCCGGCAGGTGACACTATATTGCACCTCGCTGCAAAGTGTGGAAACCTGATGCTAGTTGAATATCTGATTAATCTTTGTAGTGACGTCAATCATTCTAACAGGAAAGGCTTTACAGTTCTTCATATTCTTGCTTTCAGTAAGGTTCGTGTCTCCCAGGGTGAACAATGTTCAGGAGACCAACTAGGCAATACTGAACATACATATTTTCTCTCTATACTCGATCACCTGATTGATAAAGGGGCCAACCTGAATCATCGCTGTTTAACTGACGACACGGCACTACAGCTGGCGGCCAGACATCAAAACTGGACCGTTTTCAAGCACTTGCTTCAACGAGGAGCAAAGATTCACGAAGCTGACAGCGAGGGAATCACTGTTATGCAAAGATTTGTTCACAGCAGATTAGAACCCAGCGAGACACAATCCATTTTCCAAATCCTTCTTCAGCACTCCGCTGTGACAAACACACGAAACAGTCGTGGGGATTCAGTTTTACAACTCGCCGCCAAACATGGAAAATGGAGCGTTGTTGATCATATGGTCAGACATCTAGTGGAAAATGCAGACGAGAGGGACAGCGAGGGATTTATGATTATTGACAGAGCAGTACTCAGCCTTGAACATGCGCTCAGTAAATGGTTTTCTCCATCTTACTGTACGTACAGTCTTGAACTAATGAAGAAAGCCACAAATTGTGAACTGTCTTCCCTCGTCCATATGGCTGATAGATCACAGACCGGTGACGTCCTCAATGTGGTGCTGGATGTTTTTGAAAACGTCAACGTCACAGATGATGAGGGATTCACGCCCCTTCACAGAGTGGCACAGCATCGCGCAGAAAACCCTTCAGCCTTAATTAGTCGCCTTGTGCAGAAAGGAGCGCATGTCGACATACGATGTGGTAACGGAAACACAGCAATTCAACTCGCTGCGAAAAGCAACAACTGGCGAGCTGTTCAAGAGCTTTTACGGTACGGAGTCAGCGTCAGTGGTGTTGACAATGAAGGGAATTCAGTTCTACACAGACTGATGGGTCAGGCACACCTACTTTGTGAACAGTGTAAACAAGGAACTGCTACTAAGAAACTTGTCGTCTTGCTCGTCATTCTACTGTTTAAAGGAGCTTTGATTGATGAAAAAGATCACCATGGTAACACTCCTTTGCATCTGGCTGTCAGACACGAACAGTGGGGCATGGCAATAGAGCTTCTAGCTAGAGGAGCGTCCTTGACAGAACGGGACTATGAAGGATGTACTATCTTGCATCTTCTTGCCAAACGCAGTAACTCTGTTAATGTCGAGCTGTTCTCCTGTCAGTCTGAATCTTCCACGTCACAGCCACACAAAGTCGACAGCCATTTCGTCACAAGAATGCCATCAATAGACAGCTGTGTGGCTTGCAGTCTGGACGATAACGAAGAACCTCCATTTCTCTTTCTCTCTTCCAGCCTTGCAAAACAAAACTTTAATCACCTTGACATGTGCGAACATTTTATCAAGCAAACAAATCTCGTTGATGCTTCTGATTGTCATGGCAACACAGCGTTGCTGCTTTCGGCAAAACACAATAACTGTGACGTCACGCAGACACTGTTGGTCGCAGGTGCAAATCCTAGCTTAATGAATTCGGAGGGTTTTCTGTTACTGCATGCTCTATCTGCCGTAAGCCCTGCATGTGTTGACGGCTTATTGGCAGAAAACTCGCAGACTGACATTCTAAACCACTGGATCTCGCGAAGTGCTGACGTCAGAGCGCGAGACCCAGAAGGCAACACGCCCATACAACTTGCTGCCAGGCACGGTAACATGGACATGGTGAAATTGCTGTTGGATTTCTCAGAGAACGTGAACGAGACTGATAGCGAGGGATTTACTTTGCTGTCGAGAGTTGCACAGACACCGTCTCCAGAATCTGAGGACATCGCTAGTAGTCTGTTGGAAAAAGACGCTGACGCACACATTTCATGTCCTGATGGTAAGACACCGATAACGATTTCAGTCTTATCTAGAAACTGGTCTGTCTTGTGGCCATTACTTCTGAATTCCGATATCAGCCAAGAACAAGTTTTACAGGAAGACATTCTAATTCGTCTAATTGAAGATAGTTGCACGGGAGACGCTTACTTACCAGAGAATGAAAGTCTGATGAAGATGCTTATGATGTGGGTACATCGAAGGAGGTCAGACGGAGTGTCGGCCAAGCAGTTAGCAGTCATGACAAGACAATGGGACATTGTTAGTAAACTTTACGACTGTGGACACTACACTGATACGGAGCCTTTGCTGGGAGAAATGGTGTTCCATGGTTTAGCTGAATCTGTACTGCATGCAAATCAAGATGACTTAGATTCCATTTCTGCCATGATGCCGAACCACAAGTTGAACATGGATTTGCGCGACGAGAGCGGAGAGACCCCTTTGAACATTTTTGCCTGTACTGATCGCTGGGACTTAGTTAAACTTTTTGTCGACCATGGAGCAGACGTCAGGTTGCCTGACAGTGAGGGTTGGACAGTACTTCAACGACTAGTCATGACAGATGAATGGTATGGAATGGGCACACACCCTTCTGAATTGCTGAGCATGCTGCTTGAAAGGGGTTCAGACATCAACAAAGCCGGTCCAGAAGGAAAAACACCAGTAATGATGGCACTGGAAGAGAAGCGCTGGCCTGTATTCTGGCATCTACTACAGCTGGGAGCTGAGTTTGACTGGGCTAACTGTGATAAGCGTTTGATCCTGCACAATATTTATAGCATGCCTAGAAAGCACAGTCAGGAAGAAAAACTGACACAGATTGTGAAACACCTCACAGAGACCCGACCAGGACTGACGTTTGTTGAAACGGACTGTGTGTGCTGTGGTCAGCGCGCCTTCGAAATATGTGTAATGCTTTCCAGATGGACAGTGGCAAAGGTGTTGCTTCAGTCGGAAGCAGAAATTGACATTACAAGGTTAGTGAACGGCCACTCGCAACTTTTGCATAAAATGTCGTCTTTATATAAAGATGATGACCACGACACGTGGATGTCCCTTCTGAACACTCTGCTTGCACGTGGACTTGATATCAACTGCCGGAATGACAAGGGCAAAACAGTGTTGATGAAAAGAAAAGTTCTACACAGACTTATTGACCCACAGATTGTTACAGGTGACCTCTTCACAACATTGCTGGCAAAGGGATGCAACCCACTGTTAGCAGACGACATGGGAGATACTGTACTTACACAAGCATTGGACTTCGGGACTGAACACGCCTTGACAACAGTTATCTCCCTTGTCAAGCTAGGCGTGATCTTCCACCTGCCTCAGATTGACAGCCTTATAGCCAATGGTGATTGTTGTGAGCCGACGACAAAAGCTGCAAGAATAAAAAATATATCGATTTTAAAGATCCTGATTGAATGTGGCGTCTGTTCTAACTCACAGCTCTTCTCCCTCAGTGAAGAATTTGAGACGCACAAGGCCGTAGAGGCCCAGTCTGACACACAGGTGCACAAAATTTGTCAGATTCTAGAGAAAGCAGCAACACAGCCCCGTTCTCTGGAATCTCTGTGTCGTCTGGCCGTGTCTCGAGCTGTACCTTACAGCCTGGACAGAACAGACATGATTATGTCCCTTTCCATTCCACACCCACTGAAAGAGTATATGATGTTCACTGATGTCACAGGTGACTGCGCTGTCGATGAAGAAACTGAAAACAGGAGAAACAGGCGACAGCCTTGTTATTATTGTATTTTAGACGACGACGACGACGACGAGGACGACGACCCATATGATTCGGATTTTTGGAGATAATGGACTAGGCATCTTTGCCATCTTGGCAAATTTTTTGAGTGCATATTCTTGAGTCTGATGACGTATTTGAGTTTCTAAACGCAGGAAGGGTTTCACACGATGAGAAAGACAGAGAAACACGGGTATTCCAGCTGAACAATAATAAACAATATTTCGAGTTCCTACTGAGAATTTCGCTTCTTCATTTTCATGAAACAAATTTACTGATGACAAATTGCTCAAGTTTTAATACCGCTGCTGCCGTTGAATTGATTCCAACAATGACTTGCACAACTCCAGGTCACCGACGGTGAGAGTCTGTACGTGAAACAGACATCCAGTGTCCCAGCGATGGAGGTGCAAATTTACCTTTAAGTCCAGAACGTTTGTGGACTTTCATACAGACATGTCATGTGCTCCAGTAGGTAGCTCCGGATAGATAGAAAACATATGATGATACAATTATTACACTTAAAATTATATTGTCTTTCTGACAGGAGTCTCTTTTCTTTTCTCTGTATCAATCGGTGTTTGGCAAGGTGAGTGAGTAGCTGAATAAGTGTGGGAGATCAAGCAAGCGAGTGAGTTAGGAGGGAGGAAGGAGAGAAGGAGAGAGTGGTGTGATGCGAGAAGACGGATGCAACCTCTATAATTCTTGTACCTAAAAATTACAGTTACGATATGCATAAAGTTTAAAAATCAAAGTTTTTATTTTTTATTTTGTGGTTAAAGCCTGTCTTAACCGGATCAAAAACACACCCTTTTAAAATGAAATTGTTGTATCTGATTCTTGTTTTTTCCGAGATGTCATGTTCCAAATGTTGGAGTACAGCTTATGAAGTGTCGCTTGTGTTTGAATACATTGACTACATATATATGGTTTGTCTACGTGTAGATGGTCTGATGAATACACGTACATGTCCGACAAAATACATGTACATTGACTGTCTCAATACATATCCATAGTTCGACTGATAGTGCACGTAGATGGCTTGACTGACTGAATACATGTACATGGTTTGACTGAATACATGAACATGGTTTGACTGACTAAATACACGCACATGGTTTGACTGACTAAATACACGCACATGGTTTGACTTGCTAAATACATGTACATGGTTTGACTGACTGAATACACGTACATGGTTTGACTGAATATACTGTACATGGTTTGACTGACTGAATACACGTACATGGTTTGACTGAATATACTGTACATGGTTTGACTGACTAAATACATGTACATGGTTTGACCGACTGAATACATGAACATGGTTTGACTGACTAAATACACGCACATGGTTTGACTTACTAAATACATGTACATGGTTTGACTGACTGAATACACGTACATGGTCTGACTGAATATACTGTACATGGTTTGACTGACTGAATACACGTACATGGTTTGACTGAATATACGGTTCATGGTTTGACTGACTGAATACACGTACATGGTTTGACTGAATATACTGTACATGGTTTGACTGAATATACTGTACATGGTTTGACTGAATACACGTACATGGTGTGACTGACAATCGGCAGTGAAAGAAATCACGATCTATATATAGCATCCGCGACAGGCCACATGTCTGGATTAAAGGAATAGATAGAATTAGAAACACTATGTCGTGATAACAAACCGATTTTTTTCGTCCGTATTCCTACCTTTATTTTTGACATTGTACTGGAACATTCTTGGATCAGGTGCCGTTTTGGTAAATGAACAATGGGAAGAGAGGGAGAGAGCAATTATGGTGACAAGATCAGAGGTGTAATGAAAGACAAGAAAGGAAACTTCGCTTGTCCATGGAATTGTACCATCGTGTAGTCTTTTCTGTAGTTGCGAAATGCGTTAGAAATCAGAAGTCTTATCCCCCAGAGCTGTAGTGTCAGCTAAGAACGTTTGTCCTGTTATCATGTGCAGGAAACCTACCCCCCCTCTCCCCCAAGGGATTCTTAATTTGCCCAGTACTGTGAATCGACAACCTTGTAAAACGAGAAACCATTTGTCTATTCTGATTGGATGTTGTGTGTGTTGCGACAGGATAGCTGTAAACGTGAAAGGATCGTCTGCGTGTAGTTCCGTCATAATTAACCAGACCCCACCGTCGTTTTTAAGGCAGCGCAGTCGTTATTTTCCACCAGAGACGTGTTCTGGTCACTCCGTACGTTGAAAGTAACAAGAAAGGTTTGCGCCAGAACGTTCTGTGTTCTCTGTGTATTTAACGACAAGAACAGTGTAAACTGTGAGTCAGGGACTGAGGAAGACTGACAGACACAGCCTATACATTAGCTTTATGTTTCAGCTGTCACTGGCGTTAATCCATTTTTATATTTTGTGAACCAAATGTCCATTTATTTGTCTTACAATAGCTTCGCTTTCTTATGTAAATAAAATTTTATTTCTTAGACAGAAAACTATCATGGGATCTTATTCAGCGCTCAACTGAATGTTTAACATGATTTTGTGTATATATATATATAATGGATGTGTGGTGAATGTTTGAAAAAAATGGTAACATTCTGAACGTCTAGTTGCCTTTGTCTCTAATAAGAAGCCTCTTTGAAATAAATGTTAAACCACTGCTCACAGACCGAAGCTAAATAAAATTGCCTGTTTGAATGACTATGTGTGTCTGTGTGTGTGGAAACGTGCGTACGAGTGTGCGCGTCCAGGCTTGTGTGTAGCGTGGAGCGCGGCGGTACAACTGTCCACATCCACCTGACACAGTCACTCATTCATCACATACACCTGGCACAGTCACTCATTCATACACCTGACACAGTCATTCATTCTTCACATACACTTACACAGTCACTCATTCATCACATACACTTACACAGTCACTCATTCATCACATACACCTGGCACAGTCACTCATTTATCACATACACCTGACACAGTCACTCATTCATACACCTGACACAGTCACTCATTCATCACATACACTTACACAGTCACTCATTCATCACATACACCTGGCACAGTCACTCATTTATCACATACACCTGACACAGTCACTCATTCATCACATACACCTGGCACAGTCACTTGTTCATCACATACACTTACACGGTCACTCGTTCATCACATACACCTGACACACCTACATGTTTATTTCACCACGTACACTCCAGTGGCGGGGACTCCAGATTTTTAAAACTTGTCATACTATTAATACTGTTTTCTAATACTAGACGTCATGCTGGGTGTCGATTAATTCTGTCAAAGGTCAGTTGAATTATTTCAGTAACTGCAGGACTAAAAATCCTAAAAATATTTCTCTGAAACACGATTAAGTTGCACTTACCCTAAGAAACGGCTGCTTGTACAGTATTTTCAAACAATGACCACCTCTATTGAATGGAAATGTTACTACATCACAATCTGACACGACAAGTTTATTGTCCTTCTCCATCCTCTCCATAACTTTTCTCTGATGAGCTTTGTATTGTAATTCTCTGGTTTAACAATGTGGACAAATTAACATAAAACAAGCTACTTCGAGGAATGCTGACCAGTCCTGAGAGAACTAATCGCCTCAAGATCAAAATGTTTATTACCTTAAATCTTTGCCGTCTTCTCAAAGTTCGCTAAAATCCAGCAGGAACGAGGTCACTGAAGTCCACTGTGCACAAACCCCGCCTTATGTACTGTCACTTACACCATTTTGGTCAGCTTAGAGTACTTGCGAAAACCCGTATCTATTCCTATTTGAACCTCAATTAATGGCTAAAAAGATTAATAAAGAACAAATGAGGACAGAGCACTTAAATTATCAAATTATCACTCCAGCAGGAAGTACTTGAAACGCTCAGCATAACCGTATGCAGACGCATGCGACCAAGGGAGTTTACCGTACCCAAACACGTAGCAAAGATTAAACGCAGCTGCTTCCCTTTGAGGACGTGTCTTACTGGTAAGACATTGCCAAAGTTAGACAAAGATGCGTCTCACTAGTAAGACATTGGCAGGCGAAGGATTACGGCCAGGTGAGTTGCTGTGTATTCACAGACATGTCCACTGTCATAATGCATCTGGACTGGAAGTGGGAAAATTCTAGGGACAATTCACAAGAATTAAACTAACAATAACCCAAGACATTTCCGTCACATTCTGACATAAGGCAAATTGCCTTTTTATAACTGCAATGCTGTAGCAGCCTACACAACTATTTCACACACAATAACTTGTCGGTTGAATAATAAAATAAAAATAATTTTCTGCAAACTAAATTCTACGTTCTCAGGCGCAAAGAATCTGTAACGAAATTGAGACCTGACGTGTAAAAATAGCATTGTTCACGCAGTTTGAACCAGAGGGTAGTTCACTTAGTTCAGGGAAGTAAATTTCGTGCTCTCCCAGAGAACAATACGTACTGGGGAAGAGGTAGTCAAGCAACCTCCCTGGTCCTCTAAGTCAGGGACAGCGGATGACAGCAATGGGGTTAGCCAAGTACGATGCAGTGACCTGGAGGTCAACTTGGAACCTCGAGAAACCTAAACGTTGCTCTGGCTGCCTGTCAACAGATCATGAGCGAATATGCACGTGATGCTGTTTACGAGAATAGACCATGTGATGTAGAGGGCGCTGGAGTAGGGAGAAATAAGAATAGGGGGAGATGTAAGAATCAAGGAGATTGAGACGGAGATTAGACCAAGAGAGAGAAGGATACAGACGGAAGAAGCGTGCTCGGGCTTAGGCCCAGCCCTTAGGGCTTATGCTTGCCTGGTCATAGGACTTAGAAAGTTTTGACCATGAAGGCCCAAGGCAGGAGTTAGCAGGCAGAAGACGGGAGGGGCAAAAAGGAGGATGGGCCACAGGGCTATCTTCTATATGCGCCTCCGCTGCAGCTGTACAAAGGAGTTATACTCTGGAAGAAGCCACTGCCTTTAGCGGCCAGGCAAGAGTTAGAAAATAGAGAAGAGCAGGCTTCAGTCTGTGTCACTAATAAGGTAGACAGTAGTGAGAGAGAAGAGGTCCTATAATAGCCACTAGACTATGGAACAGGTTGCATGAAAAGCCGGCCACCACCTGCAACGGTTTATATTCAACAAATAAAGTTTGGGACGCGCACACCATCTAGTTTGGCGTCTTCACGATTGAATGGGTTGTTGCCGGTAGAAGTGGTACAAATCTCCACATCTGAAACCTCCTCTTCAGAATTATCATTGCTTCTCTCATAGCATCCTCGTCGATATTGTCTGACTTCTCCTCCTCGTAATTTAATTCTAGGTCTCATCTTTATTGTCACTAGTTTCATCATTCTGTGAATCCACTTCTGAACTCTCCTGAACTAAATCCTCCTCGCTGTCGTCATCGCTGTTCTCATCGTGAGTTTCATCGTTTTCTTCTTCCCTATCCTCGTTATCAGTGCCTTCTCCACACTCTAAGTTTTCCGCTGTTTCTCTCTCCTGTTCATCTTCTCCGTCATCATCGTCATCTTCATAGTAATCATCGTCATCTTCATAGTAATCATCGTCATCTTCATAGTAGTCTGTGTCAGATTCGAGAAACCATGGATCGAAATCCTCAACTTCTAAGTCAGAATAAAGTTGTGAACACTCGTCACTGAACAGCAGGTATTCTTTTAAAACAAACGGAACTGGGAGGCACAGTATCATGTCTCTTCTGTTCACGCCGCGCGGTAAAGCGCGCGACACTGCGAGGCGACAGAGAGACTGCAAGGAACGGGGCTGGCTGGCTGCTTGCTCTAAAATGAGACACATTTGATCAGTACCGGCATCCCTGTCTGCCTCTTGTAGTTTTTCAACTTGGTATTTTGTGTTGAGACGGAAAAGTTCAGAGTTGGAGAAAAGGCCGCATTCAACTAATATCTTAACATCTTGCGCTTTCACTTCACTTAGCGCTCTCTTCACCTGGTGAAGGAAAACCGCGTTAAGTATCCGACATCCGATGCTTTGACCAGGGTCTTCATGTCGACGTCTGTTGGAGATTAGTTCATGCTGTAAAAACCATGCCGTTATTCTGAAAGAATCCCTGCCATACAATCGTATCACTCTTGTCAGTACTGTCTTGCCGTAGTCGTCCACTATGGAGGAATCAGCCCCTCTGTCAATCAAAACTTTGAAAAGACCAGATGGCTTTCTGTCTGTATCAATGAGACTCAGCAAAGCGTGACGGTCCATGATCGCTGTCCGCCCCACGTGATCCCGGCAGTTGATGTCAAGTCCGCGGTCAAGCAGGGCGTCCAGTAGAGACAACCACGTCACGTGATCTATCTCCTTGTATCGACACACCATTTCGTGTAGTAAAGGTGTCCCAAATAACACAAGTTTGGGGTCGATTTCCGGTCTACACTGCAGTAACACTTTTGCCACTGTCCAGTTAGAACACAGAACACATTTCTCGAAGACATTCTGTGGTAAAAGGGATTTTGTCTGACCATCTGTGGAGTTGACCCCGGACTGTGTTAGGTACATGATGAGTTTTGACAGTTTTTGTTCATCAACATTGCATCTTGGATACCTGTATATTTTCTCAAGAAGCAAATGTTTGTCAGCTTTGCCCCAGTCGCAGCGAGCTCCTAACTGTATCAGCTGCCAGAACACAGGCCAATTCTGTTTGTTCACTGCAAGCATGGCGGGTGTTTGGCCTTCCGGTCCAGCCTTGTTGATGTCTGCGCCATATTTTACTAAAGTCTTTAAGTGTTCTGCTAAATCCTCCCAGTGACTAGACATCGCTAGTTTATGAACTGCGGTCCACCCATCTGGGCCAGGCATGTTTACGTCCGCTCCGTGCTCAGCGAATATATTGACCCACTCCCAGCGACTTCCGTTGGCAAGTATGTTCAAAGGTGTGTTGCCATCATCATCACACAAGTTCATGTTAAGCCGGCGATGTGCCATGAGACTCTGAAGCATCTTGTCGCTGTTCACGAGCAGCGCACACTGGGCCAAGACATGAAATGCTGAATCTCCTGCAACAGCCTCTAGGTCCGTACAGACGCCATGCTGAAGAAGCTTTCCAGCCAAATGCCACTTTTTCTGTAGGATGGCTAGTTGTAAAGCAGACATGCCTCCAGAATTTCTGTTCGTTATGACGTCACTGCTTCTCAATAGTATTCTCGAGATCAGATCCGAAAGGTTCATCTCAGAACTGTGGTCTTCAACCAGGCGATGAAGGATTAAGCGCTGCTCTTGAAAAAAGTCGTCAATATTGGCATTGGAAGCTGAGTACCATAGTGATGGGGTTACACGCCAGTTCCTGGACAGGACGGAAACTAGCCAAGGTGTCTTGCCGTCAGGGAACGCGAGGTTTACGTCAGCACCTTTCCGCAACAAGCACGTGACGAAATCCTCACATTTTGGAGAGGAAGTCAGGGCGACTCTGGACAATAAAGTGAAACCATCGCTGTCAGTCTCGTTCACGTTCACCTCAAAATCCAACAGCCGCATCACCATTTCCATGTTACCGTGCTTGGCAGCCAGCTGTATGGGCGTGTTGCCTTCTTCATCTCGTGAATTCACCTCAACCCTTCGCGAAATTAGGAGATCGAATATTTTCTTGTGCCTCTCCTTACTCAAGAAATCGCACCCAGGTTTCACAGCAGCTAGAATATGCAGGACTGACGATCCTTGTTGATCCACAAAGTGGACATCTGCACCTCTGAGCAGCAGGCGCTCTGTTATATCCCAGTTGTGGTGCTTTGCCGACAGCAACAGCGCTGTGTTGCCGTGATGATCAAGGGCGTTAAGGGGTATCAAATTGTCCATGAAATAATCATAGATGAGAAGATGACCGAAATGTTGCTCGGCAAGAATAGAAAAGAGAAACGGATTTTCTAGGTCGTCGGATAACGAAAAGAAAAAGGGATTTTGTGTGTCACTATACATGTCGGCAATGTTTTCGAACATGGTCTGTATTTCAAGATCGCTTTTCAAGGAGCAGGACAAACAGCCGTTCTCTAAAGATTCCTGTCTACTCACTTTGGTGACATCTACTGTGCCAATCGAGGTGGCGTTTGCCTGCAAGCATGTTCGATCAAGGGCTGACGTCTCGGGAAGAGAACTGCAACGCGAGGATAGCACGTGCAGGACAGTCCATCCACGAGGGTCTCGTTCCATCAAGGACGCTCCCCTAGCAATCAGCGCCAACGCCAAGCTCCAGTGTTCGTTCTTTACTGCAAGGTGCAGTGGCGTGTTACCATGACTATCTCTCTGATGTGACTTCCCTCCTTTCGCCACTACAGCAGCGACTAAACGGGCCATGGTTCTATTAGCTGTATGCGGCTGGCATTGTTGGCATCGGAAATGTGGCTGACTTGCCAGTCTGTGCAAAACTGAGTTGCCTTCATTGTCAAGGGCGTTTGCCCAAGCTCCGTACAGCAGCATACATTTCACAGCCACCCAGTTGTTGCTTCTGGCTGCGAGGTGTAGAGCTCTGTTGCCATCAGGACATCGCCTGTTTATCTCTGCTCCTTTCTCCACAAGCCGTCTGATCACGGCGACAGATATTGATACGCGACACTGGGCCACTTTGTGCAGAACAGTAAATCCCATGGAATCCGTCTCGCTGACGTCATCAACTTTGTCGACCAGCACGTGCACGGCGTCGACATTTCTGGCTGCGGCAGCCTGATGGATGAGCTCGACGACCTGCCGACCGTTGAGATTTGTACAAGTTTCCAAAAGAAATCGGACAAACGAGCAACTTCGTCCTTCTTTGAAGGTTTTTCCACGGCTCGTGACAACACTTTGAAAGACGGTAAACCCTTCGCTATCTCTCTCGTCTTCATTTCCTCGCGTATGTCTGAGAATGTGTTCAACAACTGTCCATTTCTCGTGTTTGGCAGCCATCTGCAGGACTGAGTCTCTGTGCTGGGTTAGTCCGACTGTGACTGCGGAATGGTGAAGAAGAAGCTGGAAGATTGAATGTGACTCTGTCGACTCCATTGTGGCCTCAACAAACCTTTGCATCACACTGATTCCCTCACTGTCAGTCTCGTAAATACGTGCTCCTCGCCGAAGCAGATGTTGGAACACTGTCCAGTTTTCATGCCTGGCCGCCAGCTGGAGAGCTGTGTCGCCGCTTGAGGAGCGACGCTCCAGGTCGACTCCTTTATCGCTGAGGCGATCGATGACGCGGTGTTGATAGAATGAACACTGCTCCCAAATTCCAAATCCAGGCTTATACAAAGCCAAGAGATGGAGAACTGTACAGCCTTCTCTGTTTCCATGATTTACGTCTGTGCCAAGGTCTATGAGATGTTTTACTAGAGTAAAGTTTTCACACCTAACAGCCAGGTGCAATATCGTGTCACCTGTTGAACACTCAGCGTTCAGATTTACACCTTGATGATAAAGAAGCAGAAACAAAGCGCACACATGTGATGCATGTTGAGGTTTGGTCATAGCCAGTCTGTGCAACACATTGTAACCCTCACCGTCTAGAACTTCCAGGTGTGCTCCGAGATTTACCAACAATTTCAGGAAAGTCCAGTTGTTAGACTGAACAGCCAGGTGCAGAGCTGAACATCCATACACGTCTGTAGCATTGACCTGAGCACCTCCATTGACGCAACCAGTAGCTAGACTTTCAACTATCAAGACTTCCACATTAGAAAAATCTGTAAGAGCCAGAACATGCAGAACGGATCTCCAAGATCCATCAGTAATATCAGCACGAGCTCCGTGTCTCAGCAGCAATTTCAGAAACCACCAGTTCTCGTTCTTTGCAGCTACAATCACAGCCGTGTTCCCTTCACCATCGCAATTGTCTAGCGTAGAGAAAGCTTTAATAAGTCGTGTTAATGTTTCGACTTTACACACAGCACGCTTTCTGCAATATTCTAGCATAAACGTTGAGCGAAAATGCTTGAAATCAGTGTTTTCATTTGTGACCAGTTCGTGTGGAGACTTGTGCATATATTTAGCCCTCTGATGTTTGGCAGCAAGGTGCAAAGCGGTTTCTCTCTTTGAGTTTTTGATGGTGACGTCAGCTCCATGCTCCAGAAGAACGGGAAGTAAAGAGTCAAGCCTGCTGTCCGGACACATGACGAGTCTGTGAAGAACTGACAGACCATCTCTGTCCAGAAGGTTCAGATCACGCTTGGTGACGAGAACGTCACAGACACGTGACCACATGTTGAGTTTTGCTGCCATCTGGACGAAGATGTTGTGGACTCTCCGGTCTCTGCTGTTGAGTATCGTCTGGTGTGAATGTCCCCAGATTGCACTCAACACGTCTGTGTGTAGATACGGCATTTCCGTCAGAGTGTAACTAGACGCCATCAACTCCAATAGTGAGAAAAGGCTGGCCTCATCTTCAAGGACACAGTCGACTGCGATCAAAAACGTCATCAACATGCTCCAGTTGTCATTCTTTGCCGCCTCAAGAACAACGTCCTGTGCGACTTTTTTCAGTCTTGCAGATTGTTCTTCATTTGAAAATAGTTTCAGTAGTATATCCTTGACAAGCTGATGACTAACTTCTGTAGCAGAAGCCAGTTTCTGCAGGATGGAGGCCTGCTGTATATTGAGGAATGTGACGTCACCATTTGAAATGAGATCTTTCACCAGCTGCCAGTTACCAGCTTCAGCAGCTGAGTTCAGCAACACTGTGCTTTCTGGAAGCATGGCGTCGCTTTCTTGAAGAATTTCCTGCTGACTGTGTGTGGCTTGTTCCATTCCAGTGGATGTGACGTCATCTATCGGGAGTGTTAAGTGCACTGTCTGACTCTGTGACCTCAGGGCCTGCATCAGAAACGTATGAATTCTTTTAAGTCAGCGCTGAAACCAACGCAGTGACAGAATGACGGAAAGTGAACAGAAGGGAATTAAGAAAATTCTAGCTATGGCGTGATGTATATGTGCAATGTGGTCAGGTCTATTTAAAAACTCCGTAACTCTGTGTGATGTGGTGTGGCATGTGAGACTTTGGTCTGATATGATGTAGTATATGGGTCTACGTGGGAATGTATGTGTTGATACGTATGCGAACCTCTGCATAAATGCCTCTTTTTCTGCACATATATCATGTGTACCAGAGTTAGAATGTGTATGTGAGAAAGAATCTAGACACACCTGATCTGGCTGTCTCCATAGTTCATTTGTAGACACATGAGATACACTCATTAGCTTTTTGTTTAGACCTCAGGTGAAGTTAGACTGAAGTTAACAATCAAAGTACGTTGTCATGGCTACAACGGAAATACGATAACGACTGACGGCTTAGCTGTTTCTGTTATCTTTCCACGTGAGTCACCCAGACCCAGACAAATATATTTTCCAGAAATGTAATGCAGTGTATTTCTGCTTTATTTTAAAGACTGGAAAAGAAGTGAGCTTGTTGTGAAACAATGTCTAGAACTTGGAAAACAACTATTTTTGTTGTGTTCACAATGATTGTACAACAGAACGATTTCTAGTTTCCTTTTACTAATGGGTAAATTTAATGTTTATACCTGTAGAGGTTTAAATAGACATCTTAATTAAGCCACTTTCACAAACGATATACAGAAAAGATACTGGATCAAAAGATATTTCCACAAGGTAAATTGTAAAACCGGCGATTTTTCTCAGCAGTGGTTGCAATATACAAAACTGTCTGTGACTGATTCTCTCTCCTTGGGTCTGAACATAGATCTCACATAAAGTTATCCCTCCCTGAACAACTGAACTGTGACGAGATTCTAACAATCGTCATGAAAGCTCGCCTTCTACTTTCTTTGTTCTTCTTCCGTTACTCACTCTCTTCTTTTCAACCCCCCCCCCACCTCCCTCAACAACCTTTTTTGTTGGTTTGTGCGTGCGGGTGTGGTTGAGAGTGTGTAATTGTGTGACTGTGGTTAGTGTTTATTTCACCTCTTCGCGTGAATCCATGATGCTTAACGCAGATTAAACATGATAGTACTTACTGCCCGCCTGATCGAGACACCCAGACAAGATGGCCGAGTATGTAGGTTCGCCCATTTCCCCAGTGTTCACCACATGATTACACTGTGTTTCGATTGTTGAAGGAAGGAAATAAAGAGAACTACACAGTCATCCATTTTAGCTTCCAAACCTGAATCAAGTCTCGCGTTGCTGTCACCAGGTAACGAATGAGAACAACGTCGTTAAATTCTGACCGTTGAGGGACACTACACAATAGTAAAATGTGTCATGTGAACACGGAAGTAGTTGACTCACCGTCGTTTGAAGTTGTAACAGCATGCGTAAGGATTTTTAATAGGAATTCCCGCATATATCACAACAAGCACTTAACCCTTTAGCAGCATCGGAACCATGTGACCTACGCCAGTAATTAGCATGCAAGTGCTTCTAGTCATACAATCATGTCATGACCTAAGCTGTACGCAGTACAACTGTACCCAGTCACTTGGTCCCAGTGAGATGTGAACGGTATGCCAACACCGAAAACTGAGCTGTCACTAGAGAAAGGCTGACGTTACAATTCCGTTCCCCCCCCCGCCCCCACTTTTGTTTCGCGTTTTGTGCAAGACAGCTGCACTCTCACTAAAACAGCCAGAAGTGCTAACAGGTCATATTCGGCAGTTCTCCGTGTGTGAGGTCTGATCGTGTACCCAGGTGTTTCTTTTTGATAGCCACAGCGTGTTCTGGCATATTTCCCAAACACAGTAGAGCTATGTCTAATATACATACAATTTAAAAGCATTCAGCAAGAGAAAATTAATGCTAGGAATGTATACGATCAGTATCAGCGGATCAGGAACAGTATACGATTTTTCATTTGAATATGATTTAAATGAAATTTCTACAAGAAAAAAATTCAGCTGGGTCATTTTCTCAAAATCCGCAGAAAGAAATATCTTTTTCCTTCTCCACAGATGTAAGATCTTAGTATTAATTACCAGTCAAGATGGCCTTTTCCTCTAGGGCCGGGCTCACTCAAGACTGAACTGTCGTCTGCTGTCACAAAAGTCTTCCGCTCAGCGACATTTTTTTT
>SMGT01001259.1:60834-88592 GCA_004794575.1 Lanistes nyassanus | reverse complement strand
CATCAGGCAGCGTGTTACCCTAGACACGAGCGCGGTGATTCTTTGTAAATACTTTGTAGATATTTGATGTTGTCGAGCCAGTTAGTGTTTTGAAATATATGCTGAACAACAGTTAGCTGCAGTTGAGTGTTTTACGAGGGTGGGGGCTCTTGAGCTAGTAGTGTTTTGCCTGTGAGAGACTGAGCGAGCGTGTTGAAGTATGAGAATCTTTTCCCTCGGAAGATTGCTCTAGTTGTTCACATTATTTCACAGCATCGTCACCCTTTGGTTTAGAAACCACTGACCTAAAGCAGAAAAGGTTTTGGTGACGATTGCTAAATTAAATCTACATTTACAAGATCGCCATAAACAAGTTGTCCAGTAATTCTGGATAAGTCGAGTCCAATAAGATAAGGTACCCGCCCGCAGTGACAATGAAATTGTTTTGGTTATTCAACAGTTCACTCAAGTTAGTGATTTTTTTGAGCACTCGGCATGCCTTGGTGTTGTTAGGTGTGATGTTTTGTCAGATGTATTAGAAACAGCATACATCTCTGAAGTCAGAGATAAGCTAGTGTCTCTTCCATATAAGGGAACATTTATTCTCTTCCCTCTTAATATAATTCAGTAAAGTAAAGAAAATCTGGTTACATTTTTGGAAGAGTATGACAGAATGAGCTATGTTGTTGTTGGGTTTGCAGTCTGGAAAGTGTTTCCACCTTGTGATTGTGCATTTGGGGGGGGGGTGGCCTCGGTAATTCTGGTGTCCTTAACTGGTCTTGTTGACTTTTCCCATTTTGCTGGGGTTTTATTTTGGCACTCTATAAAATTTTGTTCATGTATATTTGGTGTTTGATTTTGGTACCGCTTCTTACAATTACATTTTTTTCCTGAAACCTACTGGATTTCATTTTAGTTTGTCCCATTTTTTATATTTTATTATTTAGATATATCTAGCATCTGGGTGGGCATTTGCTACTTGCATTGTCAGCTCCATTGTATATTGCTGTATCTTTTTATGAGGGTGCAGAGGTGATTGTAGGTTTAATACAAGGTTGTAACTGTGCATAACTTTTAAAGTTCCTGGGTGTTAAGATTACACTCTAGGCATATGTGAGATGCTAAGTCTATCCCCACAACCACAGATCAGTGGGTCTTTGTAGGTTGGATGGTATTCACCATTTAATCTCATTCTTGTTACTCTCATTTGGTTGGTTCCATTTGAATTCAGAAATAGTAGTAGCTGCTTGCTTGGTGGCATTTTGTTATTTCCTTTACCCTTGGCTTCTTTGTTATATTTTTCATTTCACTGTAGCTTGGTGCATAAGCTGATTTTCAATATGTCAATGGAACTTTATTAATTTCCTTAATCAGCAGTGGTTTTGGATTTTCCCTTGTTGTAAAGCCTCTTGTGATGATGGGAGGTCTAGTGCTGTATACATGTATTATGACTTTTGTATTAATTCAAGCCTACTGCACAAATGTTTGGTTCTGTGAATTCTGTATGATGGGATTTCTCCCGGAACTGGAGGCGAAGCAAATGCATAAGTCCTTCAACACCCTGAATGTGCTACTAAACAGGTGACTTTCACCTAGAAGCGGCCTACCAGATTTGTGTCATAACCTTGAAATTTTTTTGTGGGATAGAAACTAGGAAGTGACCAAAATAAGAAATATTTTCTACCAATGGTTGGTCTACTTTTTCTGCTTTAGTTTGGGGGGACATTTCTTCTTTCTTTTTTTTCATTCACAAGCAGATATGGAAGATACCCTTACTTGTTACCACCTAGTAGAGTGGATTAACGAAGAGGAGGAGGAGGAGGAGGAGAATGAAGTCACGAAGCCATCAATAGGCATAGTGCCAGATAAATGGCTTGTTGTTGGCACAAATCAGTGCAGGTGGCCACGGAACGTTTCGTCGCAGAAGATTCGTAGGAATCCGTCTCCTGCACCATCATGGGCCACCTATTCTTATCTAAAGATAGTGAAGAGCACAAGTAAGACACTTTGTTTATGAGTTATTAGTTCTCTATTTGAGATGCAATTTTATCAAAATTTTTCATGCTTTCCTTTTGGTAGTGGTAAAGAAAAGCGAGATGTTTGTTCATTGACCGGTGATTAAAAGTTATGAACTCCATGTGTAACAGTTTAGACTTATGATCAGATGTGATCAGTTTGGTGTTCTCTGGAACATGGAAGGTTGGTAAAAAAACTGTTATCGATCCCCCCACTGTGTTAAGGTTTAGGGGCATGAGTTACATCTGTGCACATCCATCAACAGCAATTACTATGATCCTGATTCTAGTCTATTCTATCATACAGCTGACTGGAATAAGGTCAAAAAATGGGAAAAGAAATATGCTGTGAAGACGGATTTAGACACCACGGACGACGAAATGACAAAACGACGGACCTCACTTGCCAAGAATGGGTAGGTTTTTTTATTCTTACATTTTCTCATCCTTGTTCAGTACTAAATAGTTTCTACTTTAACAAGATACCCTTATTTATTTGCTATGGCTGTTAAATAATGTTTAGTTTTTACCTTTATAGTAATTTGGAATTTAGTGAGGTACCTATGGATAGCTGGAATTTTAAACCCATGTTAATATTTGTAAAAACATTGAATGTTATTAGGGATAAGTCCAGAAGTCAATCACCAAGATCACCAACACCACCACCCTGTTCTCAACAATCACGGACTCCTTTGTCAGTGCAGACAAGCAACGCTTTTCGTGGAGGGGTTTCAAGTATTCCACCTCCTCCAGCAGCAGCAGAGCAAAATACGCCTTTTCGGTGTGCTTCTCGCACTACCCAGAGGGCAGCACCAGCTGGAAGGGGATCTGGGAGAAATCGTTCTAGATCACCACTCTCCAGGTCTCCTGCACCAACCCACCAGGCATCCGGCTCTGGCTGTAAGTGACATAATTTTTTTTGTTTCCATGATGGATTTTTAGTATTGCCTTTTATAGTTGTTGGATGTTGACACTATAGCTTTAGCTTTAAAAACTATGATACCGTTTTAAATGTTAGCCTATTATTTTACAGTTTGTATAAATTACGAGTGTTTTTCACATAAATAACTTAAGCTTTTCTGATGTCTGTAGTTGACTCCTTCCCTAACCAATCTGCTTAAAGTTTGCATTTGGGCATTCAGCTACTTGTATTACCAGACAATAATAGCTGACACTTGCAACTTATGCAGCACTAATATATATTTATATACATCAGTAAGCACCCTAGCTACTGGCATTTTGAGAGTGACGCGTACCACAAAACTTTCTCTTTATACATTTATATTAACTATGTGCTGGTTGACTTTTTGTTCAGGTGATTATCGACCATACTTCGAAGCAATCCTGAGAAAGCAGGAGCAGATCTTGGCCTCGGTGACCTCCATGAAAACCGACATGGAGAAGCTGAAAAAAGATGTCAGCTTGTTAATGTCAGCATCGGAACTCCAGGCAAAAGACAACACAACAAGGCCGGAACTGCCACAAGGATTCGAGTTCCCCCTCCTGTGCAAGCAGGAGCTGGAGCGACTGAACATTGAGTTGGCGGATGACTCTTTGCGTCAACGATTGGTAAGTATGGTTTTATTTACAGTTGGATTACTGAGAATTTTCAGGGTATGTGGACCTCAAGATTTAAAAACATATACAGTATTTTATTTTGTTATACGGGAAACCGTAGAGGCCCTTCAGCATTCAAAGCATTTTTGCTGTTTCGCCTTTAATTTTGCCTAAGAATACTGATTCTATTTAATTCTCAAAGTCATGAGTATTCTTTTTGATAATAAACTGAACAGTTCTGCTTAGAATACAGTCATTTGAATTCTGTCCATGCAGAGCAGTCCTAAATTCATACATCCATCACTATGGCTTTAGCTCAGTTTTCAGTTGACTTAAAGATCAACTGCTGTAACATTTAGCCATTTTTAATATGCTTTGCACAAACATAAGCAATCTCAAAACTGAGAAAGACCTTATTTTAGTGTGAGAATCATGGTAGGCTTTTTCTCTCAAGTGACCAAACTCTTTTTAGAGTGTGGGGGCAGAAAAAAGCACTATTGTGAGACAGCTCTGCTCCTCTTCCGACGATCGCATTCTCTCAGTGCCCCGCATCAGGACAAAAACATATGGACAGCGCATGTTCACCTTCTCAGCATCCACCCAATGGAATTCACTTCCCCACAACATTCGCCACTCCCCATCACTGCAGACTTTCAAACGAAACTTAAAAACTTTTCTTTTCCGAAAGTACCTTGACTGACGTCCCGATTGCCTGTCTGCATTAACTTACAACTTTCTCTGTTCATCGTCTCTTATGATACTTTTCCACCCATCTGTGACTGAAGGACGATCTGTTTCCCAACCTGTTGGTCAGTGGTGCGTTCATCTCTCCCTCTGTGTGTGTTCGTTGTTTTCACTAGCGTGTCTGTGTCCATCGTCCGCGCGAAGTGTGCATGAAATGTGTTCTCGCACGTTAAAAAATCCACAGTTTATTTTATTATTATTTTATTTATTGTATCTTTGATGCAATTTTTTAGTAAGTGAAAAAATATCAAACTGGAAAACATTTTTATTTTTATTTATTGTAGGAGTGCCATTTGAGCAATTTGGGAGGCAAAGATTACAGAGACTCCCTACGCGCTGCAGGGGCCTTACTCATGGCTCCAAAGCTGCAAGGGGAATATAACCTTACAGGCAGCACCAAATCAGGACAGCAGAAAGCTGCATTCTGCAGACTGACTAGCCTCAACAAGGCACTCTTTAGTAAGTATATTTTCAGTTCATGCTAACTCATTGACGTACCTATTTTGCTAGACAGATTAGCAAAAACAAAAATAATTTTCCAAGTAAAGCTTCAGGACTATAGTGTAAAAAGCTGGTAAAAACTTGAGTACAACAAGCCTGCCAAAATTTTCCACTGTATATTATTGCTAATAAAGCATTGCAGTTGATGGTACAGAAGGTTCAGAGTTTATCAAAGTTCAGGTGGTAATCTTTCTCAAAACCCCCAAATTTATTATCTGCAGGTGATGACATAAATTTGGGGATTGTAAAAAAAAAGCAATGTCAGAAAATTGTGTCAGTGTGCCATTCCAAGGCATGTGAACATGCCAGAGTGCATTCACAATGGTTTTCTCAAGCATGATAAAATACAAGGAATTTATATTTGTAAGATATTCTCTGTATGATCTACAACACTCTGCACCAGGGCAATCTAATTTTTCTAATTAAGGAGTCTGCTTTTACAATTTAAAGGATGAAAACTGCCAACTCAAATGCTTTTTGGAGCTATAAAATATTGTATATAGTGAATTTTTTATATTTTAGTTTGAGCCATAAAAGAAATTGAGGCGGTGACTTTTTTAAGCAACACTTCATGTTCAGCAAAAAGCATAATACATTTTAAGCCTGACTTGTTTCATTTTAAGCAATTTAAACTGAAGTTTAGCAAATATTATCATGATAATCACTTCAATGGAAATTTTAAAACAACATTAAGAACATAAAAAAATCATGAAACAATTGCATTGCATACATTTTTTCTTTTGAGAAAGCAGGTGTAAGAAGATATGAGTTGAAGATCACAATTATTTGATTGAAAGGAAAACAATCAATTAAAAAAACTATTTTTAATATTTACTTTAAAATTAATGTTATTTGAGTCTTCAAATGTTGGTGAGCACCCTTTGCTTATAATTTTGTTCTTTATCTCTTGGCAGATGCTGTGTTTGACAGGCATCAAAACGACAGAAAAACTTTCAATACTTACCTCAGCGATTGGTTAAGCACTTGGCGGGATAGATTGGAGGGAGGGAGAAAGAACAGAATAGGAGCACAAAAGAAATTACAAGGGGAGCAAAATGAAAGTTAGAATGTTGCTTTTCAATAAAGGTTTCAAGTGCAAGTTATGTTTTTATGTCTACTTGTAAGAATGCAGAGTGCTTGCATGGATGGATTACCAATTGGCCCTCCCCCACATCAAACAAAAACTGATATGTATTTTACTTTTGAATGAATATATAAACCAATCGAGGACAGGACTACAAACCAAATACAAGATCATGCCAAGCTTGGGACAGGCCTGGCAGGCAAGCTTGGGACAGGCCTGGCAGGCAAGCTTGGGACAGGCCTGGCAGGCAAGCTTGGGACAGGCCTGGGAGGCAAGTTTGGGACAGGCCTGGCAGGCAAGCTTGGGACAGGCCTGGGAGGCAAGTTTGGGACAGGCCTGGCAGGCAAGCTTGGGACAGGCCTGGCAGGCAAGCTTGGGACAGGCCTGGCAGGCAAGCTTGGGACAGGCCTGGCAGGTAAGCTTGGGACAGGCCTGGGAGGCAAGTTTGGGACAGGCCTGGCAGGCAAGCTTGGGACAGGCCTGGCAGCCAAGCTTGGACGCCAAGCTTAGTCATTTGCAAATCTAGCTTTGCCCTAGCTTGGTTGCCAACCTTGGCACAACTTGGCATCCAAGGTTGTACCAAGGTTGGCACAAACATGGCGTGTTACTGGGGTTATTTCTGAGCTTGGAAGAACTTCGACTGTTGCTGCCTGTATGTCGATGTGTCTGAGTGTGTGTACATTGTTCTCTACCATTCTTAACTGTGGTCAGTAGTGTCCCGCCCCACCAACATGCCCGCAACCGTGCACTGAGGTAACTCTTGCCTGCCTGTCCAAGCCCCCTAGCTATACCTCGCGACGTAGCGTCCCCCCTCCAACCCCACGCTGTCCGGACATGGGGGTGGGGGGAAGTCGAAAATCACAACATATATCAATTCTTATATCAAGTCCAGAACATGCACAGAGGTGCACGTTGCTCGTCTCGTCTGCTACTGCCCTTAATAGACGAAGGTAATACAGCGATTAACACTTAGAAATGTAAACTTTCAACCATAAGGCAACTAAATTGCTATTCTTCAAAGGCAATAAGCCCCAATCAGCCATGCTTTAATAACATCAACACAACAAAATCAAATAACAAACTGTACCTTTCATTGCGAAAGAGGGGCGTGGCTGCCTTGGCACTAAGGCCACAAAGAAAAATCGAAGAATTTAATAGAAACAACCACGTCTGCTTTCCACAACTAGTAATTTCTGTCAAAAAAAGAATCGGCCATTGGATATTGCACGAATGTCCATGCAAACCCAATACTGCCATCTAGCACCGAAATATGTGACCATTGTAGTATGTCAGAGGCAGGTTACGCATGCCAAGTTCAGGGGTCGTACCAAATGGTCCAGCACGTTATAAATGGCAAGAACATTGATTGTAACAGTTTTACCCAGTCTCATTCAATCGTGAAGACGCCAACTCGGGGAGTGCGTCCCAAAGTTTATTTGTTGAACATAAACCGTTGCAGGTGGTGGCCGGCTTCTCATGCAACCTGTTCCATAGTCTAGTGGCTATTATAGGACCTCTTCTCTCTCACTACTGTCTACCCTATTAGTGACACAGACTGAAGCCTGCTCTTCTCTATTATTTTCTAACTTTTGCCTGGCCGCTAAAGGCAGTGGCTTCTTCCAGAGTATAACTCCTTTGTACAGCTGCAGCGGAGGCGCATATAGAAGATAGCCCTGTGGCCCATCCTCTACTGTGCCCCTCCCGTCTTCTGCCTGCTAACTCGATCCTGCCTTGGACCTTCATGGTCAAAACTTTCTAAGTCCTATGACCAGGCAAGCATAAGCCCTACGGGCTGGGCGTAAGCCCGAGCACTTCTTCTGTCTGTATCCTTCTCTCTCTTTGGTCTAATCTCCCTCTACCGTACATATTGTTCTCTGGGAGAGCACGAAATCTACCTCCCTGAACTAAACGACCCTCTAGTTTAAACTGCGCGAACAACGCCATTCTCACACGCCAGGTCTCAACTTCGTTACATTGATGTCATGGGAATTTGGCAAGAGCCAAATTAATTGCTTTTTCTCGCATATTTATATAGTGTATACTTATAGCTTTTACCTTTGTCTCTTAATTATTAATCAATTTTCTCCTGCTAATTTTCCGTGGGAACTGTGTAGCCATTCCAGTCTTGTGTGTGCGTGCTTGGTTGCGTGCGCGCGCGCGTGTGTGTATCCACGTGTAGCTGATTGAGGGTTCATGCTTCGATTTATGGGTTTACGTTTGGGTGGTTGGCTGCACCAGGTAGAACGGGTGTCACATGTCACTCCTAGGTTATCACCTGTCACTCTTAGTTTAGCCTGCTAGCTCCTCCCCTTCCCGACACTTTGGAAGGTGTACGCTATATCATTAGCCATGACAGGCTGATAGCTCCGCCCAACCTAGGCTGGCCAGAACCGGTTTACTTGAGGTTAATGCGTCAAAACGCCTAATTCTTAAGGAGGCAAAAACGCGATTAGATACACAGACGGGGAGAGGACATGGAGAGAGAGTTAATGTAGGAGGACCTCAAGAAGCGGACACGTGTAGACCCACGGACCTCTACCCCTCGCCATCTTAGCCAGGACGTGGAAAGAAGTAAAGGACGCCAGTTCTCTCGCCAGATACACAGAGGTGTATTGCGCTTACACGCCGACGGACTGCCGTACGTGTAAGGGACTACTGGACGTGCCTTATAAGTAAGGTCTGTTCTTACCGTAAACTTATCTTAGAGTCTGGGACTCGCGTTTATTTAAGATAGGTGGTTTTATCCTGCCCTAGACCGGAGACGTCATAAGCTAGTGGCCGGAAAAGTACGCCAAGGGGGTACAGAGAGAAGTGCGGTCATGACAGTGTCATAGCTTCATTGTTGGTCCTTGAATAGCTCTAGAGCTGTGTATGACAGTAAAGCCGTTGTTTCAGTAGTGACGAGAGTAAGAGCTCTGTTGTCGGTCACTTACTGTTTTTGTGTATTGAGCGGGATCATAGGCCGTTTTGCAGTTTCGTTTCCCCTCTGGAGTTTGATTATCTTCTTTGTCTGATACCATGTGGTATGACGTAATCAGGCAGTCTTACCCTAGACACAGCACGGTGATTCTTTGTAAATAATTTGTAGATATATTTGATGTTGCTGAGTCAGTTAGTGTTTGAAATATATGTTGAATAACGTCAACTACCAGAGAGGGAGGACTGGAACCACGTCAGCGCCGACCCACAGATGCCGTATACATCATGGAGACGATTGAGGAGGATGGTATGGTCGATCGTATCAAACGCTGCGGAAAGATCAAGGAGGGTCAGAAAAGACACATCGCCTCCATCCAGAGCAGACAAAACGTCGTTGACAACTTTAGTCAGAGCTGTTTCCGTGCTGTGGAATAGCCGATATGCTGACTGGAAGTGAGAGATAAGGTCATTTGAGTTGAGGTAGGCGAGAAGTTGATTTAGGACGACCCTTTCAACCACTTTTGAAAGGAAGGGTAGGTTGGAAACTGGGCGGTAGTTCTTGAGGCTGTTTGCGTCAAGGGTGGGTTTCTTGAGGAGAGGCTTGACTATTGCAGCCTTGAACAGCGATGGAAAGATTCCTGATGACAGACTGTCGTTTACGATCTGAGTGAGAGTTGGGAGCAGAACATCCAGGCAGTCAAGGAGAAGGTGGGTTGGTATGGGGTCCAGAGGGCAGGTAGTAGGTTTCGATTTTAATATCACAGCCTTGAGATCTGACTGAGATATGGGCTGGAGAGATTGAAATGAACAACATGGCAGGTTGTCAGCAAGGGTTGGAGGTCCACAGTGTAGCACCATCTCGTCCAGCTCAGCTCGAATATCCGCGACTTTGCGGAGGAAGTACTGAGAGAAAGCCTCGGGTAGCTGTGTGACAGGAACGTCAGTGGGTAGTGGCGATTTCTTGTTTCGACCTGTTTGTTACAGATTTCAAACAACTTTTTGCTCGAGGAATAGTTGACAAACTGTGCTTGAAAGAAGGATTTCTTAGCTGCAAAAACTAGCTTGGAAACAGAGCGTTTCGCTGCAAGATATAGTTGTCTGGGTATGGTGAGGCGTGATCTCAGCCAGAGCCTTTCTGCGTGACGGCGCGCACGCTTAGCCTGACGCAGTTCGTCATGGATGGTCGGGTACCAGGGGGCTGCCTTTAGCGGGTGTACTCGACAGCGCCGGGCAGGAGCGTGTGTATCGAGGGCTTTACGAAGGGCTTTATCAAGCTCAGCAATCGTGAGAGGACCGCACAACATGTTCTGTAGATCTGTTTTGAAACTGCTCAGGTCCATCCAACAAATGGGGCGTGTGGTTATAAACCGCTGAGTTGGCTTCGGACACTCGATGATTAAGTTTAATCAGTTAATAATGATCTGATGATAACGTCATGGAGACTGTTTATAGTCGACTGTACAGTGCTGTCCTCTGGTCTGTGCATGACCCAATCGAGAATGTGGTTTTTTACATGCGTTGGATGGGTGACAGACTGGGTGAAACGAAAAACATCAACCAGTTCACACATCTTGATTGTGAGCGGGTGATTAGAGTCATCAAAGTGCGTATTCATATCACCAAATACTACGGCAGATCCGCCAGTAATGTTGCAATAATCCAGTAAATCGCTGAAGTCCGAAAGAAACATCGCGTCCGTCGGCTTGTTTTTTCTGTTGGGGGGGGGGTGGTCTATATAAACAAAGCAGATGCGCCGGTTTGCTTGACGCAGCAAGCGTCACCTGAAGACACTCGAACGACGGGTGTGGGAAAGGCAGCGTGTTGCTGAAGGAAACGCAGTTTGAGAACATTTGTAGATAGCTGCAATTCCGCCGCCACGTGTAGCACGGGGAAAGGACCTAATAGAATAACCTTTTGGGGTCAGGTATTGGCATATAACTTCATCACCAGTTTCTCTCAACCATGTCTCCGTGAGAAACATAATGTCAATCTCTTTGTCCCTGATGTATTCCGTGATCTCAGCGCGTTGAAGAGCTTGTTGGGCAGAGGAGACTGACTGGGCATTGAAGAGCGCGATATGAAGACCCGTGAAAATCCTAGACGAAACAGAAGTGTCAGTACGAGCCTTCTGACTTCTAGGAGATGGGTGAGTGGCGGATTTTCGAAGCCTGGGTGTCCGCCGTCGCCCCCTGTGCGCTTTCTTTGTCGGACAGTGGAAGCACGGGAGATGACGACAGTGTATGCCGACATCATGGAGGGTCCGACAGAGCGACGAACCAATGCTGGAGGTTGGAGGCAAAGGAGACAGCCTCGGTACTTGATCTGAAACGGAGTGATGAAATGTCGGATATCCGCTCGAGATCGCAGTAAAAATCAACTGATCCCTGGTGTAGCAACAGTGGAGCTTACACGAACAGCTGTAGGAGTGTAGACAATCAACCGTGGCCGCAGTCGCTGGCTGCTGCATAGTGGAACTGCTCAGCGAGAAGTAGGTTGGCTGAACAGCACGCAGAGTGCTGTGTGTATCTTAGGCACACTGTGAGTACACAGAGCTCCATCACAAAAGTGCAAAGTTGTTTCCAATTAATGGACGGAAACAATGCAAAATTACGCCACTGTGTATCCGAGATTGTGACGCATAAAACAATACAAAACTCAGTTAAAAAGTAATAATAGTACAATGAAAAACAATGAAGATAACCATAATGAGAGATCACGTCAGGTGTGTCAAGCCCGCACAGTGAACCAGGCCCAAGGCCAAGTTGTGTACATCAGTGATCTTGATGTGGAGTGCAACATTATCTGCTGGTTGATGGTTACACCCAGTGAAAAGCACACAATGCTATGAACAAAGTTGGTGGTGCATTCCACTGGATCAATTATCCAAGAAGGTTGATCGGTGAGAGTTATCACAAAGTCTTCATCAGACACACTCTCTTCACCAATAAACCTAGTCTGTGGCAGTCACTGGATCGGCCGGACTAGACGTGGTGTCCACTGTCTTCTCGATCCAAATGCATCAATTGATCACCTCTCCTGCCTTCTTTGCCACTTCAAGCGCCAAAAACAAGCCATTCCTGGCTGTTTACATCCATCGGCTACATCAAAGCACCTGGTGCTCCATACTACGCATCAGCAGCTTCCTCCAGATACGTAATCCTCCCCTGTACAAACTAAACTACACCTGGCCAGCCTGACACCTGCTCTAGAGCTCGTCCATTCCCAGCTATGCCTCAGGGCAAGCAACACCTTGCCTCCTGCCTTCGAGCCAGCACCCCTGATCAGAGGTGTGAACAGGAACCTAACCTGGGCTGGTGATGACGTGAGCAGCTAGAGGGCGGTTTGAACAAGGGGATACTAGACCTTAATTAGGGCCGGAGAGTCGAGGGTGGGTCACACCTGTAATCTATGGTGTAATCTCCTTGACCCACCAGACCCCAAAACGTGACAAGGGGGGGGGGAGACATCCCTTGCTCCACCCCAGACATTTTATTGGAGGGGCAAGTGCCCCCTTGCCCCTGTGTATACGCCACTGGATAGCGTGGGCGATCGAAAACCAAAAGTAAACATGTATTGTAATTTACCAAGTTTGAGTAGACTGGTATCACGTGTACAGCACAGAAACTTTCTGCATCTCTCTGAGTATGTAAGCTTCCTCTTCATGCGGTTTCTCCAGTCACGACCGTCAATAGAAATGGTTCAATCTCCCCCCTCCCACACTTATAAGCTTTCATAAGTTGTAAACAGTCAGTAACCAACCAGCTAACCAGCCAGCCAGCCACCCACCCTAGCTACAAATCGTGTCTCGACAGAGCGCAGCGGGCAAGGGCATGAATACCGATCGTTGTAAATCATATTTTATATTTCCTTGTATGTGTTTGGGAAGCATGGGACGGGGGTGGGTTTGCATTGGGTGTATGCGCGTGTTTTGTATTTTTTCCGCTATACTACTTTTGACTTGAAGGGATCTAGACTGATTAAATGGAGGCTTAATTAAAGTCATCATCTAACACAGTAAAAGAGAGTTGAAGAGGTTAACAATGCAGCGCGAGATACATACGAGACCCAGTCTGGAAGTCCGCAGAATCCAGGCTCGTGACTCAATGACATAACATTAATCTAAAGGAGGAAATCATAGAATAGGCTTTTGTTAGACTTAAAATATTTTCAAGTATTAGAAGGCAAAGAGCCGGGTCTCTCAGAATCAATTCTTGAAGATTGTGTCCAAGAAAGTTTTCAAACTGCAGGACGGAGTTTAAAAATTTCAAGCCACGATTTATTACGAATAAATGACCGATTCCTGTGAAACTTTTGTCAGTACAAACTTATGGCAAGTTTGGTCCATGCAAAGCCAGTGTGTACAAGTGGTACAGTAAATTCAAAGGAGGCAGGAGGAGCTTAGAGGATGACACCCGTCCTGGTCGGGCCGTTGGCGTTACCCTAGAAAACGTCAAGGTTGTACATAGAAGATAGATCTGCAAATCACTCTGCATCAATACAAGCCTTCGGCCCACACTGCCCTTGGAACAAAAGAGATTCTGGCAAAGGAGAGAGCAGCTAGAGAGTACAACTACTGTTATCCCACCCACTGTATTCTCCATATCTCTCCCCACAAGAAAACATGTACCTGCAATGGGTGACTTCCGGATCTCAATTGACTAGTTATGACAGTTTATCGGAAAAAAGTCCGATAAAAGTGTCAGTACACTTCCTCTCCAACCGTGGGAATAACCTTTGGCTTATCCTCCAACCCTGTGTGTGAGAGCGACGACCTCGAGTGAGTGCAGTCCTTTTATAGGTGACAGTTATTTTAACTAGCCAGCTTGTCAGTGTGATAGAGTCGGCCGGGCTGCGAACCCGGACCTCACCACCTTAACCACTTGACCACCGAGGCGGGTTTGTACTGTACGGTGGTGGTGATTCAGTCCTGATCGTCTGAAGCGTAGATTGCTGATCATTTTGCGTCATTTTCAGCTGTTCATTTCGACTCAAGTTCGACAATCACGCTCATGAGTTTTCTTCGGCATTTCGTCATCATGTCCGTTTTAATGAGGCGACATTGATGAAGATCTTCTCTTCATCATCATATTCACTTATCTTAAGTGACAGACACTTTGGTTGGTTGGTGGGACTATGCGGGGGGATGGGGTCCTATTACTAAACTATGCACTGAAAGAACCACTGATGGTCAGTGCAGTTTAATGTGCGGGGAAGGGAGTTTGCACAGGAAATAATCCATGTGCCACACCAGCAACTTAATTCCCATCTGCTAGTCCGCAGCTCTACCAACTGAGCTAACCAGGCATCTCTATGACCTGGCGTCTTATAGCTTATTTTGTTTCTCTTTAGGAGAGGCTGCAGAGTAAAATGATCGAGCATACATATTGTGCATACTGATTATATAGTTTTCATTAACTAGAGATAAAAGACGGGTAATTATAGGGGTCGAGTACAAAAAGGGTATATATAAGAGATAGAACGCACACACACACACACACAAACTAGCTAGGGTTGCGAATAAACCTGCGCCTCGTCGTGAGATTTTCCCGGCGATTCTCAGTCAGACTCCCCAAGTCACTTTGTTTTCATTATTTCAACCCTTGCTGTCAGACGGCAGACCAGTGGACGAACCGACTAAGGCGATGAGCGAAGCGACTCGCGCAAGACGCCGAACTGACTGAAGTGTGATAGTTGTACTTTGTGTGCATCTATTAAATGTGTTAATAATAAAAGATCGGGAGAGGAGGGGTTCCTGGTGAAACTTACGATGCAAGAATAGGATGGGGAGGGGAAACGGGAGCTGTGTGGGTGCCGTTTTAACCCACCTACGTACAATACTAGTTTCGGTTAAATGAAATCTGTGGGAAGTTGGAAAGTTTTGTTCTAAAAATAGAGTACTGTTGCTCATACATAAGTAAAAAGCAACAGAAATAACAAAGTTGTTTTTCAGAAATTGGAAGACATGCAAATTGGTCAAAAATACGGAAGACCTTCGCTCGTTACCAGGAGATACATAGAGTACTCAAATGTGGGGAGAGGTGGGGACAGAGGAACCTAAACCTACGCACTACAAAGGAGTTCAAGGGAGCTGATTTTTTTCAGGGGAGCTAATTGTCATTGTGCAGGCTAAGTAGCCATAACTTCCTTGTAGTTGTTCTCATCGAAATGGATGGTGCTTGTGTATTTGCCAGTGTCGTTTTTGATGTCATTACATCACTATGATTATGCTGATGGAGTACATGTTGGATCTGTTCCTACTTTTCTGCGGTTCCGATTACTACTATCACTAAAGTACTCAGGTATGTCTTCAGACTGGAGCAAAAATTTGTTCCCTGTACCCTCCGCGGTTCACCTAAATACCAGCAGTACATGATACTAGGCACAAAGGTCATTTAGCCTATCATTTCATCTTGCCAGATCTGTATCAGCTGTTAAAGAATATCATAAGCACGAGAAGCTATTAGTACCCATGTGTTCTTAAAATAATTTGAATTTTGATTAACCACCCCGTTCACTTGACAATAGCGGTTTAAGAAATAAACACATGATATAAAGTCTCCGTTAAGATTTGTGCGAAATGGGTCACAGGCGCCTTATCATGATCATCATCATGGGGCAGTTGTGGAGTGGCATAGGTACTCAAGATACACTTAAGTTTCTCATCCACCATGCATGGACAGCGTATTTAAAATTTAGTGCAAACCGAGACTTAGAAATTCGTCCGTACGTTTTAAATTCATTTTCACACAATATTGAATGCAAGCATTAACTGCAGAGCAAATTATTCATCAAAACTGCGTGAAAAGATATGTTTGCAGGAACACATGCACTATGCAGTGTTTGATGGCTGGAGGTGCAGCACGATCTGGAACCGAGGAACCCAATTTTTGGGTTGCTAAGTAACAGTAACAAGAGAATTTTTAGGATTAGTTTAGATAGAGGAAAAAAGGCTTGGTAGGTGGACAGTACTATCTGTAAATGCAAGGCTTTATAATAATGTTGACGAAGTGTTTCCATTACAACCTTTATAGTCATATCTATGTTGGAGATTTCTTTTGCATAAGCTGATTATATAAAGCTTGGTATCTTTTGTTAAAGTTTGAAAAAAGAAAAGTATTAAAAAATATAAATAGTTTACAGGAAAAATTACAGTTTATGCCAAACTAAGCAAGTAGTAATGATTTATAATAATGCAGAATTCAGGTAAGTACTTACCTAGAGAAGCACAAAGTAAAGCAGATCACCTAAGTGTACCAAATCAGTATACATTAAAAATGAGTAATACAAGTGGATTATATTAATACATGTACCATGCATAGTGATTTTGCCACACGTAAGTGGACCAGGTTAGCACACATACAAGTCAACCAGATCATTATGTGCAACTGGAAAATGTGTTACAACCACCAGTGACCTACCCAACTCCACCCCTCACACATTCAGCATACCAGTGCACATACAACTATGCTGGAGCACACTTATCACCTGTTGTCACTAGCACATAGCAGTAGTGCAGCAGCAGATTGTTAAGATGGAACAGTGCCAATCCCTTGCGACACTCCTCAGGGCTTTCTAAAAAATGTGCCCTTTAAAAGGTTATCAAGTAATAACATCAAGTCATCAAATCACTTGATATGCAAATTACATCTACAGTAGCACTTGTACTGTAGTAGTAGTTTGAATGTATTCACACATCTTCAGAATTTTGTGTCAACCAGGAAGGTTTGAAATTTCCTTCTTCGATGTTTAGTCCTAATGATATTCCAGGTTTTAAACAAAAACCTGCTTAGTGTGGGTTGTATTCACTGGACAAACTTAAAAGTGAACTCACTCATCACTTGTCTTTTTTTCAGATTTTAAAATAATAAACCCATCCCTATTTCTTGACGCTTCTGTTATCTACCATGTTTAGTGTTTCAGTAATGGGCCAGTACACATTCTGCCCAATGTTGTAGTGTAACAGGAGTTGTTGCTCCAATAAATACACAAAGAGGCACACATTATACACACATTTTCATGTCTCTGACGGTGTCATTCTTCACTCATTTTCATGTGCATACATGGATGCATTCGCAAAGTTCACACATGCACCCCCACCTCTGCAACTTGTGTAGGAGAAAGGAATTTTTAATGTTAGGTTTTCTAAAGTGTTTTCCTTCACACGCACTCACAGATCAATAAATCAGATGTACACCTTGACAACCCTTACGGGTGGTGTTACGTCTGTAACAGGGCAGCTTATAACAATATACTGATCGCATGTACTTGTCACTGAAACAGGGGATCATGGGTTCAGGTGGTCGTTTGGGCATGTGTACTCTCTATGCCAAGATGCCTGTTTACAGGGCTGGCAGTGGGATTTTTGTTGCCTCTATCCTGAGAAGCCTTCATCACCCTTTCCCCTCTTGAGAAAGCACTGACTGCTGACATGTTAAAACAACCAACCAGTGTCTGTGACACTAGAGCTTGTAGAATGAACTATATTATCTAGTATCTCATTCTTTCCAGTTCCAGGATTTAAAAAAAATTGTCCAGCCTGATATCTGAGGACTACAGTTTCAGATGCAGGGATGGCAGTGCTGCAACCAACATACCATGAAGAAATCCTGCAGCTACGCTTTTTTTTCACCTGCTTCAAAGATAGTGATGAGGTGATAATCTGTCTGATTAAAGACTACCCTATAAGGCGGTCAGCATTTTGAAACGCTTTTAGCTTCATGACATTTAATCAACTGATAGTATGTAAATAGCACCCCTGAGCTTGTGTGTATGTGTGTGGATGCATGTATTGTACATGTATTGTATGTGTGTGAGAAAAGTTCTCACTATGTTATCAGTTAACTTTTGAATTTTCTCGACTGCAGTTGTATTGCTGTACTGGCAGTTCATACACATGCTTATGACAGCAAACTGATACAGTGCTCTTCACCAGCTGTGAAGGAGGTGTATTCTTATCACATTGAGACCTTTTTAAATATTTTTTTACTTGATTCACAATACAATTTCTGTTTTCCACAATTTCTCACTGATCTGAACAAAAAAATTCAGGATGTTTCAACTTGCTTCTTTTTTCAAAGCTGGTCGAATCAAAACCAAATGTAACATTGTACTTGTAGTTTATTTTGTTCATTATCTCATAAAGAAGTGCACATATTATTAATACATGTTGTATGGTTGCATGTATTTACATATGTGTGTGACTGTGAGAGAATAGCAGGAGAGAGAAAGAGAGTGGATGCCATTTTTGTCAATCCTGCTTTTCATCCGATAAAGGGGTGCTTAGCATGATGTGCCACAAGATTAATGTATAGGAGGTTTATTTCTTCTAGGATTGCTTCTGTTTGTTTTAAAATTGTTTTCCTTAAAAAAAGAAAGTCTGGCTTAAAGAAATTTTATCTTCAGGCTGCTGATTATGTGGTGCATAACAGCAGGGAAGCTGGTTCTTTTTTACTAAGACCCAGTACGCGCACCCTGGGTGGCTTGGCATTGACTGTCAGGTGGGTTACTCTTGCTACCATTCAGCTTTGTTTTTAAACTTAGGAGTGAAAAATTATGTGTTCATTGCAACCAAGAAGTTTAGATAGCAGTTTAAGTCAAACTTTCTATGATTATCTGATGTTTTAATAAAACTTATAACCAGTTTTTTTTTATAATCAGTCATGGGTATCGAGTTTTAAGAGATTGAAGCTTGCTCACTCAAGAAATTTAACTCTACTCAAAAATGCAATGAGCACTTGCAAAGTTGCAGGAATGAGTTTACTGGAAATTCCTACATTGTTGCTTGAGACCTGAGAGGAACAAACCCTCTGTGAGAAATTTGACTGTGCTGGTTTGAGAGATGATGCAAGTGAAATGAAGTGAATGAATCAACAGTTGTGTACATAAGTACATGGAATATCTCCAGTTGCCAAAGAGATTTTTCTTTACTGGCTTACAGTTACACTTACACTTAGTCACCTCATAAAGCACATGTTTAGGTGATGTATTTTTGAATTACCATAGTATATCTATATGTCTTTCATTGTTTTTTCCCCACTACACACTTGAGATCAATTAAATGACATCAACTTAAATGAAACAGGGCAGTAAGAAACCCAGATAGATGCCCTGAGTACCTCGTTATCAAATGACAGGAATACTGTACCTGTTATTAGAAGAGTATTTTAAACTGTTATTAAATGACAGTAGTATCTTAAACTGTATTGAAATGAATGGTGCAAGACTATTTTAAAATTGTTATTAAATGACAGTAGTATCTTAAACTGTTTGGAAATGAATGGTGTATCTTAATCTTATTTAAATGACAGGTGTAAAAGTGTATTTAATTGATAAAAGTATATGTATTCAAACTGTACAAACTGCATTCAAATGACAGGTGTATCTTAAACTGTATTTGGATGGTAGGAGTATCTTAAAACTGTATTTAAATGACAGAAGTGTGCTTGTTTCTCAGTAGGTTTTTTTTTTTTTTTTTTTTTTTTGCTGTTGGCTACATCATCCTAAGGGGTTTCCAGCATACATGAACATTTGTAAGGCTAATAAATAAATAAATAAGATTTCCATAAACACTTCACCATCATTAAATCAATTTTTTAGAATCTCCTGCTGGAAGGATCTTCCATTAAAATTCTTGAGATGACTATTGTTAAGTGTAACTTTAAAGGAGAAAAGGAAAGGTACAAATGTATTTAAGTAAAGAAGATAAAGGCTTTTGCACCTTTTAGGAGATAGTTGCTGTATTATTAGTATTTGGAGGGACTTGTTTCTTTACATTGTAAGCAGCTTGTAGAAATGCAGTGATAATTTGCAACAGTTTTTATTCTGCTTTACCAGGATCGACCATACTCATGCCAGACATGTGAACGTACTGCAGGAAGGGGATTCTAGAAGCCCCACTGGACGGATATACTATGTCATCAGGGAGCGGCACTTTAGCTCTTTCCATGAACTGTGGTCCTACTATTCAGTGTACCCTATCACCAACATGGAGCACATTGAGAATGTGCGTCTACTAAACCCTATTGACAGAAACATTCCCAGAGAGGCAAGCAATTCTTTCTCATCTAGATCTAGGGCTCTTGCAATCTCTGTGATGAATACAGAGATTCCTCCACTTCCTCTTCCTCGGAAACCTTCTTCAACTAGTATATCATCCTCTGTCAAGAGTGGAAGCACAGATTTCACAATGACATCTGAGACAGAAGGGGGATCACAAAGAACATCACTCGACAGCGAGGGGAATGACCGCCGCTCATCCTGCAGCAGCATTGGTTCACAGTCCAACGAAGTCCAGCAGTCTTTCAGATCCACCCAACCTCAGTCTAAACTTAATGGTGGCAATCTGTATTTGACCAAATCTCCAGAGAGTGATGTTTTTCCATTTGAACATGAAGAAAAGCACCCAAAGAAAAAGAAGACACCGAAAGTTGAGCAGTTCAACAGCATAAATATGGGTGACCTTGGTTGGTGCAGACCTCCACAGCCCTTGCCTGAAGTACCGCCAGATGATGAGGTACCATACTATTCCACACCACGCCCTTATCGGGATCACCTTGATGAACTGAAGCTGATGCTTCGTGAATCAGAGATGTGTGACTGTGGTCTGCGCATGGTGGATGCAGATCTAGCAGGTGGGTGGACAGTGCACCGAAGTCGAGAGGCCAACACTTTCAAACGTGTCTTCTACCAGCATGAGAATGGGAACACTACGTGGCTCTTCCCTGGATCTATTACTCACTTGCTGCCAGTTGATAAGCTTGCCTTCATCATGAAACTGTGTAAGGAAAGTGGCCAAGACCCACCTAAAGAAGTAGTGGTACAGTATCGAGGTTGTACAGAGCCCATGAGTAGGTCTCTTCATTCTTACCCAGCCTCATTGCAGATTGCCTCTAACAGTAATATGTCTGGCAGCCAAAACTGGTCCCAGACGCTTCCTTCCTCTTCAACACGTGGAACTGAACAGTTTGTTTCTAGGAGCCCCGTAAACAGAAATGCTACCTTAGACCAGAGGCGTCCATTGCCACTCCCTGAAGTAACTAAGCTTTGATGCATAAGAAGTTGGTCTAATTGGAGTGATAAAAGATAATTGTCAGTTATTTGCCTCTTGGACTGATAAAAGATAATTGTCAGTTATTTGCCTCAACTATTGCTGCTATTAGTAGCATGTTTGTTACTGATGCTTTGTAAAGTTTTACTGTACTTCAACATTTTATCGTAAGTTTCCTTTGAAAGAAAGTGTTTTCCCTTTTAAAGGTACTTGGACACAAAATACCAAGTCCAACAGCCATCTGTTGCTATGTTTTGCAAGATACTGTTTGTTGTGAACACATTTTTTAAAAACTCTTTATAATATCAAGAAAACATGCTAGTATAATCTATAAACGTAACACTTTTTTTTTAATCTGCTACACTACTGGAGGAAATCTCGCAGCCCATGGGTGATTCCATGAGGAGGATCAGCAGATGAGACACTGTATCTCGTTCGACAGAGGCTGCTGCTAGAGCATAAGAACACGCTGATTAATGTGCATTTCACCACAGTAGAAACAGACTAACATCTGTATGATGAGATGATCACCAAAGGCTAGTAAGTACAAATGTAGTGAGAAATTAATTCCCAGTTTTGCTAAAAGAAGGATTGCAGTGTGTTTTTGCTGTCATGTCCATGTGTCCTATAATCTGTAATAAGGTTGACATTTAGATCTGTTTGAAATGGCCATTGGTGTGACATACTGTTATGGGGCGGTGGTGCTATTCTATAAGCCCAAATGGGAGCTGGCGGATTCCGCTTTTCTAACCCACACACACATCCGGTTCTGTTGGACCCCTTCCAGGTTCTGTGCCTCCCAGTTGCCTGTAACCCTTCATTCGCTCCGACAAAGAGGTTGCCCACTCTGAAATTGCAGTTGACATATATTCTTTATTCACTAATCACAATCACACTAATGGGGATGCCATGCAGTAACTGAACAAAGAAAAAGTCTGCTTAAAATAAAGTGTCAACCAAATATACCCAAAACATAACAATAGGGAGGAGAACTAGGATGATGAGGACGATAATGATTTCAGTCGTACAATTACTACATTTAACGTTCCATCTATTCTCTGACACACCACATTATACCCATATTATTCACCCTCACCAGGCGGCCGAATCTCTGCTAGCCTCTTATAGAGCTTTCAGTCTAGCGCGATCTTTGGCCTGCCTGGTGTTCCCCTTCATCCATGGTCTCTCAAAACCATACAGTCAACTCACTCAACTTTGTTGGAAGCGAGCAATAACAGCTCATTGTTCTCTTTCTCTTGCTTCTGTTTCATATTTGTTAAGCTTCTTGGGCCTCTTGCCGTACAGTTTTACTCACCCTGCCGTAAGTTTGAGCAAAAAACCATAAACCATAAGATATCCACACATTGTGCTATGCCACACCAAAAAAACAGGTAAACTTCTTATTTTCGTTTAAGTAAAACTTTCAGTGCAATAAACACATTCCTGAGCATGTATGCTTGCATTTGAACACACACACACACATAATCAGAGTTGGATGAGATCACTGATGCTGGTTGTACTCATTGGCACAATACCTGACACGTGACTATTTACCCTGACACATGACTATTTACCGCCCAAATCAGAGGAACCTTATTTTGACAAAAGTTCATTAAAAATATCAGATTCTCAGCTTATGCTGTCAGGCTTGAAAATTGCAAAATTCCATAAGAATTACAGGAAAAATATAAGACTTAACAGGTATGCTCTTTTAACCAAAAGGTAGATTTCTAGAGGGGTTTTTTGTGTTGTTTTTGGCAGATTAGTCATTTTTTTGTCCCCAGATGTGATGCACATTTGCAAAAGCTTCTCTTTCCAATCTTCATAAGCATGAAAGATATATACCTTTTAAATTTCTCCTTGGAAACATTTTTCTAAATACTGCTAACGGATAAGTTGGAATATATTTGAAAATCTGTGGGCATTTTTTGCACCTGATAGTCATCAAGACACTATTCTTTTTAAAATAAGGCAAATTAAAAATTGGACATGGAAAATTGCTACTTAAATTATACAAAATTGAATCCTTAAAATAAATGTGTTTTCCATAAAGATATTGTGGCTGCAGAGTTGAACAAGTAAACTGAGAATTTCAAGAGCAACAAAACCTGTAGAACGGAACACCTCAGCACCTACGCCCATGTGCAGTTTATATTTCCCTCTGCAAGTTTAATTTCCTTTTCCCAAAAACTGAAGGCATGCAAATGCATGTACATGTTTTTCAAAGTGAAATTTATGTTCTGGTTCTATGTGGTCACATGTTCATATTGTTTCAAACAACATGCCATCTTCTTCCTTGTCCTGGTGTTGATAAATAATACACCAAATGTCTTTCTGAAAAGCACACTTTCTTTCTTGATATGTATAAAAGGCATAACTACATGTACCATTTGTGTTGTCAGCCTTGGTCATTTTCAAACTGTGTAGTTATATAATTGTGTCTCCTTTGCTATTGAGTGGTCTGGGGTTTTTCAGATAACACCTGAGATGTTTTTTTTCTGTGACATAGCGTGTTTACTAAGAAGATAAACAGTGTATTTTTCACGGAACAAAAATAGAAACTGCCCAAATATTCTTTGTTTAGATACAGCCTTCCGCTAATATGCTATTCTTCACAGACATTTATACTAAAATTGATGATGTACTGTAACTTAAGTGGTGCATGGTGCTGATTCAGTGTTGTTAAAGAGTACATTGGTGAATGCATAACTTTGCCTGAAGATTTTTTTCTTTTTCCAAAAATATAGATAATGCCTTATTTATTAAATTTAAACACAAATGCAAGTAAAACATTTTAATAATTTGATTAGCATATGCCCGAAATGAGTGGTAGTAGAAGCCTCATTCTGAAAGGCATATATGGAAACATGGCTGAATACCCTCGTGACTAAGAAAAACTGTATTCATGATTACTCATCAGCTCACTACAGCTTAACATAGATGTTGGCAAGTAAGAATTTGTAAACATTTTTCAATATTTTTAAAGTGGAGGATGTTGTTCTGCAAGTACTGATCATCTTCTGGCAGTTAATAATGCCTAGCCTTACCAGTCTAGTGAGTGAATGTTTAGTCAAGATTTGTATATGTCGCTCTGAAACCAATATGTATTGACTTTACTGTTGCCATGTCAAATGATCTTGTGTCTGGTACTGGTGTTATACATAGAGGACTATTATTCTTTGTGTTCTTCACTTTTTAAAATTAATGTGATGTTTATGTCATTAAGTGTTGGATGGTCATAAATATGTACACAAAAACTTGTTATCTACATGAACATTTTCATTTAGGTGCATGTTTCTGATGTTTGTGTCATAAAGTGCCATACATTTAGTGGAAACTTAAAGTTCTGTGATCATACAAGATTTCATTTTTGATCTTCAGTAAATGCACAACAGTTAATGGTGTGACCTGTGGAACTGTATGGTTACCTAAAGTTTGTTACCTGGTTGTGTAAAATGTATCTTATCCAGTGGTTTTGTGTGTGTGTGTGTGTGTGGGGAGGGGGGGGTGAAATACGTATTTCAAATGTATTACATCATTAGGTTTCAGAATCGTGTTTCGTCCTTTATCATTGTTTTGATTTCAGTTTGTTATACTTTTTGGAGTACTCTGTACTGATGGTAGGGTTTAGTTTCATTTAATAATCATCAGTAAGTTAACCTAGACAAATCACTATTAATCACAGCAACTGACATAGAGACGTTGGGAAGGTAATAACATGACAGACCTTATATTTTCAGTTGCTAATACTAGTGGCTGTGTTTGTCAGGATTGCAGCAACTTTTAAGGTAATTTTGTTGTCTAACTTCTGGGTTATCCATTTAAAAAAAAACAAGTTGTCATTCTTTATTTCCTTCTGGAGTAATCTGTGTGGTGGGTGAGTTAGTGTACAGTTTAACACAGATTATATTACAATCTGTTGTCTAGTTACTTCTTAGTACATCGTGTACATGTAGTAAATTTAGCACTGGTTAGAATTTTTGTTCATTTAAAGGGTTTACTGTTGGTGGTGTCAAAGTACTTAAGATGACAACAGCAGCAGGTGTTTGGAACGCCCAAAGGTGTCTTATGTGATTAATTTAGTAACTTATCAAGATAGCTGACATTTATGCTGTTATGATGCTGATATCTTGTCTTTAAATGATGTTGCTTGTTTGTAAATGTAGTTTCAGAATTTTAGTTTTTGGTTTAATTGAATGAGAGGAAGGTTCCTCTTTTTAAAAGTTTAGATGGTATTATGCAGTCTGTTGTCATCAGTGTATGCAGTATCCAGAAACAGGACATGCAGAATTTACGTGTTTTTTTGTGTAAATATTCATTGGCACATCTTCATTTCAGACTTCCAGTGAAAAATCCCTCCAAAGTTTCTCCTTAGAAAATGTATGATATTTGTTATTGAAGTTCTCCATTCATGTCTTTCATTTGAACTCCAGAATTGCATCTTGTTACGGTGCAGGTATAATGATAGCAAATAATAAAACTGTAAAAAGTCTGGAGACTGTTGTTTTCTGCACTTCGTAATTGTGAACTTTGTTACGATTATAAATGTATAAATTAAAACATGAAGACCTGTGTATTCAGGCATCATTCTCAGGTGCCATGCAGTCACTTGCTTGTGCCAGTATCACTTAAAAATTTGTTTTGAGTGCTGTTTAATAAGGTTGGCTTATATCATAATAAATTCCATGAGAATTAATAATCCTGTTTGTATCTAGCACCTCTGTCCTAATTACTATCATTAACAGTATACTTTGATCTTGAATTATAAACCAAATTTATCTAATGCCTTCCAAAATGCACCATCAGATATCTATTATATATTCTGAAAATTGCTTGTTGGTGGTGTTATTGATTGTGCTAAGCTTAATCTCTCTTCAACAGAGAAAGAAACATCCACTCACTTGAAATTTTATGTTCATGGATGCCATAAAGTGTTCTGGACATTTTAGATAATCTTTATATCCTCAACAATTCTCTAATTCCGAATTCCTAACTAAAATAGCAATAATAATCCATCACATGTGATGATTATTTACTAGTTAAGTGAAAGTGATCAGTTACTGCGTTATGATTTACTACAAGTTGTTACTGTTGTACCCAGTGTCCCCTCTGAGCTCAGTGCATGTGCAAAATGCTAAGCAAATACTGGTGTATGTGTGTGCAGGATTTTTTGTGCTTATTTGCTTTTTTTTTTTCTTTCTCTAGATTTTTTTTGTTTGGTCTTATTTTGCATAGTATATTACTGTAATTTGAGGTCGAGAACAATGTGCACAGTCTGCTTACATTACTGAAAATCTTTGAGGGAACACTGAACCATTTTTTCTCCTGCATCGTTATACACACATACTATCCCCTGTAGTTTTTCTGCTATATATATATACACACTGATTGCTTAATGAGGGATGCTGCCTCTATATTGTGTATGTTTCCATAAATAAGGTTAAACAACATGTGGGATCTGGATACTTCAGTTAGTAGATCTGCATACTAGCAGGTGGAAGGTTGGTGGTTTGAATTCTGGTTTGGCCAGGGATTATTTCCTGGAGTTAAACATTGTGCAAACTCCATTTGGCCATCTCTCCACACATGAAACTGCCTGTCCGCACTGGCCATCTTACTGCAGCCATCAGTCTGATGGTTCTTTCGGTGCATGGATTAGTAATAGGACCACCATACCACCTGCTGAACTAAAATGCTTTCCTTCCTTTTTTCCCACCTGCTGCGATCTGTTATATGACTGCAGTTTTATTTATAAAATATGTGTACATTGGATACTTTACTTCCTGGCAAATGCACCACCATATTGTTTACCATACTTTCCCAAGCTGGTTCGCTACAGTTTCTTTCCTTCCCATGTTCAGTCAGATTTACAATTCCTGATAACTACTTTTCATTACTGTGAGAATGTGTGCCATTAATTACTACACTTTTCATATTTCTGTGATTTCTCCCAGATAACCAGATTGACATAAATGCTATCATTACATCCTGTTATTTTTTAAACAGTAAATTGAGTTCTTTCAACGGCAACAGCATGTGTTGGTTAAGTCTTAGTTGTGTTAATGGTCTGGTTTATGAGATTTTGTGCCCTTAATACACTTTCATAGTTGTGTGATTTCCTCCAAATAATCCAATTGATAGCATGCTAGCATTACATCCTGGTATTTTTTTAAAACGGTAAGTTAAGTTCTTTCAAGGACAAGAATGTGCATTGTGTTAATGGTCTGGAAAATCCTAATATTTTGCTAATAAGCAAGAAGCTTGATTGTTTCATAAGTAGTAATCCCATGTGAAAGATTTAAAAGTTATGTTGTCTAGTTGGTAGCAGAATGCTGAAGGATGGTGCATGCATGCATGTGTGTGTGCATGCTCATGCACATGCCCACCTACCTGTGTGTGTGCCCTTGTCTGTGAGAGAGAGAGGGAGTGCATGCAGATCCACTGAAGCTAAGTTTGTTGCTTCTGAACTGTAATTGTTGCTGCTGTCTAAACCCTCAACTTTCAATTTCATTGGTGTTAAGCTAGTCATGGCCAGACAGAGTGATCACAGGTGTTTTCTGGAAAAAAAACTGTCCTACTGATGAGTTTGGGCATTGTAATCTCTATGCTCAGCATGGGATTTTGAAAATACATTGTACCTCATAGCTATCACCTATTGGTGTAAACACAATGCTGTTTAAACCCTACTGTACTTCAAGTAAAGCATGGAATGAATGAAAATTAATAGGTTATCACATTCTTGGTTAAACTGTTTTTGTTGGTTGGAAACCTATTCACATGTATGACCATATGGATGCAGATCTAACGGATCTAACAATACCAGAGCTCTGTCCACCAAGGGGAGAAAGTACGGGGAGTGCAAGTATTAGTTTGAATGAAAGCAGCAGATTCATGGAGGGGTGTGCATGGGGGG
>SMGT01001259.1:11336-60808 GCA_004794575.1 Lanistes nyassanus | reverse complement strand
GGGGGGGGGGGGGGGGGGGGGGCTGACTAGGTTTCCTTTTTTTGTGGTGCATGATACATTTTTTTAAAAGCCATTCTAGCCTGAAATCTGAGGATCATTTTGTAAAATGCAAGGGTCTGCCTGCAAATAACACTGTCATTCTTGACCTTTTGCATGTAAATTACCCCTGATTGTTTATGAGGAGGCTTGGATATTTCAGAGAATTCTTCAACTGCTGTGGAATAAATGTTCACATTAGCTTTTTCTGAGAACAGTAATGTCTCCAGCCACATGCATGTTTTTTTTATATTGTAGTTTAGAAAGGTGGTTTGGAGAATGCTGACTTCATCAGCATGCTGCTTTTCTAGGAGGGAAGAGAGAGAGATGGTAAGTTAAAAATGAAGTTTTAGAACATTAACATTTAAAGCTATGTAGGTATTTTAGCTGTTGTGGAGTATGAACAATTTCGACATCTGAATGCTTTTGTTATCATTTGTAATTTTTTCTAATCAGTTTCCACAAAGTTTAGTTGCAGTTGATTACCTGAGAAAGTGGTTCCTCTATTACTTTAGAGAAGGGAGAGTGAATAATGTGAGACATTTCACATAATACAGTAAGGTCCGTATTTAACACGTCAGATGGGAATGCATTTGAACAATAGTGATGATGTTTTCTCGATTTTAATAATAATTTTATAGTGTGCCAGAAAAGCACCGTGAAAACAAATCATGATGTGGCAAAGGATAACAAGCAAACAAGAGGGTAAAGTTAGAAGTTGTGACTTGAAGGAGGACAAATCAAACAAATCTTGAAGAGAACAAGAGCAGCGATTCTGTTGTGTGGAAGCAGCCAATCTGAATCAATGAGATCTGAGTCCCTTTACCTGGGTACAGTCCAAGCAACAGAAAAAGTCCAGAGGTTGAATTTGTTTCAGTAACATTTATGAGTTCTTCTGATGACTTTAGTGACACTATTGGCAGATGAGGTTTGATCATATTGTAGACAATTACCAAAATTTCAGGGATTGCCCACAAAATAGTATTATACTAATCAAGTATTCACATAGCAAAAGAAATAGCTAATCATGTGCAGATTGTCTGCACGAGGCAAATTAAGTAAAAACAAGATTTCACAGTAGTAACTGTATGCAGACTGCTTCTGCAAAGTCACCCTTGTTTCACGTAGGAGTGCCACAGATCGGTCATCATTTAGCTTCAGCCTATCACCATACATCCAAGTCCTAATCCCAGTATTATATGCTTCCAGTGCTTCCATGGCCTAAAGTTCTGGGAACACAGGGAAATAACACACAGAGGTCAATGGACAAAATGTCATTAGCACATACAAGCTGCCAGCGAACACATAAATATGACTGAAATTCCTGAAAAATGTGCGACACCAAAACATAATGTTTGAAAGTTTTCAGAACAAGGAAAGACATCAAACAAGTATAATGAAATGGCATCTGTTGAGTAATACAAACTTGTTCTTTGTAAATTCTTGGTATGGTTTCCTTCTGTGATGAATGGCAAAATATTGCTGCCTTTTAAAGCTGGTGGTACATTTGTATATTAAAGATTACAGAAATATGGTACTTGATTCTTAATGTGAATTTTCTCCATGTCTTGCAGTCGTTGATTATTTGTGCAGTTCACTGTTCTGTCTGCCGCATTTTTAAAGTTTTTAATAGATGCATGCAAGTGATATGGTATTTTGTAGATACCACATTGAATAAGTTAACTGTACAGTTTAGACTGTTAAGGAATGGAGGCTACCAAAATTTGGTGACCTGCAGCTGTACTGACCTGTGGGAATGTTCTATGAATGATTGACTATACAAATGCTATGGTACCCAGAAGAAGGAGGACAATTAGAAATAGTTTTTAAAAAAATATTTAGCCAGGGAACTTGTCATGGCTCTCTCCCAGGCCCAAAAGTCTCTTCCTTTCTTGATATCCTACTGTGGCCATCATAGGCCATGGAACAGCTCATCTAGGGTAAGCAAGCAAATGCATCTAGGGTAAGGCCTGGCCTTTAGGCAAGAAACAGTCTTGTGGAGAAACAAATGCTGGGGACTCACATGGCAGAAGACAGCAGCCTGCTAACTCTTCCAGCTTTGGGGCCAAGCTGAGCACCATACGAATTTCAGAGACCTCAGCATAAATAAGCGCACCCATATGTAGAGGTATAGCTCATAGGCTGCTACATATAACAGCTTTGTTGCAGGTTTATGCTGCACCAGCTCTATCATAACAGACGTAGATACTAATCCAACTGTGTGCATTGCAGATTTCATCTAATTTTCATGAAGAATTTCTCTTCAGGAAGTTTCTCCTCGCAGAAAGTGTGGGCAAAAATTAGTCTATAAAGAACGTTTGATCTATTGTTTTGTTTTGTTGCAAATGGGCATGGCTGAAATTTTGTTTTTCTTATGACTGCTTGTACTTGAACTTGGCGAGCAGTTTATGTATTTATCACATTTTATTTCTTGGTTGTCTCTTTTGGATTGTTCGTACAATCAGAGCTGTGTCCATATGGAGTATACAGTTGTAATGGTCACTGGAAACTTTGAGTACCAGGACTCCAGTTGCATGGATGTTCATATCTGAACACATAAAAGTGCACATAACATATAGGTAGGATCAGTGGACTTCAGGACCCTGTTATGACTGAAAGGGCAGATAACCACTCGTGCAACCCAACTTGATCTGGTTTGATGTGTCTATTTTCAGCTATGAGCACAAGCAATAAAAAATCCAACAGGGTCCTCCTCTTCTCCCACTGGGGAGCAAAGAAGAGAATTTTGTATTCTTGTCTTCCCAGTTTTGTACATTATATGATGGTGGTTTTGCAGTTTTGAACTTGTAAACAATCTCGATGTCAAAATTCTTGGTGTGACATGCAGCCAGGTCATCAGCATGTTCAGAGTTGTGTCCTCCATTAAGAAAGCAATTAAAAAGTAATGTGTAAAGCAAAGCAAAAAAATTATCTTTTACTGATTTCCAATTTTTTAATGGTTTATTTCTTTAGATGTGTGTGTTTGTGTGTTGGGGATACCAGTTAGCATTAGATTTGTGTGTGTGTGTGTTGGGGATACCAGTTAGCATTAGATGTGTGCATGTGTGTGTGTGTTGGGGATACCAGTTAGCATTAGATGTGTGTGTGTGTGTGTGTGTGTTGGGGATACCAGTTAGCATTAGATGTGTGTGTGTGTGTGTGTGTGTGTTGGGGATACCAGTTAGCATTAGATGTGTGTGTGTGTGTGTTGGGGATACCAGTTAGCATTAGATGTGTGCGTGTGTGTGTGTGTTGGGGATACCAGTTAGCATTAGATGTGTGTGTGTGTGTGTTGTGGATACCAGTTAGCATTAGATGTGTGTGTGTGTGTTGGGGATACCAGTTAGCATTAGATGTGTGTGTGTGTGTTGGGGATACCAGTTAGCATTAGATGTGTGTGTGTGTGTGTGTTGGGGATACCAGTTAGCATTAGATGTGTGTGTGTGTGTTGGGGATACCAGTTAGCATAAAGGAGTGATTAGTTGGATTCGCAACATATGCCCATGCTGGACAGAGGATCGCAATCTGCAAACTGAGATAATGGCAGTCTTGAGGACAGTTCATGCAGATCCATGAATAATAGACCTACCCCTAGGTGGACATTTCCCTTTCAAACTACACATTGATGCATGTGCGCAAACTGGTGACAAGGACGACAAAGATGATGAGCTACTAATTAAAGATTTGATTGGAAAGTGAGGGTTCCGTACTAAGCGCTGCCTCGCAAGATCTTCAGATCGGGGCAACACGAGGGTAGGAGGAAGGTGTGTGTGTGTGGGGGGGGGGGGGAAGACATTTTAAAAATCCTTCAGACGTGTACTGTGGGCGTTCTCTGGTGGTGAGCAACTGTCCAAAGAGACCATCGCTGCGTAGGTTGGGCTACACGAGTATGAGCGAGATAAAATGTCAAAGGTCACCTTTTATGATCAAAAATGGATCTGAGAAAGAGTCCGCGCTGGTAGGATAATACATGTACGTAGTAATGGTAAAGCGGTCGCCCTCGGGATGATTTGCATGAACGTAAATTTACCGCAGATACAAATGCTCATGCAAGCCAACTCAGTACGATATGTACATTATTGTCAGCAAACAGAACACTGAAACTTGTATATATGTTCTGAGATGGGCTGCTTAATACAGAGTGTATAATGATCGTCACGATCGACCCATCAGCTTCAATTTCTTGCAGTAATTCAGGTTCTTGTGCAGTTTCTTATCGCGTAACAAAAGTGAGAGGTTTGGCAGACAAAACTAAATTGCAGGCTCAGTGAACGTTACAATCTCATTGATCGGCCTTTCATCAAACAGTCCACATTGAATGGCTTGTGTCGCAACACAGGCTTTATTGGTTGGCTATTTAGAAGGACACTGCTTCAACCTTGCGGTGATTTCGCACTATTGGGGGCGGGGTCCTATTATTAAGCTATGCACAGAAAGAACCACCAGACTGATAACTGCAGTAAGATGGCCAGTACGAACAGGCAGTTTAATGTGCGGGGAGCTGGCCGAAATGAGTTTGCACAATGTATAACTCCAGAAAATAATCCTTGGCCACACCAGCATTCGAACCACCAACCTTCCACCTGCTAGTCCGCAGCTTTAGTCCCACCCAGTCACATTTATATTGACACCGGACCAACCAGCCCCAGTGCTGTTCTCAAGGGGCAAGGCAGCTAATTGCAAGGATTTGTCTTGAGGTGGCTGGGGTGCGAACTACCGACCCCCCCCCCCCACACACACACACTTTAGACCACCGAGGCGGTCGGTTGGTAGTGAGATAATAACACAGATAATGTACATAAACACCCAGGCATGCATTTATAGTACCTATATATATATATATGTGTGTGTGTGTGTGTGTGTCCATATATGTCTATACAATATAAACATCTCCATTGATTTATGCGGAAGGAAAGCGTATAAGCGCTTGTTTATGGGTCAGTTCCGAGATTGAAGAGTTGAACTCCTAGACATGACTTATTCGAACTTCGTTTGCGGAAGTGCAGATCGCGTGTTTTTAAAGTGGGCGGGGTGAGTAACACGCACTGCATCCTATAAGTAAGAAAAAAAATATGCGGGGAATTGTGTACCGTGCTGTCGCGATCGAAAGCGACGAACACGATTTGCTGTGTGGATGGAGCGTTAACTTTCCAAGATGAGTTGAATGGAGTTCGGAGAAAGATATACAGCACAAGCCATAGCGAGACGCATAGACGCACGCTTTTTCTCATAGGCTCTCGATCCGCCTTTCGCTCCCCTCCCACGCTCATCTGACCGCCTCGGTGGTCTTCCGAGGCGGGAGGTCGGTGGTTCGCATCTCGGCCGAGTCATACCTAAGACTTAAAAATTGACAATCTAGTAGCTGCTCTGCCTGGCACTACAGGGAACAGTACTAGGACTGGTTGGCCCGGTGTCACATTAGTGTGACTATGGGTGGGACTGAGGCCCGTGTTGCGCCATCAGTCCCACGCGTGGCAGCACGTAAACTTTGTCTAATCAACACCGTCCTGATATGCACCTAGTTTGCGACTGGACGTTAAGCAACAAACAACCCCCTCCCTCACCTCTCTTACGCTTCTATGCACTTCTCGTTCTCTCCCCTACGTCTTTTCTTTAATTGGTATGGCCCCCCTCTCTTTCTCTCAGTGAGAGAATTAAGGGAAACCATGCCCCAAAGATTCAATGATTACGTAAAATATTATGCTATCAATGCTGTTGTTAATATGCAATGTCAACAATTTTAATTCTCCATCAGAAAACGTTTGATAATTTAAGTATTAAGTATATCCGCTTAAGGAGATCGATATAAGGTTTCATGTGTATATGTTCGTTCGTGTGCGCGTAGGTCGACCTCTGTGTAGGTGTGCGCGTGCGTGCGTACATTGTATGTGTTTGTTCGCGAGACAGAGATACAGGCAAACACACCCAGAATACAAAATGTTTTTGGTCAGTGTGTTTCTAAGTGGAAAATTAACCAGCAAAAGAAGCAAAGGGGTTTACAATTAAGTGCCTCAACTTAATTGTGCTTACTCGGAACACTATGAAGTTTTTCTGTCAGTGTAAACCATATTAAACTAGCCAGGGGACCCGGTGCTGCCCGGGTTATATTTTCTTTGAATAAAGAGCATGAAAAAATCACAATTCTGTTTAGCCAATCAACGCCGAGACGTCATAATCCTAAGGCTTACCCAGTCCACCCCTACCTCATCTCTAACTCCCACCCCTACCCCCATACTGCCCCCACCCCTACCCCCATACTGCCCCCACCCCTACAATACCCCTACCCCATGACCCTTCCCTAACTCCCACCGTACCCTCCCCCCCCCGAAACTCCCTCAGCCTCCTCCCCCGGAAACATAGGTCCCCTCCAGTGGCGATTACAGGGTATCGAGCAATAATTAAGGTGTGCACGCGATGCAGTGGGAAAGAGGAGGGAAGAAGTTACATCACAGATGTGCTAATATCTTAATTAGGTAATACATGCAGTGCACTGCCCATTGTATCGGCATGCCATTTGCATAGACTTAGAAGAGCATGTGTGTTGTGTGTGGGAGGGTGTGTGTGAAAGTGCGACTCGACAGAATCTGACCAAATACTAGATTTTTCCCACACCAAAATGAACTCATTCAGTCAATTGTGCTTTCATTTAGCCAGGCTGATGAGAAGAAAAGCTCCACAGTCAAGCAGCACAGCCTTTCGTTTTCGCTGCAAGCCTGGAGCTCCACACCGGGAGTTATATATGAGTATGGAATGGTCATGACGCGATTAACGGGAGAGAACTCAAGAGAGGCAAATGCGCAAGATTTTCCCCTTGTGGTTACGATGAAACACGTTCTCGAGAAGTGCTTTTGCCGGGATACTTGCGTTCTGTGATACCTGGTGAAGACTATACTGGGTGACCGAAAAGTCAGGGAAATGTCAACGTAAAGCTTGCACACAATGTATACGAAGACTATAGGACCGGAAACACGAGTTGCAAAACCCGTCAAATCCGGAAGTAAACACAAGCAGAAAAGCTATCAGACGACACTTCCAACAGGCAAGTATTCTAACCTATTAACCTAGTGTTCTTTTATATGAATGCATAGTGAATTTACAGAGCAGCTACAGTCATTGACTAATCCGCTTCTTCTTTTGGTTACTGTCTCTTGGTGCCTGTTCACCTGATTCAGTCTAGGTTTGACACACTTAAGTTCATTAGGTCAAACCAAATGCTTCTAAATTGTGAACTGATAAAATCACGATTATGAGTTTATCTATAGTCCTAGACATTTAAAAAATCTAATTTCTGACATAAGAAAGAGGATACATAGCTAAAATCTTTGTACTACCTGTGGTGCTTCGGATTATAAAATTTTGGGAAGAAGAATTTTTTGAGGATTATTTACGCAGCAGTGTTGAAGAAATGGGTTGCGTTGCCGCTGTACAGAAGTTGCAAATTGAAACTGCATCTCAGTAATACTAAATAAAGTAGTAAATATTTTAAAATATAGGTGCATGCTCAACATTCATAACACAGGAAAAAAATCAGGGTGCTAAAGTCGTCAAAGTCAGCGCTTTTTTTGTGGTAAAGTTAGTCTCTAACAGGTCTGCTTCTGCTTACTCTATTAGGTTGTTGTAGTGTAGCTTTCAGTTCACTCGGAGTTAGACTAGCATATTCCTGATAACAATACCTGAGTAACATATGGGTGTTCTTCAGCAAGTGAAGAGTGTGCCAAAATGGGTTAAGATAATTTGTTTTTAACAGTCTAGACATATTTCATTCCCCAGTAATGTAAAACATCCAGCAGACAACACTGAAGACATGCCACTCGAGAAGTGCTTAGGCACCGCTCCAAAGGCAGAGGCAGTTTATCAACATCCCCATGCCCCCAGGTCAAAGGGGAATCAGGAGTTACAAGGGAAGGCCAGAGACTTGTTAGCAGAAGGGGTTTCTGTGCTCTCTCAAGGCAATTATTGGATTAGTGTGTGAAGGCTGGATGTTAATAGGATGAAATGAGTGATTACAGAGTAGGCTTCCATGCCAGGCTGTTTGTCCTTGCTATCCTCTGTGTGCATGTGTGGGTGTGGGTGTGCATGCATGTGCAAGAACATTATACATATGTTTGTACACACATCTAAAGCTGAATTTTCTGTTTTTGTGAGAAGGTGAGTGTGTTTTATATACTGCAGATACATTCACATAAATATGTACTACATTTGTTGAAGTGCTCTAGTATAAACCAGCTTTGGTTTTTTTTAATTGTACTGTTATAATACATATGGAAATAGAGATTAAGTGTGGGTACTAAAATGGAGTCTAGTTATGCCTGCCTGTTTGTGGGTTATATAGAGAAACAGATCTTTGAATCTTTCATTGATATCACCCCAGTGTTCTTCAAATAGTTCATTGACAACATGATCCAGACCTCTCCAAAGTCTTGTCAGCCTCCTCTAATCGCCTTCATGAAAGATGCTAGCCTGCACGATCACCTAATACATTCAGCGTACAGACCACATCACCACACTGTCCTTCCTGGTAATGAACCCTGCTACAGATCTGGATGCAAAACATGTCCTTTCCTGAATTCCACCACCGCTTCCGTCAAAGGCCCCTTGGGAAGAACTTTTACAATAATGTCATCATTTACTTTTGCATCCACTAAGCTTGTGCTTGTGATTGCTTGTTCATTGTGCTCGAAACTACAATCATGGCCAAACCTTTAAGACCACTTAGTAAATACAGTGTAATTTATACTTCCATACTGTTTCGGAATGTTGCATCATCCGCTATTTTAGGGCACACTATTGTATCATCATCACATTATAAGCTGTGCAAACACAGACTGTTGCTGTTTTCAGTGCCGTTTGGTTGTTTTAATGGTATTATCTCTGAATTTTATGTTTGCAAGAAAATGGGCAAAAATCCAGCGCTTTCTGCCATTCAGAGAGCTCAAATAGTAACATTACGTGGAGAAGGGTACACAGAATATGATATTTCTGTTCTAATTGGCTGTAGCAAGACAGGGGTGCACAATGTGATCACCAGGTACAATTGGATGGTACTTTTTCTGACAGAAAGAGAAGTGTGCGTCCCACAAAACAAATGCTAGAGACAACCGGGTAATCAAATCCATCATTTAACACTCTCCAACAACTTCATGTAAGAAGATCCAATATGCTTTTTAGAGGTGTTGATGGGAGTCAGAGAACTGTGTCTCTCAGATTAGTTGATGAGTTTGGACTAAAATCACAAAAACCTGCCTGAAAACCAAGACAAACAGTAGTAATTCTAGAAATGAAAAGGAAGCGCCTGAAATTTGCTTTAAAGTATGAACATTGGACTGAAGAGCAGTGGAGAACTTTTATGTTATCTGATGAATCAATGTTTCAGTACTTTGTAGTATGTTGACATCATGTTAAAAAGGCCTCAAAGGAAGAGATATGATGAAAAATACACTATACAGACAACGAAACATCCACCAAACTAGATGATTTGGGTCCAAACTGGTGATACACATGGACATATATTCTTGCACGATATTCATACATGATAGCACCCATGCCACAGAGCAAAAATTGTGCAGGGGTACCTTCAGAAGGTCAAGGTTAAACTGCTGGAATGGCCCGGAAATAGCCCGCACTTAAACCTTTTGAAAATTTATGGGTCCATATGAAACATAAGGTTGCCAGCAAACAACCATCCAGTGCCAAGATGCTTCTTGAAGCTATTAAGAACGTCTACATCCTTGGCATCTCAAAAGATTATTGTCAAGAACTTGTCTTTAGCATGCCTTGACACATTCAAGCGGTCATCAAGGCAAAAGGTGGACACACAAAGTACTAAACAATTAAAGAAATTATGCGAGACAAAGGATATTAAACAAAACTGACACTTAAAAGTAAGTATTGCATTGCTATTTTCTTTCTGTATAGCATTTCATTTTTGTTGAAAAATATTTGATAGTCTTAAAACTTTTAACCACGACTATGTACTGTGGCGAGAGCTATCACACTTTGAATGAGTGTTTCACAGAACATCTCACTGCTGTCAAGCAAGGCAAGAACACACCAGTTGTGGACCATTTTAACAGCTCTGGAGACAATTTCTTTCACATGAAAGTGGCAGCAGTCCATCAAAATCAGATTGACGGGGCCCACAGAAAGTTTCTGGAGGCATGTCTGATCAAACGACTCGGCACTCTTAAACCTGGCAGATTCAGCCTCCTGTGTGATTTATGAACTTTGTGTGTGTGCGTGTATATACAGAGATTCTGCAGTATTAGGACAATTGGCTAAAACATAGAAGACTGAAAGTTGTGTTATCCCTTTTCATTGTCGCTTACATCTCTTCATTTTATACATTACCATCTGCCTCAAAGGGTCCATTACCCAAAAAATAGCAGTTCTCTGCTGTGAGTTGTCTTTTGACCACCTTGTATTGTCCTCTGTTTCTTCGGACAACCACAGCCCTTGTCACTGTGGGAAAAGATGTTAGCAGTATTTATCACATTACACTCAGTTTGAAAATGTCCTAGATGTAAGTATATATACATGTATTTGCTGACTGTAGTAAACTGTACAATATTATGACAGTTCTTATAGTTTGAAACACAATAAAGTGGCAGTTGGAATTAGGATAGAGACAGAAGCCATACATATTTAGAGACAGTGCTAACTTGGAGGAAGGGTATTGTGTGGTATCAAGTCCTTTAAAAACACCCCTGTTTTGTTATTTTTGCATGCCAGTGGTGCCAGCTAAAAGCAAACATGAATATCAGTTGTTCTTTTGGCAGAGTTCGTAGTGTTTTAAAAAGTTTTTTTGTTTTACTAGTGTAAACCTTCACTTTCCTCTCTACTCCATTTTATATAGACATGTATGTGTGGGTGTGTGTGTGAAGGAAAGAAAAAAAGAGACTGGACACTTGCTTGTGTATACATAGATTTCCGTCTCACTGCATGTGCTTAAATGTTTGTTTCACAGTCAGCATATTTTCATATGTGTTTATGACTGCTTCCAGTTTTATGTGCTTGCATGCCTGTTCATATGAATGTTTTAAAGAATTTTTAGTTTTTCTTTATGGAAAATGATTGGCAGAAGAGAGGAGAATCTGATTTACGGTTACATGCTCAATTAAGGCAGGATTGACAAGAATGCATTTTTTGTGTTATGAATTCAGTCCTGCTTGGAAACAGCAGGACTTTCAGATTCAGCATAACAAAAAAGATCTGTAGGCATGTGGATGGAGCAGCAAAACATCCGGTATTTATGTGGTCCAAAAGGCACATTTTTCAGTAGAATGTTGGAACTTTTTCAGCATTTTGATGTTTGCTTGAAATGCTTCCCATGTATTGTCAGCATTGTGCTTTAGTCAGTGCGCAAAACTTACAGGCATGTACATGCCGACAAACTTTCTAAGAAAATTACCTTCTTTGTAATAAAGATGTGATTAATAAATTTTGCTATCGCAGCCTTGAAGTTCAAGTCAGTTTAGTTTTAGCCTGGCAAGATAGTTTTGGCTTGTGAATGCTTCAGATTCCATCTACTGAAAATAAGAATATGTGTTGTTAACAGGCTCACACTGCGATATGCAGATATATCAGGTGTTCATTTTGGTATAGAAGAACCACTTACAAATGTGTTATGTGACAATTTCCAACTATTTGGAAAGGATCAACTCCAAGAACGCTGTTACAGAGACCCTTCCAATGAAAATGTGTAGCTAGATAGCAGTTTGTTAAGGTTTTCTGGTGCAGGCCTTATCTGTTCCACTGTGGAGGCTATTTATAAACATGATATCATGCAGATAAAAAAATGAGATAATGCTGGTTCTAGCGCAGTAATGAGCTCGGAAGCTTGTCATTCTATTGTGACTGGCAGAGAGGGATGTTTTTTTGCTGTCTCAGTATGTTGTGATATATTTTCTGGCTGAATTTATGCCATTTAAGTTTAATATATGTCTGAAAGTGACCATAGTTTTATTTCATAAGGAGGTGAGAGAGAAGCAGTGGGTGAGAGAGAGAGTGGCGATGGGAGCAGCTATTTCCTTTGCATGAACAAAATACCACACCACAAACAAAAATAAAAGTTTTGACATTCCTGCTATCTTGTAAATCCTAGGTCATCTGTTATGAAACAGTAAAAAATATTTTTGTCCAGCTTTTTAATTGGCTGATTGACATTATGGAGATAAGTTTTTTGCTGACCACTGAAACCATTATGACTGATTGTGAATGTGATATTTGATGGTGACTGGTTTACATGGAGTAAGCACCTGTTAATGTTTTGTGTGTATTTTAAATATATGAATAGCAGTTTTTTTCTGCTGTAATTTCAGATTCCACAGGATGAGATGAGTGCAGAAGGGCTTTTCACAAGGGGAACCAGCTTGCAGTCGTCATGGCTTTCAGCCCAGGAGACATGTCATTTAGCCTTGACCTTCGCCAGGCATCACTGCATCACCTGGACTTTCTGCAGACCATTGAGAAGAAGGCAGAACTGCAAGGGGGACAGGCTCTGGAGTTTGCCATCCAGCGCTATGAAAAACTCTGGCTTCCGTTAGCTGCAAAATATTCTGATCGTGTCCTTGCTGCCCCCTTGGACATTGAGTGGGTGTGGCATTGCCATCTGCTTAATCCTTTGGCATATGAAAAGGATTGCCAGCGTCTTGTGGGCACAGTTGTGGACCACAGAGTCTTGGACCGCGAGCGCCGCAAACAGAGTCTGCAAGAGTCTCGTGTGCTTTGGCGACGGGAATATCCCAGTGCACCTTTTGAAGCAGATGGTCCCATTAGTCCATGGTTTGATTCAGAATTTGCATCCAAGATTTCATATAATCTTATTGCAGCTGTAGCAAGACAGAAGATCTTCTATTATCAAGTAAGTCTTCCTCACTACAGAGATGAGAAGTTTCTGAGTCAGGCAGTGCTGCGATACCAAAAGTTTCTGCATCTGAAGAAAAAGCACCCTCATGTTTTTATCGTTCCATGCTACGATATTGACCTCATATGGCACACGCACATGCTTCATCCTTTTAATTATCGGCATGATACAGTCTCTATACTTTCCTTTCTCTTTAACCATGATGACTCTGTGAACGATAGGAGAGCAGGTTCCAAGCTCACTGTGTCAGATGCACGTACACGGCATTTGTGGAAGAAGACATTTAATGAGCCCTTTGCTCAAAGTGGTGCCATGTTCCGAGGAGAGCCTCCTGCAGGCAAGTTATTTCATATGGATGCTGCCGACTTTGCGGCTCTGGTCACCAAGCAGACGACAGTGCTTTTAGAGTCTGCTCGTGTCATTGGTTTACCTGAGCAGTCTCAAGTACAGTACAAACTGAAACTGTGGTACAACACAGGCTACCAGAACTTTAACAGAGCTCTTTACGTCTCCGATTCCATAGCCACTGTCCGTGGCAGCCCTAGGCACATGACCCATGACATAAGGGTTAATGCCAATTTCACATTTGATACCAAATACAATGATGTAGTAATGGTGGACCTACTTCAGAAGAGTGGGCGTTTTTGTCTTGGTGTGACAGAAGAAATCGGAAGTGCCAGACTTAGAATGTTGGACAAAATTCAGGCTTTAGGCAACGGACGAGGTGTTACAATGCAAGACTACGTCGACATGGGGGATGGGGTTGGGGTGGAGTTGCAGTGGAGTGTGGCTCCTCCGACCCCAGGTGGCTGCATACTAGCGCTGAAATCGGGAAATTACCAGGACTGCATCATGCCAGAGACGGTGGAGTCCATGTGGGGGCCTGTGCCCCTCCCCCGTCTTCCGCCTGGTGTAGAAAACAAGTGCTCAGTGGCTTCACACAGGTGAGAAAGATGCAGGTTAGAGGATCATGTGCTTCCTTAATACCAGCCTGCTTATTTAGCTCAGTAGAGTAAGAATAAGAATAATAAGAATAATAAATCGGAATAAGGTGATGTTTAATGTGCTGAACTTATTTTTCAGTGAAAATGGTGGGGTTTAACATGTTATGTTTCAGTGAATATGGTGTTGATGACAGGGATAGGTATGGTGGTTTATTATTTTGGTGATGGCTCTCTTTTTAAAGTTCTTTTGTTGTTTAACACAGTTTGAGACTTTTCTTCTTGCATTATATGGCTGTAATCTGAGTAAAATGCAAAGCTTGGTCTTCTGACTTAGCATGCTATTTTTTTAAGTGTTCAGGTTATTTAAATATGGTGCCAGTATTGTTATCTTTGATGTTCAGTATGATAAAAAATTTAACTAAAATATCCTTTAATTTCACTTGCCTATTTCTTATTTCGCACTGGAGATATGATAAGCCAGTAAGACCTTGTAAATATGCACGTTGAATTCAAAAGGCATGAGGCAATGAGCAGGATTATGCAACTTCTATTGCCTATGGTGCAAAAGTTCGTTCAACATATGAGAAAATGGGTACATATTAGCACCTTTTATTGTGTAGTTTGGGATTCACTTGCCCATTAATTGCTAATGTTTAAATGGCAAACGCTTTAACCAAATGAATGTGTGTCCTAGTTTGCTAAAGATGGCCATATGTATGCAAATGCTGTACTAGAACAGATAAGAATCTTTTGTCTCCAGTCTTTATGCAATCAGCATTTTAAAGTAACTATGGCATGGTCGAATGTACTTTAGAAACAAGTGTATGCAGTGTGTGAGGTTCAGCAATGACTATTCTAAGGTGCTTAAAGTGCTAACTGAAAGACAACTGCTTGTTTCTTCATTTCCACCCTAGTTTTTATAAAGTGCTTGATGCGCTTCCTAGCTCATACTACTGGTACGAATTACTGTTATTACACCGTATTTCCCTGTCTTTAGCCTAGCTCAGTGGACTTGAAAATAGCCAGATATCATATTTAAATACATAGCTGAGTTCAAGAACCCTCCATAAAATATGCTGTAGAATTATTTGGTATTAAAAAAATGTTATTTAGTATCTATAATGTAATATGTAGTTTTACTTGTGTGAAACTAGAAAAATGATATTTTCAAGCTGTTTACACAATGTGTGTCTTCATCTACTTTGTCAGTAAGTGCAGGAACATCAGTGCAAAGCTGGCTAGGGCTACAGATGTGGAATAGGTTTCAGTTTCAAACTGTAAAAAAAAAATTGTCACATCAGGAAGTACAGTGAGATCATGAAACAATTATAATACAGTGGTACATCAGGTTACAAACTTAATTCGTTCCAGAACTCGGTTCGTAACCTGAAACGTTTGTAACCTGAAACATTGAAATCATTGAAATAGAGCTGATCCATTTCAAGATGAAAGAACGGTTCCTTTTTATCAACATCTGGTCGTTTACCTGACAAAACGCAAAGAATACGTGTACTTCACTATTAAATAAAGAGAAAGAAAACAACCAAATAAATTAAATGTAAAATAAAAAAAGATAAACTGAACACAGTGCCATTGCTAAGAAATCTTTTACTGCTGTGTAGTAAGGTCAATGAAAGCAAGGCTGCGCACGCATGCGAAACTAGACTACTAGGCTAGTGCTAAGCAATGTTGGTACTGTCTGGCCTTCGTTTGCACCGTGCGCGATCTTTTGTCTCCAACGTTAAACCTTGCTCTCTCTCTCTCTCTCCTTTGTTCGTAACCCAAGGCACTGTTCGTTACCCGAGATAAAAAAATGTTCGAAGTTGTTGTTCCTGACCTAATTGTTTGTGACCTGAGTCGTTCGTAACCCGAGGTACCACTGTAGTTGTATGTTCACAGGAATGTGATTGGCAAAGTCTGCTGTTGTGTACCTCGTGCTTACAAAGCCCGACAGTTTTCTTTCCTTCTGAAAATAACTAATGGAGATAGCCAATCTCTGTGATTATAGCTGCCTGCAGAAAAAAACCATAGTTTTACAAATTAGAGATGAGCAGCTTCTGAGCTGATATTTAATTGGTCAGACTTTAAGTTGGCTAAAACAACAATACAAACAAGGATGTAGGAAGTATCATTGACTGGAAATAGTGGAATCTGTTGCATAAATTATGTGGATGAGGTCAAACTACACATCATGTGTGACAGTTAAACCTAGGGCTGTAAAAACAAAACAGCTTCTTACACATGCGTGTTTGCGTGTCTCTGGACTCTTAAATCAAAAATAGTGGGACTCTGGATGACCAACTGGGGGATCTCAAAATAATCAAAAATGTCCATGAGCATGTGTGAACCTCCGGGCAGCTTTCTAATTGTGTGTGCACGTGTGTGTGTGTGTGTGAGTGAGTGAACTGGCTACCACAGCAGCATTCACTTGTGGACTATGGTAAAGGTAGTGATAGGGGCATAATGGTTTTTTTTTGTAGACTCCCATTAGTACATTGTAACACCAAAAAATCTCTTATTTCAATAAGCAACTGTTATTTTTGTTATCAGTCAAGAGCATGATCTTTATGGTTTTATCCATTTTCAGTCTGCTAAATCATACAAAGCGAGTAGTGTTCACCTGTCGCATCATACACAGCTTGCCTCTCATGATGTCAGCCGTTCATGTATTTTACAAGGACAAAATGACAGCTGTTGGTCATCTTATAGGGGCAGACCAGCTTCCATTGCCAGAGCTTGTGAGTTGCTTTTATTTATTAATTTATTTGCCATTTATTTATTTTAACTGTAGTCATCTTTCTTAAGCTTCAGCTCCAGAATTTAAAGAGGGTGGGAGGGGAAAGGATACTGAAAAATGTTTTTAACAATTTTTCTTTCTGGAAATAGTTCTGTTAGATCCATATCAGTTTAAGTAACAGATATATCAGCATGGGCCTCGATTTGCTAACCCTGACTTTCAGAGTCAGTACCTGTTTTTAATTACTGAAACTACTTTTTACTGAAATGTAGATCACCACCTCTGCTATTGCTGACAAGTGTTCAAAACTTTGGTTTTATCAGATTTGTTTCTTTGGAAAAATGTACACATAGTGACTGATAGATGACCTGTGCATGGCATGGCAGGTGAAGAACCGATCACGGTGTGTAACCTTGGACATGAAGAATGGAGAACGCGCAGTGCTGTTAAAAAATCATGCAGGAGACTGGGGCGTGGTGCTAGGAAGATGGACAGGTATACACAAGCCCTTGCCTATGTCAGCAAAACCAGGTACATTTAGAGAGTCACAGATACACCAGACAGAGAGGGCAAAGAAGTTGCTAGGTGGTGTGGCTGTCTTGTGTTTTGCACCAAAAAATGGCCAGCTGTTTAACTGCTGGGCTACTCTGAACACATTCCCATCACTTTGGGACGCTGTTATCCAAAAGAAATTTGCTACAGTTGCCGGTGCATGGGAGAGGGTTCTACAATGAATTATCAAAAAGGTGCAACAGAAACCAGTTCGATGGAAAGGAAGTAACTCGTGTTTTCAGATCCATGAACCATTTCCCTTTAGAGTTACCTCCCTTACACCACAAAAGAGATGATGCAACTTTTTTGGTATAGAATTCACACCAGATGGATTTCAGGTAGGAATAATTTTATTCTTCTTAAGTTTTACTTTCAAACTTAGGTGAAATTATGTTTTTATCACCGTTAGGTTTTTTTCCTACATTTTTCAAAACATACATAGAGTTTACAGGGGAAACCAAGGTACAATAGATGGAGACTGGGTGAAGTTACGACCTCTTTGATAGCATCATTAATGAGTTAATGGTGATAATAGCAGTGGTAATCCTCCTCTGTGTTTATCACCTTTGTCTGTCAGTCAGTTTAATAGGTATTGCTCGCTCAGCTGTGTAAAATTCTGATCTTCGAAACTTGTTTTACATTACTGACTGCTAATGAGGTCATCAGCAAGTATTTAGATATATGTATATGTATAAGTTTCCCATGAAGTTGCCAGAACAGAGAGATTCGTGCTTGTGAAATTATCTCTTGAGACTAAAGTAAAATGATTGGTTTACTTTTCTGGGTGCACTTTCTCGAGTAAGCTGAATGAGTGCATATTTCAGACTTCCATTTTTATGTATGGACTGATGGTTGCTCTGTAAGCATTTTGGGAGCGTGCTAGGTTCATTTTTCTGTCTGCATTTTGTTTGCTGTTGTATGGTGTGACAGACAGCAAATAGCACATGAAGGATTTGTCACTCATTCATAATGAACCAAAATACAAGTCTAAGCATAATTTGTTTGTTTCTTTAAAATGCCTTATTTAGAGGCAGCAAGTCCATTATGTTTGGGTGACCATCACTATAGGGAATTGCATCAAGAGGTCTCTGTTAGCATGATGACCATGCAATGGTCTGTCACAGTGTTGTCTGTCTTACAGACAAAATATTCTACTGCTTTCCTCTTGGTGCATTCTTATTGGCTGTTGTCACAAGGCATTTCAGGTTGGGTTTGTTTCACTACTGAGCAGATGAAGCTGGGTGCTTGGCAAACCAGGTGCACATCATTGACTGCAACAAAAACTGAGCGATAAAGCTGGTCAAGTTCTGTATGCATCAATGACCACCTGATCTGCTTTTGCCAGGGGTGTCAGCAGCTTCTGACAGTCGCACTAGAGCAGTCTCCAAAAGCATCTTGCATGCCATTAGCTTCAGTATCATATATTGTTGATTTGTGTATAAAAAAAGATTAGCTGTGAAAAAAAAGTTTAAGAACTCAAGACTGGATATTTTGCCATGGGTGAAAACCTTATTGCAAAAATAGCTAATGGTCAGGTTTGAGACTGCTGCACAAGATTTTTCTTTACCCTGTATGATGGCAGTTTCATTTGATAAGATTTATAGTCTGTTTTGATGCGTTGGGCTATGAAAAGGATTTTGAATACAAACCTTCCAAAACTTTCCCGTATTTGAAATGCTCAGCAGTGGAAATTCAGGATTTAGGGACTTGTACGCTCTAATAAAAGGTGGACAACAATTTTTGAGAACTATCTGTTGAGGGGATCTGCATGCTTGAAAAGGCAAGAAAGCAGAGCATGTGATGGAACAATATATACATATATACACACAAACACAGTTTTTAAAAACCTGTTTGTGCCTGTTCCTCACCTCCCAACCCCTTTATTTTTCTTCTTATGCTTTAAGAGACATTCAAAGAGGAGAAATAAGGCAGGATATATGTTAAAGCAGGTAATGATGTCTGACAGATTGTTGTGAGAGTTCAAAAATGTTTGTCATTCTATTGGAATATTTTATACTGTTTTGGGATTTTTTTCTTAAAAATTTGGAGATGGGAGGAAAAAACCAAAAGAACATGTGTTTTTTTAAAGTTATATATCAAGTAACTGAAAATCTGATTTCTACAACTAACACTGCTCATCTTGGTTTCTTGCAAGGGCATTGAATTGTTTTTAAAGAACACAATCTGTATATGTTACTGTAGCCTCAGCAACAAGCAACGGGCATCGCCACATCCCAGGAGACCCTGGCCATCTAGAGGTTCGATTTTTCAAGTTCTCGAGCAAGCAGTGGACATTCCTGTCCTTTGAAAGGAACTACACAGGCTCTGAGCATAAGTTCCAGATCGAGGCTGCCACAGTGGAGCTGGACACTGGGATGATTGAGATCAGTGGGGATGCCGGCAACGAAGTGGCTGAAAACCTTGCTTTAGCATTCTCTGTGGCCTTATTACATGTAAGATTCCTCCTAAAAACCTATTTCTTAAATGCGATTGGTTTTGGGGGGTTGCTTAACCTCCAGCATGGTGCATATCACTTTATCGGGATAGTGTTGTTTGACACAACATGCTGCCAGTACCACTCTGGGACTCTGCAACACAGGCTTCAGTCCCACCCAGTCAATTTATACCGACTTGTTCTGTTCCCTGTGGTGCCAGGCATCTGGCAGAGTATCTACAAGATTTCTAGTTTTTGAAGTCTTAGGTATGACTCGGCTGGGGAGTGAATCACTGAGCCCCATGGGAAGCAGATGCCTCAAATTTTAGACCACCAAGGTGGTCAGTTCTTAAATATTATTTCTGTAATCATTTTAGGGCCAGGCATGGTTTCTAAACTAAACAGATCGAGTAGTTTACTGTTTTTCTGCATTATTTGGTTATGCCGACCCACTGAAAGTCCCTGATTGCCCATAGGTTTTTTTTTTGGTCCAAAAGACCAATGGCCCATGAATCATTTCTCGGGAAATAAACACTGTGAATTACCTAGATTCTAATGTGAACTTATTTTGAATTTAATCATTCTATTAATGTTAGAAACGCTGATCTAGAAAACTTTAGATTCCAAAATTTGACTTGCAGGGTATACAACACTTGATCCTTCAATTATCCAGTCTCATAAACTATTCACAGTAAAAAAAATGGTCAGAACTTTTACAGAAAAGATGAACTTAAAAATTTCCTTATTCATGAACTAGGGGAAAGAGGTCTAGTCAGAAAGAACAGCACAGGAGCATGAATGCATCAAGGTTACGAACAGTGCATCCGTGTGTGAGTTTGCAGGTGTGCGTGTATGCAGTGGATTGTAGAGGAACAGCATATGTGAGCGAATGTTATTGCGCCCTCTGCAGATACAATAGCTGATTTGGAAAGTAATATGTTTAAGGGTGCTGTGTCTGAGCTTAGAAAGCCCCAGGAGTGTGTAGTTCTTAAAGGCACTCCAGTTAGGTAGGGTATCTGATTATATAATTGTTTATTTTATCATTATGGTGACAAAACATAAGAACAGCCTCAGCTGCAGGCGTACAAATCCTTGTCTATCTTGACCAGGTGCTGTGCCAGCCTCGACCAAAGGATTGGGATCCAAGCAAAGTAGAAGAGGATGAGGTTGATGGAGAACTGCCCAAACCCAGACGGCGCCTGCCAGCGGAGAGCCTTATGCTGGTGATGGCAGCAGGGTTCCTGGCGATGGCACCATCCAACCACCTTCTCCGCAAGCGCCATCTAGAGGCTGTGCAAGCCAGAGCTGAAGAAGAAGCTAAGCGCACTCGTTTCCAGCAACAGCAGGAGGAAGAGGAATCAAGAGACAGGCTGATCAGTGGGTTTGGGAGGCAAGAGGAGGAGCATCATGCATTTTATAGTGGCTTGGAGGGGGGCAGTCACTCGGAGCTACATGATGTAGTCGCAATAGTGACGGCTGAAGAAGGTGTCGGTGACGTCCTGCCTCCAGTCAGGGAATCATCTAAAGAAGATCTTGAGGCTTGGGGTGAGGAAGCAATGGAAACGAAAGGGGACGAGGTTCTTAACAACCATTCGGACAGTCAGAATGGTGATGTTGTGGACTCGGGGGTAAACAGTGCCTCTATCGACGATGGGTTGTTGCCCCTTGGGGAAGAGAACGATAGCAGCAATACGGAGACGGCTCACAACATCAGTGAAGACTGTCCTGCTGACCAGCTGGGACTCCCCAGTGGCCAGTATGGCATGTCGGCACTGGAGAATGATCTTGGAATGCTGCACTTGGATGGAACCAGTGTTGGCGCAGATAGCCCTGCTGGCATGGGCAGAGAGAGTGATGATTTCAATGACGACTTCTTCCCACCCCCTCCACCGCTGGAGAGTCACTTCCAGTATGAAGATGGACAAGCACTGGCTAACGGTTTCAATGATTTTGATAACTTTCCTGATGAACCTCCTCCACCAGCTGACTTTTACCCAGAGTATGGTCAAGGAGTTGGGGGTAACATTTTTGGTGAGGAGCATAATGAGGTATGTTTTCATGATGATGTGAGGAATTTTCATGATGAGGGTTCCAACAGCCATGTCAATCACATTCCAGAGCATGACTTTGATCACTTGTATGACGTTGAGCACAGTGGTCTGCACGAAAGTGATGATGGTCGCTACCACCATGGAGCAGATACCCATGTCAGTAACTACTTGAGAGGAGACCACCCTGATGGTGTCGATGACTTCTACCATAGCCGGAAAGAAGAGCCTCATGCTGAAGACCAGTTCAGCTCCTTCTACAGTAATGGTATGGATGACTTTTATGGTAATGAACATAGTTACATTTCTTATGATGACAGTAGTGGCTACAATGCCTTTGCTGAAGAGGATGGAGCCCGAGGTGGTGGCAGCTGCAGAGAAAGTTTGTTTGAGGATCACGATGGTCAGTATGGGGACAGCAGTGGAGGCTTTGACAGAGGGGGAGCTGGAGGTGCAGGATTCCTTGACTATGCAGGAGGAGATTTTGGAGGAGTAGGGGATGCAGGAGGAGCAGGTTGCGGGGCTGGATATGATGGTGATGGGGCATGTGGAGGTTGTGGTGGCTGAGCCAAGAAAGTAGGTAGGCATTTTTCATCAAAGTGTAGGTTTTGGCCCCTGCATGGAGACTGGTGGAGCAAAGGGCATCCTTTCACTGATGCTAGGATGTTAAACCATCAGACTCCAAAGCTTGTGTACTTTACTTCAGACAAGCCTTTCAGAAAATGAATTATACCTTGTGCTTAATAGAACCACACTGAGAAATATATTGCAATTGAAGTTACACCCACTGCATGTGCTTTCTGCACATTGAGGATGGATACTGTGAATGAAAATGGTCTGTTGGAACCATGGTACAATTTTAGCAAAGTAATGTTACTGGTCTGTTTATGGTCTGTTATGAAGACCGCTTGCATAAGAAAAGCATATTGATGTTCAGACATTCATGATACAATCCCCAGCTTCCCACATGGGTAACCCTGTATACCCTGCAATTTTCCAGGTCATCAAAGTGTGGTTTGTGCAGTTTTGAATACTGTTGCCTTCGCTTTGGTGTTCAGAATCCGCTGGTGTTACTGTTGAAAGTCCCTGCAGGGTAGAACAAATTGTGATAAGAAAGCTACTGAGTCATCCAAGTCTTTCCTGTGATTCACAGCACCTAATTTTTCTGTTGTTTGTTTCCTGCTTTATGATATCAGCACAGGAAACATGATGTAGCGTCAACATGGGAATGTTGTCATGGAGATGCAGCATTCAGTCTCCTGCAGCCAGCCAGACTGTGTTTGTTGTGACATCACCATGAAATATTTCTGTTGAGGGTGTGTTCTAATTAAAGACAACAATGTTGTAAAGAAGGTAGCCACTATATCATATTTGGCTTGCAGTTGTTTGGATAATCACCATATCTGAGTGTTGTGATTAGTGTTTGTCGTGTAAGACAGCTGGAAAGAAACTTTATTATAGTTTTGCTGTGATTATGAAAGAGCTTGTTTGCAGGCATTAGTTGTTTTTCTAAAATGTTCACAAATGGCTTTGACTAGTAATATAATTTCTTTCTTCTTTGCATCCATTCTAAAGTGAGAGAGTGTGTTTTGTGTGGTTTGTGTGTGTGTGTGTGAGAGAGAGAGAGAAAGAGTGTGAGAGAGTATGAGAAGCTGTTTGGGAGGACAGTGTGGACATGAACTGGTGTAAGACAGGAGTAAAAAAAAAATGTTTCCAACACTGTAGTAAGTGTGCTTAAATGCATAGCTTTATGTTGATATATAGGTTATGTTTAAGCCTGTACCTTGCACATTTCTGGAGCTGCACAGGGTTGGAATGTTAATATAATGAAAACTCAAATGCACATGAAATGGCACACAAAATATAATAACTAGTGCAGAAAAAGCTTCTGTAAACAAGAAGAAGTGGTCAGAACTGTTAATTCTCAAGCGGAAATAATATTCCAGAGTGTCTTGTTCAGAAATGTTCTTTTAGACTGTCTTCTTGCATAAAGCAGCAGCTTTCTTGAAGTGATGGAAGTTGTTTTGGAACTCTTAAAAATGGCATCTTCAAACATGAACATATCAAGATTACCTTGGCAGAGAGATGCAAAGAAAAGGTTGACTTCTTTTCATATGGCCTTGAAATACTTGATCAGCACTTTGCCATTGTTCTCTCCTACTACAGAGTATGTGTGCACCCTTGCTATATCCAGAGAGATCGACATATATGAGATACAGAGCTTTCTGTCAGAACTCCAAATGCTTGAACATGGCTTTAAAAACATCCAATTCTTGGTCATTCTGTTCGTGTGAAATCTCGTTGCTTTTAGAAAAAAAAGTTATGAACATGCCTTTGTTTTTGTTTTAAATGCATGCTTAGGCTGTTAGCATTTAGCTTGTCATTATTCTTTTGAATCATGGGTGTTACCAGTCTTGCCATTCAAACTTGGTCTCTTATTTTAAATAAACCATGCTATTTTTACCACCAATTTTGTATCATAAAAAACACCCTTAGGGTGATGGCTGTCGGTTTTATCTTCTTTATGCTGGCACCTTTAAAGATGTTCACCTCATGATCACGTGCACTTTGTTACGGTCTCTTGTTTCCTTCATATTTCCTGTGGCCTGTGATATTAATATGTGTACATGCCCAAAACTCTGGGATGGTACCTTCTTGCAATCTTTGATACATACTTTCTTGCGATCACCTTTGTTAATCTGTTATTCTGTACAGATAAAAACGAGTTTAAGTATTTTATTGTCACATGTAATCCGGATCTGCTGCTGACAGACTTATCCAACCCTTACCCCCTCCTTCGCTGGTTTTGGGTACTTGATGCAGTGTTGACAGTTTTCAAAGGTATGAGTAAATCTTTGTTTGACCTACCCCCCCCCCACCTCCTGCTCCCAGTGCAAAGTTAACGTTGATTGAAAAGATCCTAAAGGTATTTGTCCAAATGTTGCAGAGATTCAATGAGCATTCAGAAGAAAAGAGGGGAGGTATCTTACCAGAGCACTGTGCAATGCTCTATGCATGTCGTGTTTCTTTCTTAATTGTGGTTCATATTGTGACAGAAGGAAATGTCTGTGTGTGGCTGTTGAGTTACCTTTATTATTGGTTTGCCTGAAACATCAGTCTTCCACCCCCATGTGGTATTCAGGAACAACTTTTCATACACGAAGCATGGTGGTTTTAAAAAAAATCTAGATTAAATCTAGCAGAAAAAGTTTGGATGTGCCAACAGCATATATTCAAGAACACTTGATGTTATTGACATTTCTTTGCAGAAATATCAGCAAGAGATATCAGTTACATGTGGCCTGAGCATTAAACCAGTTGTGCTTCATTGTAAGAAAGAGAAAAATTCTAACATTAACTATGCTCCCATACCCTGAGAAAGGTTTCAGCAAAAACCCATTGGTTCTGTTGCATGGTAAGTTCATAGGTGCTATGCTGAATTGCAGGGCAGTACATGTACTTGCCAACTGATGGCTCCAGAATGATCCATTGACAGAAATGCCGAACTCTGTTGGCGCAAGGCTATCCCACAGCAGATTTGTCAAACATTATTTCCTGTAATTACTATTTTAAAGACATCCTGCGCAATAGCCTTATTGGATTTAGGTTTTTGTTCTTCTGGTCAAAATGCTAGTAAGTATAAGTTGGCATTTTGCTAATGCTACCCAGGTTAATATGTGGATGAAGGATATTATAAGGAGTTCAGCTTTGACTTGCATTGAGGGATAGAATATCTTTGATAAACGTATGGGGGGGGGGGGGTTTGGATGCTTTGGTCTGGTGATGGTTCTAGCATTTTTCATTTGTGGATATTAGGAATATTTTTTGTTATGTTACCAAAAGTCATAGCTATTGATGTTAACAAAAGGTCATGACTATATTCCTTCCCCAATTTTTCTCCTCTCCCACACAATTCTTACTTGCAAGAATGCTTGCAGTCAGTTCTTGTGCCAGCACAAATAGAAACCCAAGCCACCAAAATATACTTAAATTTTGATGCTTGGCCTCTCTAGTCATATTCTTGAACAAAAGACCTTTTATCATTGAAACAGTGTATAGTTATAATGAAACAAGATTGTCCACATTAAAACTTGTCATCGAAACAGGACGAACTGTGCATACATGTAAATGTATTTATAATAACACAGGATTGTCTACATTAGAGCTTTTATCATTGAAACAGGTAAAAGAATGCAAATAAATTAGGATGATATGGGATTGTCTTGATGCCTATTTTGACATTTTTAGATGTTGAAAGGATTTTAATTCACCATGATGCATTAAGAAGCAATTCCTGGTATCAAAATCTTTGTTCATGTGCATCCACCATTTCCGTTTCCTGCCTCTCTGACCACAACTTTATTGATGAAATATGGCTAATTTTTATGTTACAAATGATGGATTTTGTTTGTTCATCAAATGCAGGTGTTATCCATCCCTAGTCACTTCTACTGACATCAAAAGTGTCTTGATTTCTTTTATTTAAATTTAAATTAAAGTTGTAAACATTAATTGTTTTGGCCTACTAAGCAGATTTTACAGATGGTGTGGTGCCCGTGCTTCATGATACCAATAACTTTAACTGAAATCATCAAATGGAACTTGAAGTAATAACCTTTTCCATTCAGAGTTTTTGTTAGAGCAGCATTTCAATAAATGCAAGTATATACACCCCCCCAAAAAAAAAACTGCATGTAATGTTCAGTAATCTAGTCAAGTTATAAGGTTTTATTCTTTACTGGAAGAGTAAACCTATCTTTTTAGAACTTCCCCAGTCATGCCTGTGTTCACAGCTCCATGCCTTTTCTAATGGAGCATATATGATCATTTCTTAAGAGGAAAACTGTTTATCACAAACATTAAGGCAGCAGCATGGAATTTCTTCTCATTTACCAATCAAAAATTTTGCAATAAATGTTGACTCCTTTAATATTTAGTTAGTGTTTAGGAATATAACATGTTGCAGTTATGTTTCAGTGGCTTTTACCAAACATTCAGCCGGTTAAATATATGTGCATTTTTCAAGTTGTATTTGGCAGTTTAGGCATAAAATCCAGATGCTTCACATGCTGTCATTTTTTGTTTTAAAGGGCAGACTATGCATTTTTTCAATTTGGCTGCATTTAAAAATAATTTTGGCAAGGTAGAGGTTAAGTTTTCCAATAGAAAACGAAGTCATATACAATGTATTTGCCTTTGGTACACATTTTATTCAGTTTTCTTACCCCTTTTCAGATCATTTTTAAAAAATACATGTACTTGAAAAGCCAGGACATTTCTTTGTGATAGTTTAATTTCATTTACTGTTGTAGACTTCATACGGTTGGTACATATAATAATATAGAGCAGCACTCTTACACTTGTTTATAACATAGGGGCATTATATATGTTGAATGTGACTTGCAGTAGTCAGATTTTCAAAAACAGTGCCAAAGTCATGTGTCTGAGAGATCTGTTTATTTGTAAATGAAGGTGCATCTCTTTGTGCACATTTACAATTCTTATGTTTCTTTTCTATCAGTAATCATGGGATACTTTTAAAAGCATGCTTTCCCTTTCAGACAGTGCTTCAAGAAAGCACAATGTTCAGGCATATATGAAGAGATTATCCTTAATGATAGGCTTTACGTCTTTTATCTGGCATAAACCAGTGAAGACCAAGTGGACAGCATGGCCCATTGGTGTTCATAGCTTATTGCAAAAATCTTCGTCTTTTTTACAGCTTGTTTTCAATGTATGTAGACTTGCATGTTTTTTTAATCCAAATATTATCCTGGTCCTTCAAGACACATTTATTTCATTGGCATGATTAAGAAAATATGCGATATGGTCAGACTAACTCAGCAGGCTGGGACAGTTCTAGTAGATTGTCAAGTAAAATGTTATTTGATTTGCCATTAGCTACAGGAATATAAGCGGAGACGGGTGCACGAAAATGAAGACTCCTATCTTATGGAACCCCCAAAGCCATAATGATGCTGGCTTTTTGTTCCTTATGTTGAGTTTTTACATTCTGTGTGCAGAAAAGTCAGGTGTCGACCTGATACATATATGAAATATGCGAGAAAGTTATCTCTACTTTCAATATCACTACTGTTGGTCACCTTATGCTGGCCCACTTGTCAGCTAGGTGGCTTTGTGTGATGCCATAAGGGCAGAAAGTGAGTAGCAGCTCAGTCCTATCATCTAGAACCTGTTCGCTGAGTGATTTGGAAATGAAATAGTATTCAGATTCACAAAAAGTGGAAGAAATTTCATCAATTTTGCTTGTTTCATTGAAGCATTTTTTTTCATGAAGAGACATGAATGTGTTATTCTTGGTTTTGAATGCTGTACTGACCTGTAGACTTGGTTCTCAGCAGCATGCCTTTTCTGTACACCAGCGAATTACAAGTACTTCATGTGCACGTGAACCTGGTAGACTGTTCTGTGATCTTGTGATCTTATGCAATCTCGCTTCCCCGCTCCGTCAGTATCTTTTTGGTACACAGATGAACGATATGCTGCTCATCCCATGAAGGTGCGGGTAACAGCAGAGCCAAATGAAGATTTATAAAAAGATTTGCACACACTGGTTTGACTTCAGATTACCTTGGCAGGCGAGTGTGACGTTGTGCTGATCTTTGAATACTTGGAAATTGAGAACACATAGGAAAATCCATTTTGGAACACATGCCCACACACAGACCCAAGCTGGCAGGCATGCTGAAGAAGTGAAAGATAAGGCACCAGAATAACCAGTATTGTTTCCATTTGCCTATGAATGCATTCCATGGAGTTATTTATCTTACTCTGTTTCTGTGGATGTTTTCAGTAACAAATCTTCTCCTGCCCCCTCCCCGTAGCCGCTCAGATGCCCTTTAGATCTTGTGGAGTGATACCTTCCACAGAGGACTGAACGCCATTCTCCTCTGGACTGAACTGCGTTATTGTCATTTTGTCTTGCTTCTGCATTTTTTGTGATTACTAGAAGAAGGCAGGCATCTGAATTCATTTTTGATATTCAAGTAAAGGATGTTCTGTTAAACCAGCTAAAAGCCACCCCAGCAATAACTCACAGACTCTGAAGATTCATGTTAAAGGAGGAAGTTTTTCTCTCCCACCTGTTTGTTGTTTTTGGTGGTGAGTTTTGGGGGGATTTTTCACACCAGCACTTGTGGCTGTTTAGATTGACATTAGGGTATATAATTTGTTGGGGCAGGGAAGGGTGTGTTAATGTAGGGTTAGTTGCTTAAACTCCTATTTCTCTCCTCGCAAGCATGGGAATGGGGATGGAAACAGAAGATCAAGATCAGTGTCACACTGGTTCTACTGAGTTTATAGGCAGAATGTTCACAGGTTCTGATGTTTTTTTCAAAAAATGAAATCATTAATATCATTGCTGTGTTATATTTTTGGTTTTATGGAACTTTTTTGTGCACATATTATTTTCGTGTGATATTATGTCCACCATCTTGGGGAATTAATCACGTTTATCACTGACTGTGTATTTGTATCTGAAGTATTACTAACTGCAGAGAGCATATTAGCCTAGTCAAACTTGAGAACATGGCCTGTCCATTCTAGAAGCCATGGTCTCTTCTTGAATCATTTAACTTATTTTTTTCCAAGAAAGTTAAAGCTCAAACGAAAGAGTAGTACATGTATCGGTTTTGTTTTTCCTGGATTATAACTGCTTTATTGCTCTCTGCATTCATATATTGTCAGGTGGCTAAAAAGATTTAAAGTGTTTTTGCTCATTATTTTTCTTATGTATTTTAGTCAGTTGATAAACAGTGAAAATGGGGCATTTACTTTAAACTGTTTTCTCAAAGAGAAAAAGGATGAGCTTGTGTGTAGCTATTAATGATAAGATAAACCAAGCTTTACGTGTATTTACATGCTTTACATGTATTTACATGCTTTACATGTAGCCAACATAGAGTTTTCTAGAGCATGTGGACTCTAGCAGGTTTTGTAAGTTGAAGCACTACATAGGAGATCACAGAAACGAATCATCCATCAGCAAAGAAACATTCCTTGCTGCTTTATGACATCCCTTGCAGCTCCTTGGCTTCCAGCACGCTGCTGTCAGTGGCTTACTCTGCAGAACACAAGACAGCTCTCCAAATTCCTCATTCATGCCGGGTTGTTGCTTTTTGCTTTAGTCATTCTGTTTGTACTAGTTTGAACAGTCATTTGTCTTAAGTATTTTCAGTCTATGATTGATACCAGCATTGTTTTTTGGTTTGTTTTGGTTGTGTTTGATTTTTTTGTGACTGATATGTTTTTACAAATTTCAGGTATCATGTCTGTAAATGATTTTTGTGACGTTTGTTACATTTTAAAAAAATCAAAGTACACATGTATTCAGGACAGTTTCACTTTCTTTCATAAGCTGCATGCTGTACAAATGTGTTGATTCTGTTCGTTTTTGCCTTTGTTTTGAGCCTTAACATGCTTAACGTTTGGTGGCTGTAAGTTGTTCCAGACTTAGTATACCTTATTATTGTATGTGACATGACCATATGTTATTCTGCAATATGTATTGCACTTATTTCCAATGGAAGGGAAACTCCTAGGCATGGGTTGCATAGGTGCTCACAGAATATCAGTAACCTTAGATGCAGGGATTAAGCAAGCTAACAAAACTCCAGATGTTTTGCTTTTCAAACCTGTGCCCTTCCTGTCCCCATCTCCCTGCCTCAAAAAAAAAGTAAAAAAAAAATATATATAAAAACAGTTTCAAACCTTATGGTTTATTTTGAATTTGTCAGCAACCCCATGTATTGCTTACTGAAAGTTAAGGCGCTAGGAAGGATGTCATCTGGCACCAAACATTTTGGGAGTACAACTACATGTAACCATTAATTTTCATTCTGTTTTTTTTCATCCCTTATAGTGCCTTGACTTAAGATAAGTTGCTGTCAGTGGCTTAACTTGCAGAACATTCTGCCATAGAGGGAAGGGTGGTGCACCTTCAGATTTTCAACGTTTTAACCGTCTTCTACTTAAATGTGTGCAGTTATTTCAGTTATTGATGATATTCACCATCAGATTTAAAGACTGTTAGTTGCAGTATTCCATTCAGTGTTGTAATTGTCATTTGATTGTCAGACAGACAGCTTTTCTTTCTTCTCTCTCCCTCTCTCTGTGATTATTCCTTTTTTTTTTTTTAAACTTATACGTCAACATGTGGCAGCAGTGCCTACCTAATGTTTGAACAGTTCAAATAAAACAAAACTCACCTTGACCACAGTGCTTCGGATTATAAATATAGATAGGTAAAAAAATGTTTTGCAGAGGCAAAATAATGCAATAATAGATTCACACTGAATTATTGCTGGTTATGTCTGCCGTTTTTTCTTGCCTCTTTGAGTTTGGCTTGGAGTGGGGGGTTACATTAGGAACAAATGTATGTAGATGGCAGAAATGTTTTCCTTCCCATTCCCAGTTTAGAAATATCTTGTTCACTTTTATTCGTTTATGGGATTTAGAAACAGTCTTTTGGCATAGGGGTGGGGAGGGAGTTATTGACAGTAGAAATCGAATTTTGATGCCTCTAACTGTTCTCCATTTTCATGCACTTATCTCATCTCCTCCTCTTTCCCACTGAGCATGCTTCAGATCTGTAGCTTTCATTGACTGAGGCTGGGAGAATTATGCATTTATGTGGAAAGGGGTATTATGACCAGTAAAACTCAAGCCTATCCTCCCAAAACTAGAACATTTAATTGTTGACAGTAGTTTACCTACAAATGTGCATTTGCAGATACAATCTTTCAGAGACATCCCATTTTTATGCCTTGTGACTATGAACATGACAAACATGTAGACTACCTGCATTTGACAGTTAAATTTTAGATTCTTGTCTGTAGTTTTGACATTGTTGTGTGATACCACGTGGAATGAGCACCCTGTGATTACTTAGCTTGTTCTACTCTTCCAGGCATGAGTTGCAGGAGTATGAAAGGGATCTGTTGCAAACCCAGTAAACAGCTATCTTTGTTTAAGAACTTGTGCATTTATATAAATGACTTTACAAATGTATGTGTAACTGATTAATTTTAAAAACTGTTTTCGCAGTTCAGAATATAATAGTTTGATTGTTTAGATTGTGTGTGTGTGTGGGCGCGCCCGTGTGCACATGACTATGTCTATGTGAGATATAGCAAGCGAATGAGTTAGAGGGTTTTAGTGCATGTCTCTTTGGGAGTGTCTGGGCAGTGCATTTCTGAATGCATCTTTTTTCTTTATCTGCATGTATGTTTGCTCCACTTTCCTTTTCTATATATATATATCAGCAGTCAATGTAGCAGAACTTTACCCTTAATACAATTTTTCCTCATTTTATTCCTTCTCTCTTCATATTCTACCACTGTTTCCTTCTTTTCACATGATGTGAAACATTTGCTGTGTTCTATACAACACAATGTGACAATCAACCTTCAACAAGCAAATTTTAGTCATCGTTAGTCAAACTGCATAAACAATGTATACAAAGTGTAGATGGGAAATATTTGAATCATAAATCGTGACTATACAGGAAGGAATGCCGATATAGTCATGAAATATTTGTTTCATGCTATAAATATGTCTGATAAAAATGGAGTGTCGATTCAAGCATGCCATCTGAAACAGCTTTGGTCCTGCGTGCTGTTGGTAACATCTGTCTGTGCCGCACTATGCAAGCCAAGCAATAAACGCTGCCTGTTCTGGATGCACAGCCTGCACTTGTGTGTGCGTGTGTGCGTGCGCGCGTGCATGAGTGGCAGTCTGGTTTAGCCGCAGTGTCACTATCAGCAACATTATCCTGTAGTGTGTGCCATAGGTTAGCTTTGTTAATCTCTTATCAGAAGTTGAGGCGATACAAGCGTAAATACAACAAGTAAAATGTAAAGGTGCGCTTGCGCATGATTGGTCCCGCATGAAATCCCTCGTAATGTTAATTAATTTGCTGTAAGCGGCCGAGATTAAGTACCGTAGTCGGTAGTGTGTACGGCGGTCAGATTTTAGTGTACGTGTATCGGATGATGCGTTTTGAATGATTTCACTATTTTATAAAGAAAGCACTGCGATGTGTCACATTACTATCTCAAAAGTACTTTCAAAACGTGAAAATCCCTGGAAGGAATCCCCCCTCGGTTTTATTGGCACTTTTTAGGCCCCGGAAGGACATTATACAGATATACCCGACTCGCGGCTGTGTCAATGGTGTTTTTTTTTTTTTAAGTTGGCCTAACTGTTGAGATGATCTGTACTTGTACGTATGGTCTTCTCTTTGATCCGTCTTTTCTGGTCTCTCATGGATTCTTTGACTCATGCAGCCTCTCTGCTCTCTCTTTCGATCTTTCGCGCGTACACATCGGCCCAGGCGCGCACACACAGACACGCACACTCCATCAGTCTCATAATATTTTCACGATACACATAGCTTCGAGAGAACTTGCTCGTCAAACCATTGGTTGTGATATATTTGAGAGTGCAAAAGAAAAAAGAAAACCCACCCCAGATGCCGCAAAAGAACTCGAGAACAGGTGATGACCGTGCTATCGTAAATCAGACTCTAAAGGAAAGCCATCCTGATGAATCATCACGGATCCCTATAGTCTCATTTAACATGCTAATAGATGTCGCGTTCTCAAGGCAAAATGATGTAATGTGTCTGCTGTATCACGGTGATCTCTCTCTTTTTTTTTTTTTTTTTTTTTTGAGGATTAATTGGAAGATTTGAAGATTTCATGTCCCGAGCTGAGGTTGCCCAGTATAGTACTGTAATGTGATCGGTGGCCAGCACTGAGACGATATGAAAGAGTTAATCATATATCTTTGCCACGTGAACCTGACCCGTAGATAATGAAAATATTGTTATAACATTTACAGTACTTATCTGTAGGCCATTGCCCTATTATTAAATGTGAACCCCCCCTCTCTCTCTCTCTCTCTTGTGAGGGCGTGGGAGAATGCGAAACTGGATATGCGCATCTGCTTAGAGAAAGATGGAAACTGGCACACTGCTTGTGTGCGGACGATCGAGGTGTTTGTGTGTGCTGGAGGTGGGGACGGGAATGAGAGAAATGGTGAAATTCTAATCAAATTTCTTTCATCTGTCGCCTGTCCGTTATTAGGAGCAGTGCCTTAGAGGCATAAAGGGTGAACAGCGTGGGGTGGTGAACTAAGACTACTGCAGTGCGCAGAGTTGAGTTGCATTTAGTGTTCCTATTTCCACATAAAAGTACCCGTATCAACTGTATGGCTAACTTTTCGTGGGAAAAAGAATGGCTATGCAACTTGCCCTACGAGCGTAAATGTGCTGTACTACAAGTACAGTTTCTGAACTACCCGAAACAAGGAAAAGATTTCACGAATATCCTGATGCGTAATGAGGAAGGGTTCCAAATCTATTTTGCGATTACTCATCAGACTTGTGGGGTGTACGTCGTCTCAAGCACTAAGCGATTCTTGCTTTACTCTGACGGACAAAGACGTTCTAAATATAGATTCCCTTTTCCCATCTCTGCGTCTACCACAACGATTTTTAACAGAGGTCTTTAATCTCTTTATGCAGTCTGGTCTTTATTGGGAACAATAATGATATCGAGAACAGTAGAGAGCATTTTTCTTGTTATCTGAAATGTTGCCGACTGGATGACAATTTGTGAAAGGTCTTTTTAAATCTCCGTGCCTCTTTTTATCCTTTCCTTACAGGTGCTTATTATAACACTAACAGTTTTTTGGGCTTGTTTCTTTTTCTTGTTCCGAGGGTATTATTACAACACAAAGATGTTTAAAATCCTTCAAGTCTCTTGGCTCCAGGGCCAGTTTGCATGAGTATTCGTAGCTGGTTTTCCGGTCATAAGAGTGGTTGAAAGGCCCATTCACTCTTTTTATTTTACGTCCATTGTTACGTATCAACAGGAGATAAGAACGCTCAGGTTCGCATCTCCTGTTCATAGCTAAAGGTGCCCGTAAAATACATAGGCCTTACCACCATGTAAGCGCGCAGAACAACTGGAACCAATCAAATGACGAGCTCTATTTAGGATGTGTAACAAACGGAGCCAATCAAATGGCGAGCTATATTTCGAAGGTCTTTCAAGGGGCGGGGAGAAGGGAGGGAGAGGGGGATGTTCGAGAGGAGAGGGGATTTAGGGGAAGGGAAAGGGGTGGGGTTAGGGTGGGGGGTAGGACTTCTCGTAGGAGTAGGGGATAGGTGGGGGTTGGGGGAGGGGTGGGGTGGGGTATAGGCAGTAAAGATCTTCCAGGAAACTGCAAGGTTTTCAGTGGTGACCCTACGAGATTAGCATATTTTACGTGATAATGTATTTTGATTGGCTCCAGTTATTCTGCGCTTTTTCATGCTCTTACGACCCGTCTTATGACCGGAAGCGAAGATGCGCACACTCGATCAAGCAAGCCAGCTCTGAACCATTTGTTCTTATTACTGTCCACCGATTCCACCAACTGAGAATGTTGCGAACAGTATTTGTGGAACTTCAACTGCGGTTTGTGTGTGCAGAATAAATTTATGTTTTCACAGGCTATTTGAAGGAGCGTAACTCACCGTCAACTGCTGCTGACTTTCTTTTCCTTACCGGCGGCAACGATGTTCCACTTTGTGGCCATTGGCCGGGTCGTATGGGGGCATCGTATCTCCTGTTCGCACGTACAGGTGCACGTAACTGAACGTAACGCTTGTATAACTGGAAGGACAGATACGAACCCTCATACAGCCCGACCCAGCTTGATAAGACGTGCAGTCAGAGCCAGGAAAGTTCGGTGCAATGTTTTTTCTTTTTCCTCCCTTTTCATCGTTTGTAAAAATCTTATTATCTAAAGCTCTGGGTAGGGCTCTTTTTTTCTTTAAACAAGCGCTTCCTCATCTGTGCCTCATTTTCCTCCCTTCTCTGAGAAGGGCGAGACCTTTCTGGCTAGTAATCAAAGGCTAGCTAAATCTTCAGTTTAATTATGCGTTTTCATGTGGAGTCAGCTTGGAATCATTAGCCCCCTTGCCCGTTTCCCACATCTTCCTGGTGTTTTTCAGGCATAGGCTGATCCAGTGGATCCACGTGCACCAACTGGACTGCAGGACCCTTAAATCTGCGTGTGAGCGGGTGGGTGCCTACTGCCTACGTGAGACAGATCGAGAGGGGCGGAGACATCGTCAGCCAAGAATAGCATTGCAGGATTTCCTTTCCCAGCTACTCCAACCTTAGAGTCGTTTTCGTTCTCTGGCGACAAAGCAGCTACATGGGGTGTGATTTCCGGATGTGAACTAAGCTCCATAAAGTCAAGAACAGATTAACTATTAAAGATCAGGGCTGGCTTGCATGAAGGTTACCTTTTGTTCATACATAAATATGCACATACAATACACAGGGCAAATTGGCCTTAAGGAAGTGTAGATGCGAACGCTCATGCAAGTCATCCCAGGGTTTAGGTAGCGTTGCATGAGCATTAATTCGTATCTCCCTTTCTGGTCATAAGAACAGTCATAAATAAGTCCGTTTTTTTGTCCTATGGGTTAAAAAAACTGTTATGGACAGGAGATATGACTTAACCCCCACGCAATGTAGCACAGAACTGGGTTGCAAGAGTCGTCGTATCTCCTTTCTATACTCTAGCTACACGCTCGCCCTGCGTCATGTACGTTTATGTTTTTACTGACTATATATATATATGCATACGCACTAGAGTACATAGATACGAGGCGCGCGCGCGCGCGACGTCTGTGATTCCCACTGTCGATTCCGGTTTGACTAAATTTAAGAAAATTAGGGGCACTGGACCTCCATGTCTAGGCTGCTGGCTTCGAATCGAACAGCGGAACAACATGATAGGTTAGCTTGCTGTTGTGCAGTAGTAGCTGTTGAAGTAGGCGATGAGTTCTCACGCGCACATTGATCGAGTAATCAGTATAGCTGAAGCACTCTCTCGCATCTTACTAAGGGCCAGTTTACACCCTTCAACGTTGGTACTTAGAAACGCTTTTCAAATCTTGAACCAGCTTGGAACCGGTCCTGCTCAAGGTTTTGGACGGATAGACTGGCTTCCTATTTTTCGAAAACTTGAAACCCTGCCAGCCACTGTCAGGAACATCAGAGCCAAGGCTTTCTTCGCTTTGAAAGCCTCTAAAACTTGGAAGCGTGGAAACCGGCCTTTAGATGATGTACGATGAAGTCCTACCAAGAGGAGGTTGGCACGTACGTGACAGGACAGGAGGGCGCGCCCAGACAAAAATTGCGCCGTGATAACTTATAACTCAGCACAAAGAAGTGTCTGTGCGCTAATGACGTCATTGTCTGCGCCTCCTAGTGCAAGAATCCCAAGCGAGAACAAGCCGGCAGTCCCAGCCAGCAAAACGCGAGACGCGAAATGCTAACTGCAGTGGGTCCCTGCCTCAGAACTGAATTTTTGCATAATCCAATTTCGTATCCTCTTTCTCTCTCTTTTGTTTTTATTTTTTGGGAGGAAGGTGATGGGGGGGGGGGGGTTAACAGGTGGGGAGTAGGTATCTTTCATCGATCCTCGTGCAGTTTTTCTTTGATGTGATGGCTAAATCGATGTACTGTGACGTCAACAAGACTGTGGGCGGTGTTTATACAGTCTGGTGGTTCTTTTAGTGCACATTTTAGTAATAGAGCCCCACCCCCTCCCTCCCAGTGCGAAATCACCGCGAGGTGGAAGCACTGTCTCTCTAAAATTACCTACCCACTTATTTGTGGTGCATAGCCCATAGCATCGATTTTAGAAGCTGGAAACAAGGTGCTTCAATTCTCCTACTTTCACCCTCCCCCAAACCAATTTTTGTAATCTTTGTACCGGAAAGGGCTATGGGAGGGGGTTGGTGTGAGGTTAGCGAAAAGGGGTTAGGACTGGGTCGGGGAGGAAGAGTTTTAATTGTTTCTAATGTCAATAACTCTATAACGTAACCCCAACGCCGTCACGTCACAAAGCACATGAAAGCACGTCGACATAGTCATGCCAAAGTTATAAGATGACTGCTCACTATCCTCCCCCCCCCCCCACACACACACTCACCAACCAAAAAGAATCATGCCGCGACATGGAACTGGACTGTTTCAGTTCTGTCTTTCCTCCGTCACAGCCCCAACTTCGACTACTTTAGGGACATCAATCCAAGTATAGTTTGAATGCGTTGCCCTACATAAGCATATCCTAGTACCCGATTCTGCAATCAAAAAACTCAGGAGAAAATTTTCATTTTTCCCCAGACTGCAGGTATGTGACGAAGGAAAAGGAAACATCAGAACTTCGATAATGTCCTTTTCACGGCGTCTCTACCTACGCTGTAGTTTTTTTTTAAAAAAAACGTTTTACCGGTTCTACCGACGCTTTATACTCTAAAGCAGTGCTTCGATCCAAGCAGTAGACAAAGACATGAGGATGTACTGCCCGCTGAGCTGTTGAGTTACCAGCAAGGAACCCAGTGACATGCAGTGTGAGCCTCCTTGTCCTTGTCTGTCCTGCTATACAGTAGCAACGCCATAACTTTCCCTCCTAAACCCCTGTACTATGACATAGCCAGATACTAGAGTTACGCACTTTTTACATTAACGGTATTGGAATATTCCAAGACAGTACACTTGCAATTGGGGGGGGGGGGCTTGTAAAGTTTTGCGGTGGATGTATGATTGAGAATCAAACTGATAAGCTGGATGTCAAAAATTCGGCAAGGCAGAGCTAGGCTATCGTTAGCCGTGCAAGCACACAGCCAGCAACAGGAAGGGCGATAAGCGAAAGGGAAATAACAAATTATAACAGACAATAAGAAAGAGGGGTTCAGTGCCAATACACAGGTCACGCCCTAACAGCTCCGACAAACATCGCCTCATTACCACTGCACATGTAAATTGATCGGAGCGGTGGGAATGAGTGTTCGTCTCTAGGTGAAACAGCCCTGGCTTTTGATGTTAATTTATAAGTTTTCCTTAGAGGCAAACTCAAATATACAGTGGTACCTCAGGTTACGAACTTAAGTCGTCCCAGAACTCGGTTCGTAACCTGAAACACTGAAATCAATGAAATAGAGACGATCCGTTTCAAGATGAAAGGATCGTTCCTTTTTATTAACGGAGACGGTTTTGCCACCACACGCTCACAGCGGGCGGTATCAGGTTACAGGCTGGTTACCGCCAGCGACACGTGGCTGTGACGCACTGTGTCATCTTATAGCGTGCTGTGCTAGGCTCACTCTCTTTAGACGTTTCTATATCCGTCTCTTTAGACGTTTCTATATCCGTCTAGGATAGATACAGATACTAACATCTAACATCCTCTGATTCTACTCGATATAATCTTTCTTCAGATAGTAAACTCATCTAACGTCTTAACAGATTAGGTCAGTTTGTAGGCATATTTCCTATCTTTATCTATTTAACATAGCTAGTTAAACTGCCTTTTAACGTAATTATCTCTATTTCCTCCTCACTCTATTTAACTTTCCTTAACACTAACAGGAAGAGCAGAGCGCACTCTATTCATCGCATATTTTCATGTCTTTGTACATACATTCTTTGATTTCTTATTCAGTTATTCTAACTGTTGTACATGTATAAAAACACAAAATGCGGTATCCGCTGCTTCCACCCGCTAGCTGCTGCTGTAGCTGGCAATGCTTCCCTCGCGGCCCGCCCCCACCCGATAAAAGTGGGTACGGACTCAAAGCACGTAAAAGCTCTAATTCACTGGAGCCAATCAAATGGCGAGCTATATTTCGCAGGTCTTTCCGTGGGCGGGGGGAGGGAGAGGGGGATGTTTCGTGAGGGGGGTTAGGGGAAGCGTAAGGGGTGGGGGCTAGGGGTCAGGTGGGAGCTAGGGGTAGGGGTCAGGTGGGGGTTAGAGGAGGGGTGGGGTGGGGTATAGGCAGGAACGATCTTCCAAGAAACTGCAACGTTTTCAGTGGTGACCCTAAGAGATTAGCATATTTTCATTGGCTCCAGTTTTTCTGCGCTTTTTCAAGCTTTAAGGACAGTGACAAAAGTTGGAACACAGTGCTACTGCTAAGAAATCTTTTACTGCCGTGTAGTACTGTCAATGAAAGCGAGGCTGCGCACGCGTGCAACACTAGGCTACTAGGCTAGCGCTTAGCGATGTTGGTACTGCGTGTTAAACCTTGCTCTCTCTCTCGCGCGCGCGCGCCTTCGTTCGTAACCCGAGGCACTGTTCGTTACCCGAGACAAAAAAATTTTCGAAGTTGTTGTTCGTGACCTGAGTCGTTCGTAACCCGAGGTACCACTGTATATTACTTGTGCGGTCATCGCAACCTGACTTGAACTCGCTACCTACACGCACCTTGAGCGTATGATAATCTGTGACATCAGAAGCATAGGTGAGCAGTCACAGCTGCTATTTACTAGTAGGTGCTCGGTTATATAAACATTATGCATATATTAGAGGGACGGGGAGCAACCCGACGTGTCAAAACTCCTCCAGTAGCCGGTCTGACGTCAATGTGTATATTATTGTTACTGGCAGTCCTCGCGCATCTTGAAGCCCACAAACCAACATCTTTGCATCTGACTGCCGTTCCTTCAAAACAAACGGACAAAGAAAGAACCAAATCTAAAGTAGGGAAACTGGCTTTGAAAGATGGGCAACATGAGGATAACAATAAACGGCATTCGCACGCTCTCTGCAGGTGTTGCCATCTGTTACGAAGGATAACCCACGACACGACTGGCTGGTTATAGCACATCATTCACAAATGTTGCCACCACACAGTTGTATACAACTCCGTGGTTGCCACTGTCGCGTGTCGTACGAGATCAGTGTGTATGGTGAGGTTGGAGGGGAGTACTGTACCTCTTATAGAGGCGGTAATAAAAAGTGACCTTTTGTCCTTTACAGCAACATTTAAAGACTGTGCGAATGTACAGTAAAGTGGCTTCTGAAGAAATGCAGGCTCATACCATGTATGCGCTGACGGGGGAAAAAAGGGTTTTAAAAAACACATCAAACCAGAGAACATTTAAAAAAATCATTTTATAGCTTCAGTATAGGTCGGTATATGGCTCCCCCCCACCTAACTGTGCGCGTTCTGATCCAATTTTTTACCTCAGGTTCAAGTCCATATAAACGACAGGCTTTTTCACTGTCGTCTGCCTACAGCTTGTACTTGTGTCGTGTGACACCGTTGTTAAGATAAGCGTGCCAAATCTTGACAAGACCTCATGACTTGACGTGACCCGCGGTGCACCGCCAGTCAAGGCCGAACTCAATTGCAGATTCACAAAACTGTTATCTGCTACTGCTAAAGTCTACTTGACGTGCACAGCGTCTGCTGCGTGTAATATCTACCGCCAATCGCCAGACAGCGTATCTCGCAGCGAAACAATTATACGTGCAGTGTCATTCAGAATACTGTACTTACCTATGTCATAAATCAAACCCCCGCGCTTTCGGTGGGAAAAAAGTCCCATCTCAGGTATCCCGTTTTATAACACGACAGTTTACCAGTTACTACGTAGTTCTTGTACAGCCTCGAACATGGCTGACCGTTACGGCAGAAACAAAAGGCACTATTGTTAGCTGGCCCTGCCCTTTAGTGCCCTATCTCTTTTCTCTGTGGCGGCGACTCCCTATTTGTGGAGAATAACACAAGGCCGAGACCTTATTGTCGGAAGATTTTGCTGGCAGGGAATTGCTGTTCGGTTTTATTCTGGAACCCAGCTTCTTTCAGTGTGGGAACGGAGGCGATTATGATAACGATGGTATCGACTGTGGCTGAATCATAGTGAATCACTTTCGATCGAAGAAAGCGATGGCAGAGCCTGGGCACTGAGAAAAAAACGTTTTATGCACGATGCGGTGCGATCAACGATCCTTGTGGAGTGTCCCTGAGAGAGTGAACAGCGCATAATGTGCCTACGAACTCCGGCACTGGTTTGACGCTAGCTCAGAAAATCATGCCGGTATGACAAGGCGTACACATCAATGGCAGAGCACCGCCCCATAAAGGTTAGTACATGTACTCTGTAGCCTCTAAGTCTGGATACAATACCCATATATCACATTCGCGTCCGCGGACACGGGTATCCACTGCCCTAACCCGCTGGGGTCATGGCCCGATCGTTCAATTTTCTGTGCATGAAAGAGATTAGACAACGCGTTGCATCTTGGAAAGGACTTCTGTTTGGGAAGTGGAAAAGGGGTTTCAGATGGACGTAATTAATTCTTAGTCGTTATTTACGTACGGCTTCTATAGATCACTTGCAAATACTAGAACGACGGCTAGGTCGACAACAGCTTATGTGATTGGGAACTGTACACTGACATCTACTTTAAAAAAAAAAACTTTCGAGTCATGTATTACATTTCTTTTAACCTACAGTTCTGAAGCATGAGTCATTTCGGAACATAATCAGAAAGATTTTACGTGGGCAGTGGTTATTTGCACGTACGTGGGCAGTGGTTATTTGCACGGTCCACTTCCGAGGCTATTCGCACGGCTGACGTCAAGCAAAGGCGTTCACTCCGCAACAGAGCCGTGTAAACAAGCTCTTACAGCATTTTTACGCTTTTTTTCAGTACTGATGAGCAATAAAGCACTTTCGTTGTTACTTTTTGACCTCAGTAATCGGAGTAAAGAGGTGGGCGGCGGGGGAGAGTTGGAAATGTGCATCGTCTATTTATACTTAGGTTGATTTTCTACGCAAGACACAACCTCCGCCACTGCCCCGCGCTATCCTACAGGATACTTTGGTCAGAAAGGGATAACTGGACATATTTTAAAAGAGAACATGTTACTCTTTTGTCTGAGACTTCTAAAAAGTAAATGCAGAATAATTTCAGACGCGTTTTAAAATATTTTCAAACAGTGAGTCGCAATGTCTGAATGTGCTTGAAAGGTGCAGTACTCTGTTTTACAATTTAAATCTGGTCTTGAAAAGTAAATATCATCTCAGGATGGATTGTCCATGCACCTAAGTAGCGAAAGAAACTAAATCAAATCGTATAATTAAAACATAAGCATTCGGACCCAAGGACCCTGACCAAGAATAAGGAAATGGAGGGCACAAAAGTGAAGAGAAGAAAATCTAGGTAGACTGACATTGATGATGTAACAGATGCACTCGATTTGCCGAATGTAAACTCTATTTGAACTTCAGAAGCTCTGAACAAAAATAGACATTGCAAACCATTATTATTATTATTGACAGTGTGTATACCGAGCAGCAAGCATATGGTTCGTGGATTGATGTGTATCCAGGTTCTGACTCCACGGGAGCTAATCTACAAGCCAGAAATATGTTCCCTGAACTGGAGTTAAGGTTCGTTGAGGTTATAAGCATGTCGGGATAGACGATGCCAACTTCCTCCTACGCGCTTGTCTAGCTTGCTTTGTTTGGCGTTCTCATCGGGCACTAACTTTGCATTTGTAAGTTTTTCTTAGAATTGTCAGGTATATGGGATATGTACGTTATTCTGATGTATAAGATCGTTCTTTTGGCATTGATTACCTTTTGCTGGAGCTTTATTCTACCAAGTATCGGGTAGAAAAGCTGTAGAAGTTCCACTTCCGGGAATGTCTGACCCAGAGACTTGCTGAAGCTCGTACCACTGTGTTCGTATCGAGGGACTGCAGAAAAGCAAATTTGTTTATTTTTGGATAAAAGAACGTTAGTTATGGCTTTAAATGAAAACTTTATGTAAGCAGTGATGGTGAAATAGACAAAAGAATAGACGATGCTTTGTTCTGTTCACTTGGGTTGTGAGCTGAACTTTTTAACGAGGAAGCAGAATCGGCTGGAACGCACGTGTAAAATTGTTGGCAGGGGTTTCCTTTCGAGAGATTAATAATATAATAATAATTCTGTTGTATTTGAACAATCTTTGAATCGCAGAATAGTTATTAGAAAAACATCATTCCACTGTATTGCCGCTAAGTTATTCAAAGAATTCTCTCTACAAACAGCTTCTCGGAAGTAGACTTCTAATCTTTTCCTGTCTAACTGCGTGATGATTTTAACATGGCCAGTTTAGAAACAAGTGGTACAAAGAGTGAAAGTTGTTTTACTTCGATTTAGCTGTATGCCGCTACTGCTTCAGTTAACGTTAACAGTATTAGACTTTTCAAAATGTATTGTGATTGTGCACAAGGAAGAATGTTTATCAGCTTCAGCTTGGCTTTTTTGTATGAAGAACACAGTTGGTGATTATAGAGGGGATAACTAACAAATCTAAATACTTAATGTATTCATCATGCATTCTTTAGCCATTTCTGATCTGTGTATATTTTCAGTAAACTGAACGTACCAGTGCAAATCAGAAGTGTAACCAGCACATAGTAGCACAAGTGCCAAAAACCAAATTGCCACTGTGCACCATGAGTTACAACAGAATTTATGGAAGAAATTCAGTCCACAAAAAAATTTGATCGGGTTTCAGTTAAGTTACGGTATACACTTGTGCACATTGGTTACTGTGGTAAACATGATCTGAGAATTTGAATTGCCAGTTATTTAATTAGAATCATTTTTGATCTCAGCATTTGGGTCAGGGTTAAGGTAGGGTTGGAGTTAGGATTAGAGTTTTGCCACTCTTTATGCTCGCATGCCCAATCTGTATGCTGGGCCAGATTTCTTGTCGAACCAAATTTCTTGTGACACTGGAGTAGGCATTCACTAACGCAGACATTCAGGGATGGCTTGCATGAGCATTCCTAGCTGCTTTTCCGGTCATAAGAGTGATCGTAAGGCCCTTTTGCCCTGTGTATTTTACATCCACCATTGAGTCAAACAAGGGATAAGAATGCTCATGCAAGCCAGCCCAGAATCATACCTAACCAACTAAATAATACTTTGAAGACATGAGAGAAAAATAATTGACAGAAAAATTTCTCTCCCCCAAAAAGAAACCAAAAATATATTTTTTTAAAAATACAGTGTCGATGAGTTTTCACAATAGAACAAGGGGATCCCCAAAAAGATTTATTAAAAGTTGTGTAATCAATAAACCCCTAACCAGTGTGACCCAATTTCCATGCAGAAGTGCCCACCTGGTACCTTGCATGGGTGATAAAGAGTGAGAACTCACAAGGAAAAAATAAATAATAGGAGAAAGAAAAAAATTTATAAGAGAAAGGGAGACAAAAGTGAAATAAAAAAAAAACTGAAAAACAGTGGAGCTGCAAACAGAATGCAAGATTCTACACTGTAATACATATTTACTGCCCTTAACCATTTTACTATATATTTTTTAGCAGAGATCAGTAATTTGCTTGTGGTAAAATATATTTTTGTGTTTAATCTACAGTTAACTGTCCACAACCATGTACATCATGCATTTTTGTTTGATAGTAAAGTATGCATCAAATCGCATAATGGCTGGCAGTGGGGAGAGGTGATAAACATGAAAACATACTAACCTTATGATGGTAACCTTTTTGATCTGCATATAAAGTAAAGTGCCCATGCAGGAGATCAGTTACAACGAGAAAACATTGATACAATGATAACACTCTTTCTGCGCATGTGCATGCTGGTACATGTCCATTAGGTGCTGAAAAATGTTTTGAGACCAATTACGAAGTTTTCTTATTCAGCTCAGATTAAATGTGTTCATGTTCTGTGTTCAGACTAGAGATAGAATGGCATCTCTGAATCACCCTGTGATCCTGTGCTAAGTGCTTAGATCTAATTGAATCTTTTCGTGTTTTGTTGGATTGGAACCTGTTAGTGTTAATCACCTAAAACTGAAGTACACTTGCACTTTACTTGGATAGATGAAAATCCCATTAAGATTCACCCATGTGATATAATACAATGTTGCACATTTCTGTTAGGCATCAGTCATATTTATTTATTTATTTGCTTCTTGGACTTTAAGCTCAAGTATGTATTGCCTGAGTTCTTTAAGGTGGATTAAGGGATCATTTTAAATTTAGTGCAAGTTTATATTTGTTAATTCTTTCCATCTTAGTTTGATTGTTTAATAGCTATTTTCTCTTCTGGTGAGATAAGTGATCTTTGTAACCTTGTCTTATGTGGAGCACAGTAGAGTTTCTTGCGACCAGTTTTGTTCAGGGGCATTGAAAGTTAGATTTGTGATGCTGCCTAAAAGTAAAAAGAAACAAATCTGATGAGAATCAGCAAGGCCTGATGTGCATTTTCTCTTTGCAAAACGGCAAAGAAATATTTAGCAACTAGGGAAGCAGAAAAAAACTGCATGTGTTCAACGAGTCATGGATGTCTTAATTTTCATGACATCTCTACAACAGACAAGAATGCAATGTTTTGCAATGTGTATAGTGAGGCAGGCATAGGGCAAATTCATTCATGGTGGGTGCTAGAATTTTCAGAATAGTGCTTTGCAGCACCATATGGCAATTTCCAACCATCAAACAGCATTAGCAACTCAAAGTGCCAGCAAAATAAACAGGTCTGGAACCAAATAATGGTGACATAGGAGAAAAAAGCAATGCTAACTAGTAACTTCAGCAAGGGCACGTCACTGGATTGTCTGAGTACCTGGCACTGTCCTTGTATGCTTTGGTACAGGTTCCTAAAGAACATGAGGCATTAACCATGGTGCCCTTACTTGTCAGACAGCACACATTGTGACACTCGTCTCTAAGTCCCTATTACAATTACAGAAATGGTAGGAAGATTTATAATAAGAGGCAATGCCAAAGTATTCCTAGTTAGTAATGGATAAGGTTTCTGGTACATGTACAAATGGTAGCGCTGTTCGTCTGGATTACTCGCAGACTATATATTTGCCTATTACAGGCAAACAGATGAGGGTAAACATACATGCATACATATGTATGCATCATTAGGCCGGCTGAGGGTTTCAGAGGAACTTCAGGAAGCCAGTGATATCTTTTGAGTCTTTCCATAGTGACTTTGTTCAGACTAATTGAAACCAGATTTGTACGAAACTAGCAGTGTATGTGTGTCCAATCTGTGGGATAAACTAGGTCAGATAACCATAAACCAGGGCAGGGTGTGGTGGCAGGGTGTGTTGGCTTAATGGTGACCAATAGTGTGTGCGTAATACATGTAATTATAATATCAGGTTTGCACTTAACGTCTCCCCCTCAAAAAGGTCTCTTTCAGGGTGGTCAGTAACATAGAAATGTGTTTTACTGGCCATTACCTATTGTTAATACTAGTAAATGGCAACATCCCCTTGATAAGTCTCTTTCCTATAGTATTTATGGCACCAGGAAATTGTTGCTTGATCTAGTTGTGCTTGACCTTAGCATCAGTGCATGTGGAACAAAATTGGTTCAATGTTTTATTGTTCAGTAAAATACTGCTATTTAAAAACATTTGTGTTGACTTATAATCAACACATTTTCTTCACTTATCCCTTCCCCATTTTTAGAACCATGTCCTTGAAAAAGGGGTTGGAAGGGACTGTTAAGTGTGCTGGGTATTTATTCAAGAAATGTGTGTTCTGTGCCTGTTTGTTGCTGACAAGAATGATCTTAGTATTTTTCGGTTTGTGGATGGATGTGGTAACAGATCCTTATGGTTGCACAACTGCTGGACTGGATGTTTCTGCTGCTACAGTGTAAAATGAGGGATGCTGCTTGCTCTGGGTACCATTCTTCTCCATCAAACCCCACCCCACTCACCACTGAGAGCGAGAGGAAGTTTTCTGTATCTGAACTTTGTTGAGATTTTGAAGTAATTTCTACTGTTTTGTTGCGGTCTCCGGTGAAGTGTTATTCGCTTTTTAGTTTAGATGGATTTGGTGCTGTGATTTTAAAACAATGTGCAAGATTATGGTCACTTTTGTCTTTTCTGATACTCGCCCCTAATTTTGGTTACATGTTGTCCTCTTGCAGCTCAATGAATCTGGAGCGTTTTGGCAGTTTGTAGGCAAGAGGACCAGCACAATGACCAGCAAACTGTCCAAATTCTTTAAGCCGAACAAACGTGCTGAGAAGATTTCAGATGGAGGGGAAGACGCAGATGGGGCGTCCATGTCCATAGGTGAGCCATTTAACGTGGTGAGAAACTACCATGTCAACTTCGATAAACAGAAAGGCTGTTTTGTGGGCTTGCCCCCATCTTGGACTGACCTGCTCAAGAGCTCCAACATCACGTAAGTTTTCGATTGATTTGTGTTTTATTGAAGGTATCAATTTTAGATTTTAAAAAGTTGGATCAAGATGCTTCAGAGTGCCTAGTAACACACAACGGGGTGGAATTTACAAACACAAGGTCAAGATTCATACAGTGATTTGCAGGTTGACCCCTGCAACCCTCAGATTTCAAGCTAGAGGGTGTCACATGTCACTCCTAGTTTAGCCTGTTCGCCCCTCCCTCTCTGGACAGCTGGTAGGTGGACGGTACGTCATAACCAGGCTAATAGCTCCGTCCAACCTAGGCTGGCCAGAACTGGTTTGAACTAGAATAAAGTGGTTCCTGTGAACGCAGGGTGTGAGGGCACACGGTACTTAAGGAAGGGGAAGCATGAGAGATCGGACACTCAGAATCGGACTAGACACAGGAGAGGTTAATGTAGGAGGACCAAGAGAAGCGGACACGTGTAGACCCATGGACCTCTGCCCCTCGCCATCTTAGCCAGGACGCCGGAAGAGCAGCTCCAGTTCTCACGCTAAATACACGGGAAGTATTTCGCTAACAAGCCTACGTAACAGACGAGTAAGTGACTGCTGGATGTGCCTTATAAGTTAAGGACTGCTCTTGCCATAAACTACCTCAGAGTCTGGGACTCGGGTTTAAGATAGGTGGTTTTATCCTGCCGGGGACAGGAGATGTCATAAGCTGGTGGCCGGGCAGAAGCCAAGAGGACTTAGAGGGAAGTGCTGGTCGTTGCGTTGTCACAAACTTCGTGGTTGGGTCAATGTACAGCTTTAGAGCTGTGTATTGCTGTAAAGCAGTTGTTTTAGTAGTGACAAGAGTAGGTACTCTGTTGTTGGTCACTTATTGTATCTGTGTATAGAGCGGGATCATAGGCCGTTTCACAGTGTGATTTCCCCTCTGGCTTTAGTTTGATTATCTTCTTCGTCTGATTCCTCGTGGTATGACGTAATCAGGCAGCGTCTTACCCTAGACACGAGCACAGTGATTCTCTGTAAATAATCTGTAGATATATTTGATGTTGTCGAGTCAGTGTAGGAAATATATGTTGAATAACGGTTCGCTGCAGTTGTGTCTTTTACGAGGGAGGGGGCTCTTGAGCAAGAAGTGTTTTGCCTGTGTGAGACTGAGCGAACGTGTCAGAGTATGAGAATCTTTTCCCTCGGTAGATTTCTCTAGTTATTCACATTATTTCATAGCGTCATCATCCTTTGGTGTAGAAACCATTGACAGTAAAGGTTTTGGTGATGATTGCTCAATTAAGTCTATATTTACGAGATCACCATAAAAGTTTGTTCAGTAATTCTGGAGAAGTTGAGTCCAGTAAGTAAGGTACGGCCCGTCGTGACAGAGGGTTATTTTAACCCTGCTTTTAAAAAAAAAATTCCAGAAGCACCGATGCTTGTTTCACGAATGTTTCCTATAGAAGAATGAATGCATAGATGTGTATGATTTGTTGTGCATGTCTGAATGCATTCATAAACAACATGTTCATTTGCTTGCATAGCATGTCTTGAAGAAAGTTGGGTTGTGCATTAGAAATAAATTGACCCTAACCAGCAACCACACCTTCCAAGAAAGCAAGCAAAACCTGTCTTCTGTTCCGGCTTCTGCATTTGCAGATTCCCCCCTACTTAACTGCATGGCTTTCACTTACTGTATTCAGACATTATAGACCATATGGCATATGGATAATATGCAAAGTTGGAAGTAATATAAATCATGATTCAAGTAAATGCAGCCGTAGCACGTGTGAGTTGCAGTGGAGGCTATGGCTGAAGGGCATAGGTGGGGGGGGG
>SMGT01001259.1:0-11326 GCA_004794575.1 Lanistes nyassanus | reverse complement strand
GGGGGGGGGGGGGGGGGGGGGGGGGGGGGGGGGGGGGGGGGGGGGGGAGGAGGAGGAATCTGTGTTGAACTTAGCTCATTGTTGATCCTTCCTGTAAACCAGATTTTTTTAAAAAAGAGTTACTGTTTGGTCTTTTACTATAGTGTTAGGTGGAAATTAAAATTTATTATGCATGCTAATATATATTTTTAAAACAAACAGCACTTAAACTATGCCTAAGCTTTTTTTACATTTACGTGTCCTCCTGCAGACCAGAGGAACAAAAGGCTCACCCACAGGAGGTTGTCAACTCCCTCAAGACCTATGCCAAATCGATCAAACGCAAATCTTCAACAGCAAAGTTTATGCTGGTTGCAACCACAATAAGGGAATCAGATGAACTTTTAGAATCACAAACAAGTCATGAAGGTGCTGCCAAAGAACCTGCACAAGATAAAGACACTGTGTTTACAGATGGCAAACCTGCAAGCACAGGCTCAGAAGAACTTGTCAAGAAGGAGGTAACTTTGTTGTTGTTGCCCTTATCATAAAAATGCGTAGTCTGTCTCCTGTTGCTGTAATGTTTCGTGTTAGTTTCCAGATCACAGTGCCCTTGATAAGGTGATCAGTCTTAAAGGTCACAGCTGGGCTGTTGATTTTCAATTTGTAGAAGCTGAGGCAGTGTATTGTGCAGTTTTTTGTTTTAAAAAATCCAGATCCCTGCATTATATGTCATTTGGTGTATTTACGCCAAACTGATGCCTTTACAACTGTATCAGTATAGACCAAAGTCAGTTTGATTTTAATGTGTTCTGGTCTTGTGTGTTTTTGTATTAGATTTTCAAAACAAATTTTTGTTGCGGGAAGGGTCATATTTTGCCCTGAAATATATAGGTAATTGTTTTCAGCATGGGGGCTTTGCCCAACCATTTAGTCAATCACAAAAAATACATGTTTCATTGGTTTTCATAATGAAATTAGCATTCAAAAGCATCAAAAGACAACTCTTGAAATATAAAAGGTGACGTCATTGTCTACCCTGCTCCAACCCACCTCCCCTCCACCGCGATGTAGTCCTGGACCCCAGCCAGTAACCCAAAGTGACTTACTATCATTCAAAAATCTGAAATAAGATATTTTGGCCATTCTTTGTGTTTTGTCTTCTGTTTTGGCAAGCACAGGGAAAGATGGCTTTCAGTTCATATTCTGCCGTAAATAATATTTGTGTTAACAGAGTTCTTTCCCCATTTGGGTGTGCATAGGTTGACAGTGCGGATGGTCTAATAGATGGTGTCGCAACACGTCCTCCAAAGGACCACGATGAAGATGATGGGCAGGTGGTGTCTCGCAGACCAAAGACACAGCACAAAATAATGACGGATGAAGAAATCAATGAAGCATTGAGTAAGGATCGTGTTTGTTTGAAAGGACTTATTTTTTGTTTATTTTCTGGCTCCATTCTTACCCATAACAACAGTGAACAACGTCTTTAAATAGTTCTTAAAGAAATCCTTTGACATAGATTATGTTTTATCTCTTATGGCATTGAAATAATTCTAGTGACCTTAATAAGAGCAAGATTTATTTGATCTTTGTTTTTCTGCTTGGTAAAGTTTTAACAGAACCTGCTGTTTGAAAAAATTTTGTGTACAATTTTTTGTTGCCATAGTTTTTCATTTAATTGTAAAACATAACTGCATACATAAATGTATAATTATTATTTAACATGAGGATTGTCTGTTTACCAAACTTCTTATGAAGTTTATCTTTCACACTTACTGTTTGCATATTTTGCAAGCATAAGAATTTTGTTTTTTATGTTGCTATCAGAAGTAGACATGTCTTGATAGGCGCGTGTTCTGCATCTTGCAGAAAAAATTGCCTCCCCTGGAGATCCAAATGACAAGTATGATGTACAGAAGAAACTTGGTGCTGGGTAAGGGCTGAACTCTTTCCTGTCTTTATTTAATTGCAGGCAAACCTTTCTGCTAGTGAAAATAGTGTAGGTGTCTTAATGGGATTCATTAACTAATCTCATTCATTACTTTATTAACTCATTCAATCTCATTCATTACTTTATTAACTCATTCAATCTCATTCATTACTTTATTAACTCTTTGACCCCGCAGGGACCCTGCGGGGCTAACAACCCCAGAGGCCGCATAGATTTACAAAAATACCGCTTAAAAACTACCACACTCACAGTAATATATTTTGCATAGTTAGAAAGATCTATTCTTCGGCATCACAATGGAAACAATACTTTTAGTTAGAAATATTAAATACTACTTACTATTTGGTGCCAAATGTAGTCACTTTTTGCACACACAACAAACGAAACACGTGTATCCATTGTTACGACGGAAGTAGACCTGGACAGCAGCTACACTAAACCTCGTTTGGCAAGCCGAAACTGTTTCCTAAACTCATTTAGACAGTGCAAGGGAAACAACCGATGATAGGGCTTTACAATAATATAAGGTTTACCTCCCTTACACCGTTAAATGCGTCGCTGCAAAGTTTTGAATTCGTCGTAAGTTTGTTGAACCCGAGTCCCCGTGGCTCAATGAGGTCGTCGCCGGTTAGCCAAGCCCATAGTCGCCAAAGAGTTAACTCATTCCCAACAGGGATTTTGGTCGACTAAGAACCATTGCATATGCATGGGGACATATACATGTTGGCACATTTGAAATAAAAGCTGCTTTCAAACTACCATACATAAAGTACTTTACGATTTTGGAAAGATCATTTTTTGAACATCAAAATAGAGAAATTTACTGAAAAAATGTTGAAAAACAGAAGTTAGCACCAGGCAACTTGTGTTACATGCTCACCTTATGTTGTATTGGGCTGCAGAGCGTCGGGCAGTGTGGTGATGGCGAAACAGAGGAACAGCAGTGATGTGGTGGCCATCAAAATGATGGACCTGAACAACCAGCCCAAGAAGGAGCTCATCATCACGGAGATTGAAGTCATGAAAACTTACCGCCACGTCAACATTGTCAACTTCCTGGACTGCTATTACCTGCAGAACGAACTCTGGGTTGTCATGGAGTACTTGGACGGTGGCGCATTGACTGATGTTGTTACAGAGACCATCATGAAGGTAGGTTGTGGGCATGCACAGGTTCTTGTGAACAGTTCTCTCTGTCGTTTATGTGCATGTGTATACATGCATGTTTGTGAGTTGCTGTGTGTCTGTGCATGCATGATAGTAGATTTTTACATCTGTTGGGGAATATAGTGCACCATGTGTTTGAAAATGTGTGCATTTTAATGGTCATGAATGGTTTTATAGTAAAGAATACTTATCAGAAACTTTATTGTAAGCATTATTTTGACTTAAAAGAATGGGAATAATGTACAGCTAATGTTTGAGAAGTGGAAAGGGTGTTACTGAGATCTGGCAGCAGGGAAGAAATGGATCTGCAACAGAACCATCAGAGTTCTTGATAATCACAATCGGTGGTTATTTATTTTATGTACAAAGGTTTAGGAACGATGCAGATATGATGTGCTACCTTATGTTGTTGTATTAGGCTGCAGAGTGTCGGGCAGTGTGGTAATGGCGAAACAAAGATATTTTAATGCAGCACATTTTTGGGCAACTAACACAAGTTGCCTGGTGCTGACTTCTGTTTTTTTTACAAGATTTTTGGCTGAATAATTAAATTCAGCCCTGGTATAAAAAATTCCAGAAGCAGTGGCCATAAGCACAAAAAGCTGTTGCTGTAATAAAGGATAATTACAATGCTTTCGCCATTTTATATATCGCCATCAAACACCACCAGCATGGTTGTTACCATGATTGAATTTTTTTAAAATTTAGCAGATGAAAGGATTCTACTTTTCAGAGGAGTTTCTATGTTCAGGAGAAATCTTAAGCTGTGTACTTTGTACCTTTATAGTAGTAAACTGCTTTTATGATTGTAAACAATCTTAAACAGTGTCGGGTATAATCTCTATCCTTAGTTGAAATCTTATGAGGAGTATAGCTGAGGACGTGTTTGAGTTCTCTTTGTCAGCTTGTGAAAGGGGAAAACTGATTCGGTGTCCTTCACAGCTGCTCACAAGATGAGGGAAGATTCTGTATGGTTCAGCAGTGTTATAGCTGGGAGAAGATGTTAATAAGTAATAGATGATTGCAGGAGATGCATATTTTCATTGTTTCTTCGGATGCAACTCTGGATTTTAAAATAACAATTTTAGTGTAACATTTTTGGAATACTTGTTTTCTGGCCAGTCCGTTAAGGGCTGTTTACACTAGCAGTGCTCTCAGTGTTGAGCGCGCAATATTGACGATATATGGAAGTTGCAATGTTGAGAGAAAATGTTGCAAGGGGCCTCTCAACATTTTACGCGGATACCACGCCACGCTATTTTCTAGCAGGGGCTCAAAATGTTGCGTGTCAGCCAACCAGAAAAAATCCTGCTATTTAGTGCAGTGTGGTCTAGTGCTGGTCATGATCATGTCAGGCCTTCAATTGATAGTCGTCTGGTCAGAAGAAATGATTTGCCAGTTGATCTCTTGCAGCACCATCCCAGCATATACAACAACACTTCGCCTGACTATTCAAACAGAGATTTAGTACATGAAGTTTACGGGTCGATTGCGAGGCAGATGGATCTTGAAATTGTCGTGCGACATTCGCAAGAAGCATCTGCATTCGGTGGAGTTGTGTGCTGATAGTTCTTGTAGAAGACACACGTATGCTCCCAACTGGTTTTGATGAGCAATGCACTGTGGAACCCACGTTCGTCTTTTCCGTTTTGTTTTCTCAGACTGCTTGGCGAAAATAAATGCAGTCGCAGAAGCTGCAGCGGTCAGAATAAATTGTTCGTGATCATCTATAATGTTGCTGTTGTCAGGCCCTAGAGCGAACACATGTTGATCATGTGACGATCTGGCGGGTAAAATATTGTAGGTTTCTTGCACCTGTGTACGGAGAGTGCTCGGAAAATGTTTTCACTCGATGTTGAGAGCATTGCTAGTGTAAATAGCCCTTTAGAAAAAGCAAAACCACTTACTATTAAAAATAATAGATGCTGGCAAACATCGATATCTGGTTAGTAGAGACTATTAATTAAGAGTTTGTTTCACCAGGAGGGTCAGATTGCGGCGGTTTGCAGAGAGTGCCTGAGTGCCCTGGAGTTCCTTCATGAGCGCAGCATCATCCATCGTGACATCAAGAGTGACAATGTGCTTCTAGGTATGGTTGGTGCAGTCAAACTCACGGACTTTGGGTTTTGTGCTCAGCTGAGTGGTGACAAAAGCAAGCGAGACACCATGGTGGGCACACCATATTGGATGGCACCTGAAGTTGTTTCGAGGTAACTGGGTTTTTTTAAAAAAGCATTTTGATTCAGTATCAGAGATATTTGATGTCATGATTACACACACATTCTTGTTCTTTAATGTAGACTTACAATAATAATACCTACTTTCAGCTTGTGTTTGCGGGTACAAGCATGTGTTGGCATTGGGCACAGGACGTTTCTTATAGCCATGCTACAAGTCGCAGCCTTGAGCATGTGATTCAGTAAAAATAAAAATATGCAACTTTTTCAAACTGGGTTGGGCATGCAAAGCTGTTTGTTAAAAAACACTGTGAGTTAGTGCCTTAAAAGAAAAAACATGTTCGATTTTATGTGCTACTGTAGGGAATACGATGAACAACACCTTTTGTTTAAATTTATTTTAAGTGATATATTTGCATTGTTGCTAATAGTCTTGGGTTCAGATTCCACCACAAGCTGGCATCTTGAAATCTGTTCTAGCTGATATGCTGATTATTTGTTGTTGTTTATTTAAGTGTTTTGGTACTTGTTGATACTTGTTGAGTCACACCAGTTTATTAGTTCTCACTTTCCCTGCAGGAAACAGTATGGCAACAAGGTGGACATTTGGTCTTTGGGCATTATGATTATAGAAATGCTGGAAGGAGAGCCCCCTTACTTAAACGAGACCCCTTTGAAGGCTATCTACAAGATTGCGACCAAGGGGAAACCCGATATAAAAAATGAGGAGAAGTTATCTCCAGAGTTGCGGGAGTTTATCCATTGCTGTCTGGACGTTGATCCAGACAAACGGTCCTCTGCCACCGAGCTCCTTAAACACAGCTTCCTGAAGAAGGCCATGGCACTTTCGACGTTGCGACCCTTGATAGTGGCAGCTCGCCAGGCGACAGGTCACTGAGAACTTAAGTCCATATGGACCTGTGTTTGTAAACAAAAATTTTCCCTCCTGTTCGTAGAGAGTGTGAAATTGTATCAGCGGTATGCATATTGGTAATGATGTAAACATAATACCTTTAGATGCCTGTTTTTGCTGCATCCTGCCAATGTTAAGAGTATCCATCCTTGCAGTGGGCTGCAATGCATTGCCATGAAATGCTTTAAGATGCCCGAAGATTTCTTTTTTTAGCAACAAAATTCTGCACATGCAGCACACAAATTGGCTGATATAAGTTTAACAAGATCACTGCATGTTTTGGGTGGATATATGTGCACAAGCATTTTAAAACAAACTTGCCTCCCTGGCCTGCCCTCTTGAAATCTCTTTTATAGCCTGAGGCGTGGGAGGGAAGGCAGTTTTCTTTTAGTTGTTCTCTTTCTGTCCCAGACCTTCTGTAAAACAGTTTTTCACATATATTACTTGCCTTAGAGAAACATGGTCATCAAAGCTAAGCGATTGCCTAGGAAAGTGATGAAGCAAAGCAATTAGAAGACATCTGCAGTGGCATTTGCACACATTGGAGGCAGCTAACTACTGTTAACCTTTCAAATGAACTATAAGAGACAAGTACCTTAAATGAATTGTAAACAAATTATTACTTCAATGAAGCTATAACTCAGGTTCTGAAAGCTGTGGCCCCAGTTTTTCCTGTCTCTCCATCAGTATGATGCCAATGTTACAGAATTGAGCTTGCCTGCTCTTTCTTGTTTTGCAAGCATTTCCTTGCTGCTGTGGTAGGTCTACTTACGTTTATTGTGCGCATGTTTTGATGGTGGTGGACTTGGAGCACGATGCTGTGCATGAAATGTGTTTGGGAAAGTTTTCTGTGCAACTGTACAATATTTTAAATATAAATAAAAGATATATGTTATCCTCTTCTGGTGGATATTCTAAATATTGTACACCAGAAGAGTATAACATATCTTTTTTGCAGTTTTGAATAGACAAAATTTGTGTTTGACTGTCAACAGCGTCTTTCAACAAGGCTAAGAGTTGAAGGAAAAGTTACGTAGTGGCTTCATTGGAAATATGAAAACATCTGTAGTTCCTATGCATGCTAGTTATACCTAGTTGTCATTGAATACTGGCATTTGTAGCATACTGGGCTTATCTTTTCACAAACCAAAAGTCCCATGCTGTAAAGTACTAGGCTGAATCTGCCACCAGAGCTGATGACAGGCATTCTGTTCATGGGTTGAGATTGCAAGGAACTGCTGGACATAGTTCACTCTGGAAATGGACTGAAGTTATAGAAGTTATAGAAAAAAAATCAAATCAGATTCCTGGTTAATGTTTGCAGATGTGTTTTGCCATGATTGGGGTCCATTCTGAAGAACTCTTGGAGATGCTGACAGTTTTGTAATCGATCATATATTACTTTTTGGGGGGGTAGGAGCTAAAGAAACTCCATAAAAGGAATAGCTTAATGCAAAGTTACTGTCAGTTTTCAACCATTTACAGGAAATTTTTCCACCATTCTTTTTTGTTGCTTATTTTTATATTTTATTTTTGAATTTAAGGGTTAAAAAGAACATGTCAGATTGTTGCTACTTTTTTTTAAAGTGTCTGGAGCGTTTCAAGATGTTTATCAATTGCATCAGAAATTCTAGCAGAACATTGCCATATGTTTGCCATATTTACTTAACTACTGGGGGGAAAAAATTGCTCACGTTTTAAAAGTTAATTTTCTCATGCAGAACAAAGTAGGAACGAAGAAAGGCGTGCCTTTATTCATACATTTTTAATGGAGATATTTTTGTATAATAATTTACTCGGAAGTAGTAGTTGCACTGTCTTGTAAATAATGCTTAGATATTATCCTTTTTAAGTCTGGAGCACACTATTGTGCAAAGACTATCGTGTCATTTGTGTTAAAAAACCATCTGGGTCCTAAAGGGACTTCTGCAGTGTTAGTATTTACATGACGGGGCTGGATTGCATGGGTATTTGTACGTTCCTCTCCAGACCTAAATGTGCATTTACGGTTCAGAGGGCGAAGGGGCATCCGCTGTTCTGATCTGAATTTTTTGTTTGAAGATTTGACATCTTGTCTTTGCATGATCTGCGCTAGTTTCAATTAAATTCCAAGGGACTTGAGCATTAGAGTGGATGGTGTGGTACTAGCACCGTTAAGGCGCAAAGCTATTGTCAGTAAAGCAGCACAAATAGCACTTTTTGCAGAAGGTCACCCCCAAAAGTTGCCGTGTCTCTACCGATCCAAAAGCAAGTCTATAATTTTTCCTACATAGGTGTACTACCACCTCTTGAGTCTGCAGTGGTGTGCTGAGCTGGCCGTATAGGTGCAGGTGCCGGAGTCAAGCAGCAGAAAGTTGATGGGTTTCTTATAGATGTTGCTCTTCATCTGCAGATGGAAATCCATCTTTTGCAAATCTTGCCAGACAGAATTTTTTTTTTTCAGATAGGCCCTCATGGCAATGTACGAGGCTGTCTCGTTCCTTCACTTCTCCTCAGCCACCTAGTTTTAAGTTGTGAGAGCTGCACCAATGAAAATGCTGCCTCTGAAACCTTATTTAAACATGCATTAACAACCTAGAATGCGACGGCAGTCACAGCAAGGCATTGAAGGATGTCTGCTGAACAAAATACACCAGTAACCCACCCCCCCACCCCACTAATGCAGCACGTACCTGGACCGTGCTGGGGCAGCAATGTTCAGTTTCCACATGCTGGGGGCTTAGTTGTAGATCCTGTTTGTGTCATGTGAACTTTTTCTATCTGGATGATGGCCGCTGTTTACAAAGCTAGCGTTCGGGCTTCTGTCAAGATCCACCAGTCTCCCCTCCCCCCAACCTCCTTGATCCTAACACCTTTCATCACTCTTTCCCCTTCTACCCTTCTGGCAATAAAGGCGTTATTTTTTGCTCCAGAAAATATATATACATACACAACTACAGCTTGCAATCGGTATTTATATTTTTGCCTCGTTTCCCTCCAACATATCAACTTTCTTCAGTGCAAGTGTCATTTGCTCAGCTTTTCCTGTCAAACGTTCAAGCTGAGTACCGGGCAGCAGGCATTCCACCACTGTGTAATTGTACACATTGTTATGTTGAGAATCGACAGAAAAATGCCCTCATGATCTTTTGTATTAAAGTTAATATTTCAATGTTTGTGGGAGGAGGGCGTACGATCTGAGAATCAAAGTGTATAAAAGTTTTCTTTTTGTGGTATATAAGCCGTTTGGCTGCAAAGGCTATTATTTAAAAATGTAATGAGTTTCACATAGGTTTAAACAAACAACCCAAAGCATCCACTCTGTTGCATGATGTGTGATATGTTGCATGGTATGGGTAGCTTGATTTAAAACTCCCTACTGAATGTTTTTTTCAGCATTTTTCATAACTTAAATGCATACCATAGTCTTGCTGGTTGCATAATGTCATGCAGATTTTGGCAAGACTGTTCTGATTCATAAGCATCTGCGTGAAGCATAATTGTCTCCTGCATGCTTTTCTGTTTGCAGTTTACATACTCTTAGACATTTGCCAGTACGTTTTCACAAAAATGGTGGATGCTCACATAAGAGATCTTTTCCACATCAAATCCCTGCGAATGTATTGAAAGCTTTTCTGACTCTGGGATAGCATTTTTTTCTAGAATGCATGTAGGTTTTTGATTGTGGTGATGGATTGTGCCACAGTGTCACATGAAACCCAGTGGAACAGCAGCAGAGTGATTGTATTAGTACAGTATATCTGACCTTGCTTTCTGTCACCTTATGAACATGTCTAATGAAATGGGAGGTCAAGGAAGTCATGTTTTTCTTCATGCAGTCATTTCCCTCTTTGTACTAAATGTACTGTTTCAGATAATCAAGAATGATGTTTGATTTTACATGTTTTTGACAGCATCTCCCACCACCACCACTTGTTGAGCAGAGAGAGAGTATGGCAGAAGTCAGCTTCATGAGAGTATGGCAGGAGCTGGTCTCATCGAATTCATAATTTTTGTTTAAACATGTGCTTAAGTTAAAAAGTACTTGTTTCATTAGTTTGGAGATGGTGGGGGTTGGGCGGGGGGTTAAAATTGTTATTGTTTATATGTGGTTGACATTCCACGTTTTTCCATATTGATCATACCTTTCCACCATCCTCAGAAATCAGCTATTGCTCGAACCTTATGCATTATTTATTGAATAGAACATTCAAGAAAGGCTATCTCAGTGAGATACTTTTATCTGATTCGCCTGAGGCATGCTGTGAATGAGCCACATTCCATGGTTTTGATCACTGTTGCTTTCTTGTGTTGCTTCCTTATGAACTTTCCACAGCCTGTTTTATGGTTATCAGTATTTTTTATGTTAACACTTCTCTGATCTTGCAGCACACACTGATTGCCTGTTAGCAAGTGTTCCTATTTTTATCCTAATATTGGTATTGGATCATAGAGTGGAGGGTATGGAGGGGGAAGTGCCTGCTGTGACACACTTGTGAGGCAAGCACAACTGTAAGATATGATTTCTAATGTACTTGTCCTTCATGTTGATTCCCTTTTTTTGGTGGGTGGAGGGGGGGCAGATTGCATATTATTAATATATTATTTGATTAAAGGCTTTATTGTTTATGTGAAAAATTACTGTAGGTTAGGGCCAAGGATACGTATACGTAGTTTCTGGAACCTTGGTTTGACATTCATGCATTACAATGGCAAAATATGCTGAACACCCTATTTAAGATTGTATATACACTACATAATTATTGTATATCCACTTACAGAACAATAAAAGAACTGCACAACTACTTGTACAGTGTAACAATTACATTAAGATTGTTTGATTCTTACATTAAGATTGTTTGATTCTTACATTAAGATTGTTTGAATCTTTATATCCCTTAAATTACGGGGAACCCTTATAAAGGGATTGAAAGAACTACTTCTAGATGCAGAAGCATTACTAGGGTAAACAGGGACAAGGGAGTGGTGGGGGGTACTTTGTTGCTTAACGTCCACAATAGGTGCATATCAGGACGGTGTTGCATAGATGAAGTTTACCTGTTGGCACACCAGGACCGTTTACCTGTTGGCACACCAGGACTGTCGCGGTTTTTCTCTGTCGTGTCTAGGGTATGGCGCTTTATGTGTTTTACTACT
>SMGT01001258.1:57838-97614 GCA_004794575.1 Lanistes nyassanus | reverse complement strand
AAGAAATGTGGTTTCCCTGAAAGTCAATCGCGGCTTCTGATTGGGTCTCGGAAAAGAGACAAGCTGGTTTGGCTTATCAAATCTCGCGATACATCCCTAGTAGAAGTAGGGAAGGTGGGGTTGCCAGTCACTCAGTCAGGGGGCGTTTAGTTAGTCTAGATAAACAGCTGTTCTGTACTGCTTTTCGCTACGTTCGACAACCGTAATTTCAGAGATTTCTTTCGCCGGAAAAAAAATCGATCTGACCGGAAGACCGGAAGAATTCATCTTGACCGTAAAAAATTACGGCGAAACCGTAAGGGTTGGCAGCTCTGCACTTACCACCCTTTCTCCATGGATTCCCCATGTGGAAGACAGCCGCCTCTGTATCATCAGCAGCCATGACAGCTTCAAACACCATGCGCACCACTTTGTCTTTGGTCGTTTGCAAAACCCGCTGGCAGTTCCGCACTGGCTCTGAGCCGCTGCGAGCAGAGAATCCCTCCATCCACTGTTTCACATCAGCTTCTCTCTTGGGGTCTGCAGATTGTGACAAGGATGACTGACCAGCGCTGCAGCTAGCCTTGCATTCTTGGCTGTGGTCTGCTCCGCAGTGTTGATTACTGTCATGGCAGCTATTATCCTCACTAGACAGACTGTGATGAGAGCGTTTCAGGAAATGGGGATCACTATCTTCATTGCTATTCTGGTGACTGTCTGTTGAAGAACAACTCACAGGGATAACTGACTGTTCGACAACACCTGTATTCACTGTACAGCGCATACTTATAAATGCCTGAATCTGTCCATCTATGACATGTTCCTCATCTTTGCTGTACCTGCGATGCCGCCCAATCTGACACACCTGTTGCAACAGTTTATCATACATGTACATTGGTTCACATGTAAATTGAGTTTATTAATAAATCTTTCTTCACTAACATTTTTTAAAGACATACTTGTAATGCACTAGACACGTAAAATATCATTTAATCTCTATAGTTCTTAATGTCAGGGTTACTCAAAGGTAGAAAAGGTTACCAGGCAACCGGACTGGCATTATGGAGATCTATACAGATATCTGTTACACTTTATCTCCAAGTTATGCACAAATAAAAATATCTTGCCAGATGCAAGCTCTTTATTAACAGATGAGACTACTCACCCTTTTGGTGGAAGGAATGCGCAGTGTGTCCTCTTCAACCTCAAAGCCACATACCTGCCCAACCTGAGCCACAAATGTCAGGTAAGTGCGGTACTGGGACTCTCCCTGTTTCTTGGAATTGAAGCGGCCGTTGAAATCATGGTGACAACAAGGCAAGACAAAGTAACTGCAGGTGTAGGAAGATCTGAAAGAGACAGTCTAAGTTAAACCTTATCAATGCAGGCACAATGAAAAGGGAGAGGGAAACAGTGATAGAGATGTCATTCTGAAATAAGTTTCTTCAAAGACTTCTCACCAAGTTCATATTGTGTAGTCTGCTACAAGTGCTAGCAAAATACAGGACTTACAGGAAATGGGTGACAGTTGTGGGTTATTGGCACTGTGATGATCAAAGCATGTTACGGCCGAATTGCTCAGGGTTGTTGTACATACTTAAAAACTGACTCTTCACCTAAATGACTGGGTGCTAGTGGTTGGAGGGTGGGTGGATGGGGGAATCTATTAAAAACTGAAAGAGTTTATAACTTCATTTCAACTTTGAAAACTCTGAAAATGTGCACATCCTAAATATAAAATATTTAGCTGAGAATCTTTAACTCTTTGCACTTGCATCAAAATGCCAGTTTTGATGGTCTGATATACCATTGATAATGCGTTGAAACATATGTCACGACGCTTTCAAAAATTCCTGCACACACAGTTAACTGTGTAAGGGAACTAAACCTGGTATAATTGGAAAACTCTATCATTGTTTGTATCCCCTGAACTGTTTAAATGATTTTTTTAAAAAATTTAGATTCAGCTTGCCGATAGTTTTCGCTTAATACCTGTTTACCAGGACACTTACGTAGCTTTCAAGAAATGGCTGCTGGATGGCAAAGAACATTTCAAATTAGTTCAAGTTTTGTAGAAAAAGATTCTTTAAATTTAACTTGGGCCGAAAGTTCAGAAAATTTACATTTTGGATTTTAATCAAGGTCAGAAAGTGATAATAATATACAGTTCAGAGACGTCAAAAGTTGGCAAGCAGTGGCACAGAATTTATGAGACACTTTTTTTTATTTTGTGCGGAATCAACACCAAACGGTAAGTGATATTGAAACTTTTCCAATGACAATTCTTTAAGAATTTTAAAGTCTAGGAATTGATCTTTCCAAATAAATAAAGTATATTTTTGAAAGTGTTTTAGTTTATTAGCAATATTTTTCTGAAACATGCCAATATCTGTGCGGCTCAGAGTCAAAAATTAGATCTAAGCCATCATTGCTGTGCGAGTGAAAGGAGTTAACAAATCTGAGGTAATGCTTAGCTTTCCAAACAGACCTGGCAGCAATAACTGGTATCCAAGGTGTTAATTCATCGCTGTGATTACCAATGATCCAGTCATATTCAGGAAACAGGTTTTCTGCTGATGGAGTGATTGGTCTTTCCTGTATCGAAAAGACAACTAAGGTGAGGAGGAGGAAGAAGAGGAGGAAACAGGTTTTCTGATAGAGTAACGGGTCTCTCCTGTATCCAAAATAAAACCAAGGTGTGACGTGGTGGTGTTGATGATGCTGATGGTGGCTGTGGTGCTGCTAATCAGATGACAGTGTTGACAAAAACCATGATGGTGCTGCTAATCATGATGATACAAAACACTCTTTCTCACAACAGACATCACAGTGCTTCAGTGTAATCAAAAGATTCAACCACCACATGCTTGTTAACTCAGTCTCCTATCCCTCTCCCCTGAACTGTGACAAAAATTAATTTTGCAAGAGATGATGTTTGGTATAAAGTGAAGAAGACAATGTGGGCACTTAAGCAAGACCTTCATGTAATAATGTCATTAAATAACTCTACGTGCCTGTAGCTGAACATCACTCCCATACAAGTCCCAGATTTTCCTGCGGCGAAGATCAATCCCAACACCTCTGTGCTGCAAAGTTATTTTCAAATATAATATTTTCTATTGGCATCAGAAAACACTGTCTAAAATCGAACAAGTAAAGATTATTAACATTTAACTATGAGAAGGCACCACATGTGCATGTGTGCATACACACACACATATGCACGCTCACACACAAGCACACACACACACATGTGTATGCACATACATGCACATATGCATGTGCCCACACATGCATACACACACTGACCCCTTCTGTAGTAAGAATGTAGACCAAAAGTCCATTTCCACAGCCCAGATCCACAAAAGTCTGATGCCTGCTACTTCCTGTTCTCTCTCTTTCCTCCTCCCACAAAAGCTACATTGTGAAAATGAAGAAGGATAAAATGTAAACACATCTCTCTTTGTGGTAGTAAATGTCCTAAAGTGCTCAAGAACAGAATGCTAGCACATCCCACAAATACCACAGGATGCATCAAGGAATAATTGACTTGTACCTATTAGCCTATGTGATTAACATAAATATAAATATATACAATATGATTACTGTTTTGCTGCCTGTGCTTGCTTCTCAATTTTTAAAAATAAAAATACAAGATGCCATTATGAATTGTTGAACTACATTAACATATGCATCAGCTGTTACTCCAGGCACTGATAATAATAATAATAATAAATCTTGTTGTCTAATCTTTCTGCTTACTTTTGCCAAACTTGAACACTATACACTTGTGAACAAACTCTAAAGGCAACTGAAGATTTACAATACATTGTATAAATACTGTACAAGTCCAACATAATGCATTCACCTCCCTCCAACCTATCAGTTCTCTCTCTCTCTCCTAGGGTTCTCGTGTCTGCTGTGTGCACCCACACATACACACGCACAACAACAAACACATTTGTGGATGATGAAGAAGGACATTTACCAGCAGATATGTAGCAATGGCAATGTCTTCATACACAAACTTCTGAGGGTCTGTAGTTTCACTCCAGTTCTGTAAAAATGTATTGCTTTATTTATGATGTAACAATGAATTAATGGTGGTACTTCACAATTGTAACAAATATTTTGCAAAGTTTTATTTTCAAAATGCCTGATTCCATCTGTAAACTGATGTACATTCTGCTTCATCTGGTTAAGTGGAAGTTATCTGAGGCTCTGTATTTGCTGGACTTTTTCTGAACTGAGCTTCAAACATTAAATCGATCAATTTAACATTTCATCTAACCTGAAATGCTTTGAACTTGAAAACAAGCAGGTGGAGTTTTGAGTGTGGGGGTGGGGGGTTGGAAGTGCAGGAAAAAAAATTAGCAGATACCACCTGACCTGCACCAGGTGTGGACCATGCTTCTTCTTCAGGTCAGCATACTTCACACTGTAGCGGTCTACACCCACAAGCTTCAGAGATGTGATACTAGTGTTAAGATGTTCTTCTGATGTCCACGATGCTACCTTCGGTAACATGGTGTCACAAAGCCACTGAACTGTCATGTGTGAATGACCTGTCTCATGTCCTTGTTGGCTGGGCATTCGATTACTGCTCAGAATGATGCTAAACAGACAGCAAAAAATTTAATTTTGATTTTTACTTGAATAATTTTAAAAAAATGAAGAGAAAATACAATGGGTTTAGGGTAGTAGAAGGCCTCATCGTGCCTCACCTCTTCTCCTTTCCATCTGTGTATGAAAGTCTATAAGTTACTTCAGATGAAGCTCTGACCTCAGCTTTAGCTGTAGCACCACACTTGTAATGAAGCGGAATGAATGTAAAACTTTTGGCAGAGGAATCTGCAACAGATCACCATACCATTTAGCTTTATGCTTAGGGGTGAAAGAAAGAATTCTGATCCTGTCTAGAATATATCCAAGCTACTGGACCACTTTTGTTCCCTGGGGGACATCTCCACAGGCAAAATATGTCTGACATTTAACAGCTTACAGCAAGGATCAGACGAAAAACGTTTATCTATGGTGGCAACAAGAGAACTGTGATAAGCTTAATATCGACACAGGCAAAGTCGACGATTCGGGGCACTGTACGTTTCATCAAGACAGGACACAGCACGTACACTGACTCAAACAAGAACGCCAGATCAGAAAGAAAAAAAGAAAATACTTTGGCTAACAACCCCAAGTTTAAATTAGCGGTTTTTTTTACGTTTTTAAATCATTTGCATTTAATAATAACCATGATAAATTTAGTAAATTCAAACAATAGCTCAGCTCACCATACATAACCATCTCGACAAGAGTCGGAAACCGATCTGGCTGTTTTGGTATCAACTCTCGCAGTACCAGTAAGAACCGATCACAAACTCCTTTAAAATCAGTTTCAAGAACTAAGTGTCTGCTGTCTTCGTGACCCATATCACTTTTATCCCAAGATTTCCATTTAGTGGTCAAAATCTTTAAAACTGCATCGTCGGTGTCTGCTGGAATGATAGACAAAATTTTCGTTCCACACAGTCGTCTGTTGACAACGTGAGGTTTATTGACCCACACCGTTACAGCGTCCAGAAAACTTGACAACAAGCCTTTAGTTGTCAGTTTTCTCTGATCCTCTAAACAAAACTGATCGATATAATCAGAAATCTCTTCCATCTTGAAAGAGATTACTGTGTTCGACAAGAGAGCATCTGTTGATCGTCTGCACACCTAGCAGAGCGCCGCCATGCTTATGATTTTGTTTGTGGTGATTGTCAGAATGAGTAACCATTTTAGAACTGAAAAGATATACTGGACACAGTTGCTTCCAAAGTATCTACAGTTTAAACAGTTACTTCGAAAATTAATAAAATACATTTGATACAGGATTAATTTAATGAAAAGTCAAAACGAAGCAGCTTGATGAATTATATTAGATTTACTCAGATCATAGTTAGCTTTAGTTGGATCATAGGAAGCTTTGCGTGTTTGCTCCCGGGAGGAAACTGCTGCAATCAGCAAGTGAGCAAAGAAGAGTCACGGGATAAGTCTGTTGCATTATTCTCAAGGTAAGTTAATTGAGCAGAATTTTTAGAAAATTGTGTGGTTGTCAGCGAAGAGAACTTAGCCTCTTGTAAAAGTGCAAGAAATCTAAATATGCTTAAGCAGGGTCTACCTTTGTCATTTGACATGCAGACATGTCATATTTTTTGTGACGTCTTAGCATAACTTATTAATTACGAACTAATAGTAATAATAACCATAAACGCTAGTATTAGCATTAAAAATCATTGCTTTGAACCTAACCCAACTGAGTGATTTTCAAGAACGAGAACTGATTGAAGCTAGGTAGATAATAGGAGACTCGAAGAAGGTGAGTCGATATGACCGTATGCCTAGTCGTAGTAGTATAAAACACGTTGAACGAGGTTGGTTTTTAAAAAGTCTGCTTGAGGAAAGCAGTAGTATCATGTACATACAATTTACATAAAACGAGCAGTATAAAGAATTGTTCCTCACAGGTTGAATATATCAGTGACCAGAGCAGTCTAATTTAACAAATGACAGTACAACTGCATTGCAATGAAGCCTACATGTAATTTATAGAGGTGGCAGAATTTTTTTTCAAGTTTAGTGGTTGGATTTGTTGCTTGCAGGATTATATTTTAGCAGAACTAACTTTGAATATATTCAGATGTTTGCATTTCCCTTCATTCAGGTTCAGCAGTGCCGCTTTTTTATTGATCTGATCAAAAGATTTTATGGACTGCTTAAAAGAACATAGACCAGCAATACATTAATAGTGGCTGTTGTAGTTACAAGAGGCTTTTTTCCGACACACATATATAAATAGAAACGTTAATGAGAGAATACTTAAAGTTTCTGCTTTTAAGCTGTGCCAAGCTGACTAGAAAGCTATGATGAGCTGAGAAACCCCACCGACAGGCTGATAAAACGTTTGTGACAAACTTTTGTCGTGAGTTGAGAAAGTGGCAGCCCCCAGATTAGTACTAATGCCCATGGTCCATATGAGAAACGTTGGATAGATTTCTTTTTAATGCGGTAATAATCTTTCTGACATTTCTGAAAGGAGACTATGGTCATTGGAATGTACAACAGTTTGTCATATGCACACATTTATTGTTTCAGATATATAACAGCTTCTGGAGCTGAACTCCACTGTAGAGAGCAAAGACCAGGAAGCAATAAAAATGGCGGAGGTAACAGATGCCGCACAAGAAAGAGAGTTTCTGACATACGCTGGTCCAAAAGATGGTGTCCGGTATCCTCTGAAAATCAGATACTGTGGAGGTTGGTTACTTTTGTTAAGGAATAAGTTGATAAGTGTATGGTGCTATTTTCTATGACATTAAGGGTCACTTCCCCATCCCCTTAAAGCAACACTAGTATTGACACTCACTGTCTGAAGGGTAACTGCCCTGGTGGTCTGACAGTTAAGGCGTCCCACTTCCGAGGTGGGAGGTCAGTGGTTTGCGCTCTGCCTGAGTCATATCTAAGACTTAAAATTGGCAGTGTGGTTGTTGCCCCCCTATCATGGAAATGTAAATGTAGGGTCTGAAACAGTTCTAGGACTGGTTGGCCTGGTGTCAGAGTAAGGTAAATGGGCGGGAGTAAAAGCCTGTGTTGTGACAGCAGTCCCTGTGCGGCAAGCAATACCATCCTAATATGCATCTCGTTGGTAACTGGATGTTAAGTAAAAAAAAACAAAAAAAAAAAACAACTAACAAGCCAATACATGAGCACTTTCCCCCATTCTTTTAAAACATTCTGGAATGTGTTGTTAATGAAAACAGTCTTATAGACATATGGAACACACTTTCATTTTCCACTGTTTCAAAGGCCAAAGGCAAATTTCTTTATAGGCAGCTGAATAAAACCAAGACTTTACAATCAGGGATGGGAATCTGGCTTAAGTGTATTTGCTGTTTGCTTAATTTAACAAAAAAAAAAAAAAACACACACACACACACACAAGAAGCAGGAACATTGGAGAGTGAAATTTTTTTTTCTAATTAACCTCTTTTTTTTATGTGCTTGCAGAATGCACCATGCCTTTAGAGGTAAGTTCTAAAAGCATTTAGAGTTGAAGACAGGTTATTCTTCCCACAGTTCATTTTTAAAAAGATTAAAATGATGGCAAAGTTTAATGTATAATTTTTTCTCTCTCTCTTTTACAAAATTTAAGTGTACAGTGCCTAGTTGCTATTTAAAAGTCTAGCTTCTTCCAGCAATTTTTTGACATTTCTGTTAAGAGAAATGAAATCTGCAGTTTGTCATTTGTGTACCTCGTATTGTGATAAGTACTGTAGCCCTTAACATTCATTATTAATAATATATGCAAATCTTTGTATCGCAGTACTGTGAATACTATGTAAGTTATGACAAGTGCAAAGAGTGGCTGGAGAAAAATTTACCAGCTGAATTTGAGAAACTGACCACTGGCAAAGGTAAAATTAAAAAATCCAGAAGTGTGCTAGATTCCTTTTACCAGTCGATATATTTGCCAAAGCAACTTTAACTTAAAGAGTCCTTTATATAATTCTATCATATAATTGTAAAATTCAGGTCATCATGGTCTGCATTTCCTTTATGACCTTTCCCTACCCCTTACTATCTCTCTTGCTGTTAGTTTTGACACTTTATATAGACACTTCAATGTCCGACTGGCAGAGAGGGAGGGAGAAATGACTGGGAAGAGGAGAGAGAAAACTTGTTAAAAATTGCTAACAATTTGTTGCTTCCATTTTCAGAGATTTTAGGATGTATTTGAAAATAAATGGTTTTCATGTTTGCACAAAAATTGTAAGGTAAACAAAGTGAATATACAATATCGCAAAATGTAAAAGAAAAGTATATATATATATTCTGTATAACATTTCTTTGGATATTGTTTTCTTATATTGAAGATTTAGTTTGATTTCCAAGGTGGGGAAGGTGAGGTAGAGAAGAAAGAAGATGGCGGTTGTACTGCTGCAGTGGGAGGTGGCGAGGAGAAGAAGAAGAGGCAGACACGAGGAGGCAAAAGTGTGATGAAAGCCAAGAAAAAGGTTGAACCTCAAGGCATCAAGATGTGGACAGCCAGCAGAGGGAAGAAAAAGAAAGTCACAGTTGTTGTTGGGCTGGCTTCTTACGGTGAGCTTCATTTTAGGTGCATGAGGGGAATTTTTATTTTTTAATGCTAAATAATCAGTGCAGGCATTCGTACAGGACCTTAAATAGTGCTATACAAATGTGTTAAAACTTGGCTGGGAATTAAACATCTAGTCACTAATTATGTAATTCCTTGTATGTATATAAATAAGAATCGTTATCTGTTATAATGTTTAGCAGTAAACTTGAAGATTCTGTTCATGAGTTTAAATTTTTTTCTTTTTGTAAGTTATTTAACTAAGCAAGGTTTATTTTGTCTTGTTGGTTCTTTATATTTACATATAAATGGAAGATGAAAGCTTGAGAGTACAGGAAGTAACATACAGTTGGCTGAAAGAAACAAGCCAACACACACTCTTAAGCATGCTGAGTGTAGCCTCACGTTGGTAATGCTACTGGTCATTTCAAGTTCTTCATGCTAGTCTAAAAGGGACAGGAGAAGACAGAGGTGTTTCCAGGTCTTATTATATGTAGTGTAACACCAGTTCTCATGACCTATTATGCCGTAAGTAATGAGTCAAATCCAACATGCATCTGTTCTCCAGAAATTGATTTGAAAGAAGCAAGCAAATTTTTTGCTACAAAGTTTTCCTGTGGGTCCTCAATCAGTGGAGATGATGAAATTGTGATTCAGGGGGATGTTAAAGATGATCTCTTCGACATTTTACCAGAAAAGTGGTCACAGGTATACTTTTATTCTTGAACATAAACTTTTTCATTGAACATAACTGCAGTTTGTATTATTCCCGTTAACTTGGATGATACACAGAGGACTTGTAAAATATTATTATTAGTTTTGTTACCTTCACCTTTTCATGTATATTATAAATATGTTAACCCACTCTTTTCTGTTTCTCTACATATTTGGTTTTTAAAAAAAAAATTGTGAAATATAAATCCCGCAGTTTCGTAATGGGAAAATAAGATTTTTAAATGAAGTGAGAATTTAGAATTTGCGCGTATATTTCAGATCGATGAAGATGATATAGAAGACCAAGGAGAGAAGAAGTGACTTTGTGTTGTCCTACTTTTTGTTCCTTGTCTCAGAGCTGTCTGCATCACCTCATTGTTTTTTTCTTTGTGTTCATGTTCTACACTCATTCTGCAGACAACTTGTATGAAATATTGATGTTTTAATAAATTATGAAAACATTTTTACGAGTCCATTTTTTATGTGGTTTGCTCTCCAATTTACTTACAGAAAGCCACACCCATATTCTGTTTCTCTGATAACTCTTGTTTCCACAAAAATATCCACAAGTATCTAACACACAACATGGTGAGTTGCTTTTGAAGTTATTTTATCTCTTATCCAAGAAAGTGACGCAGGCAATTTGCCAGATGCTGGAGTGCTAAATGGGATATTGCGTTTTTGTTGTGAATATTTTGCTGTCACCACCTCTTGTATTCTCACCACCACAATGTGATCTGGGTGTTCTTCTTACTCTACACGTATGTAAAAAAAAAACAAAACCTTCACATGCTTTGACAATGTGGCTCTTGCCAAATTTCCCATGTCACCCCACACCCTCTACTTAAAGAGAAAAATCCAATGGATTCACAACTCTACAAATATGTCAGAACAAATTCACAGCAATAGATTACACCAACACTAAATGTAACGTATGCACAGTTCATCACCAGTCACTTTGGCGTCGTTGCTGACTCGACTACTGTTTTGAAATGTCAACAATTCCTCACAGTTCTTAAGAATGTTTGTGTCACATTGTTCATTGTCAGCGGTGCACCACGCAACAAATGTTCAAATCAACTTAGTTCAGCGCTCAAAACATGGACAATGGAAAGAAAACCAAACAACAGTTGTCTTTATACACAGTTTATGAATGATTGGTCAATCAAGAACAAATGAGGACAGAGCGCTATAAATCGTCAAACGACAACCCCAACAAAGTACTGGCAGCGCTAGACACAACCGTATGCAATCAAGGGAGCCTACCGTACCCAAACACGTAGCAAAGAGAGAGTCGAAAGTAAGGAACGTGGCAGATCTGCCACGTTCCTTACTTTCGACTCTCTCTTTGCTATCTGCCATGTTCCTTACTTTCGACTCTCTCTTTGCTACGTGTTTGGGTACGATAGGCTCCCTTGATTGCATACGTCAATGACTGTTCAGTTGCATCACTGCCTTTCTTCAAGCTTAGGCAAACTGGCCCGACTCAGGTAATCAGCTTCAGCATTCGCGCTGCCTTTGACGTAACAAATTTGCTCATTGTACCGCTGTAGGAACAGTGACCATTGCATGCACAGACTCCATACGGCCATTCCCCCTACATTAATACGCATTACTGCCTGTCCGCACTGGACATCTTACTACAACGGTCAGTCTGGTGGTTCTGTCAGTGTATAGCTTAGTAATAGGACCCCAACCCCTCCCCGTCCTACAGTCCACTGTCTTGATATGCTCCCAGTTTGTGGCAGGACGTTAAACAATCACCAACCCCATGTCTCTTCGAACTCCCATGCACATTTTAAAAAAAATTCTGCTCAAGTGTTTGAGAGTGACTACCCTTTATTTCCGGCGGAAGCACGTTTGTCAAGATGGAACCGAAAACACGCGAGGGTACAAATGACACTTCAAAAAAGAAACATAAAATTGACAAAGCTATTCTCGATTTGTTCTGGACTCTGGCAGAAGGGAAAGACACACAGCGTGTTCAGTCTGCCGAAAAGTTGTTAGAATATTTTTCAACAAACAATAAGAAGGTACGCACCCCACTGCTACACGTGGTTACCAACTTGTTTTTGTTGGAACAAATAAAAGGCAGCCAAAAAATCTTATAAATATACTATACCTATTCATTGCAGATTAATACATTGATGCAAATGTCCTGTATTATGAGTGGGATTGGCTGCATACTGTTATTCTCTGAGTGCTACAGTGGTAGTCACTTCAAATAATGTTTGTGTTTACTGTTTAGAGACCTTGTTGAAAGTTACACACTCTACATTCAACTCTCCAATTGAATTAGGATTTAGGATATGACTGTTGGATTTCCTGTATTCTGTGACACAAAGACAAAGTCCTATGCCTGCACGTGGAAAATAAATTATTATTATTTACACAGCATGCTTCCTTTTGCATGGCTAAAACTTTTCTTCTGACATGCAGCATCCATTATCAGTGGTCAAGTTGGTCCCTGGCAATTATTGAGTCGATCTTGGATGGTGGTCGACTTGGTTTTAGACGGTGGTCGAGTTGACTCTACCACATTTTTACATAGTTTGTTATTGTGTACAGCAAGAACTCAACTCAGCGTTTGAGGTTCTGTTTTGAATATTTGCTATGAAGCAACAAAATTTTGCTATAAATTTTCGATTTGTGCTCATGTATATTTCTGGAATTTAAAATATAATTTGTAGTTACTTTTTGAATTTTGTATTTTTTAAAAATATAATCAGAATTTTATGTCATTGAACTTCTTTGTAATATGTAATTTTTTTCAGACTAAAAGAGAAAATGTACTGAACTACTGCTTACAGCGGTTAGTGCGTGGTCTAGCTTCAAACAGAGAGTTTGCACGGGTTGGGTACGCAGTTGCGCTCACAAAGGTAAAAGTTCAGAGGTGTTTCTGTACATTTTCTTGTGTGTATTGTAATTCAGGAACCAGCATTAAATTTCCCCGTACTTGCCTGGTCAAGCAAGTTGACACCCCCCCCCCTCCAACCACTTGTCCAGCAAAATAAACCACTAGCCCAAACCCAAACATTCTCCTTACTTAAAAATAGCTACACAGAGTGCTGTTTATCATCTTATTTATTTATCAACATTTACAGCCCTGAACTTTTTACAGCCCCCCCCCCCCAAGAAAAAAATCTTAAAGCTAAAAAAGAGGAGCTGACTGGGGCAGTAGATCTTCTAAGGGACATCTGGTTGTCCCAGGCAGTTGGGCAGTTCTTAATGGTGGTCCTTGTAGTTCTATATCAAATGAATCAGATGCTATCTTCATGAAATAAGTTATTGTAGATATTTTTATAACCATGATTTGACGAATTGATCACTGCCATTAAAAGAAGTAGAAAAAGAATTCACTTTACAGCCAAATGTATATAGTGCATATAAATACATATTGTCTAGTCAGTTTTTGAGCTAGTAAAAGTCATTTACAATTATTGCCTGCACAGCATATAGGCTATAATTTTATAAAGCAGTGCCTTTCCTTGGTTTTAAACAGCTGGTTCGAGGTCTTCCATATGCAAACGTTGAAGATGTATTGAAACTGATCGCAGAAAATCTGAAGGTTTCCGTGCACGAGAAAAAGTCTGTGAGTACTGAATTTACCATCCTGCTTTATGTGTTGTTTGTAAATAACTTGTGCACATTCAATTAATGAAGTCTGTTACCATTCAAGGCTATGTACAGGTGCTGGTGAAATAAATCACTGGTTTCTATGGCAGAGCCATAAACACATGACTGGGAGGCAGGAGGGTGCACGTATAGTCAGTATTATTTCTAACCTTATTACAGTTAAATTTACCTATTTACATAGACAGTTTTCCTTTTATTTCAGCTGGAAGTGTAGACTGTGCTTACAACTGACCCCTTAAGAGAAATCTTGTGTATGCCAGTTTTGTCTGGTCAGTAGGGTTCATTAGCGACAACAATCCCAAAGGCCAGAAGTTGGGAAGTAGCACCTCACCCTTTCCCACCCACTTTGCCAGTTTTCGTATATTCTCATCAGCTTCTGACTGGCTGGTCTGTGGACCTTGTCAGAATACAATGCACCATATTTGTGTAAATAGTACTAAATTTATTTCCAAATAGTGGATTTTTTATGTCTCTGAAAATGCTGTGTTCCTATCAGCTATTCATTCCTTGACAACCACTTTTCATGCGTGGAAAATTCATGAAACATATTCTGTCATGATGGCTATTCTTGAATAAGTAAGCTACTTAGGTTTCTTGTATATGGGGCCAGGCCTCTAGCATGCATTGCTGTCAGTATATCTCAGCTATCAGCTGTTGTGGTGGTGGTGGTGATTTAGAGGGACAGTGCTTTCACCTTGTGGTGATTTCACACTATGGGGGATGGGGTCCTTATACTAAACTATGCGCTGAAAACCACCAGACTGATGGCTGCAGTAAGATGGCCAGTGCGGACAGGCAGTTTAATGTGCAGGGAATGGCCGAATGGAGTTTGCACATTGTTTAACTCCAGGAAATAATCCTTGGCCACACCAGGATTCAAACCAGCAACCTTCCACCTGCTAGTCCGCAGCTCTCCCAACTGAGCTATCCAGGCCCCAGTCAGCTGTTGTAGAGGCCAGGCTTAATTTTATTCCAGCAATCAGACACATCTCTCAGGGTGCATCACATTTCAGGATCAGTTTGCCTGGGCTTTCTTATTGGGTGAATATGCGAAGATGACATAAAATACATAGGACAAATAGGACTTACGACCATTCTTATGATTGATAGGGCATATAAAATCTCATATGCAGTCCATCTCATGTATACAGGCAGGGTTAAAATCACAAAGAACACACTTGGTTCATCCTAGAAGGGAGAGAACTTCTGAGGGACTCTCTTCAGCAGTCTGCTGTTGAAAAAGATCCCCAGACTTGCTGGAAGAAAAAACCCATTGCCATTGCTGTTTGAAAATTTGCCATCTGTGATGTACCAGATGTAGATGTTGGTCTGTGCTTTGAACCTGTTTATCACCTTTATTTACAGGAGGCTGGGAACAAGTATCTGGGTCAGGTGTTTGCATATGGGTCATTAATACAATCTGAAAGATTGGACACAGTGAGTGTTTGCTTCTTGTCTCTCACCAGTATTTAATCTACTTGTAATTTAACATGAATATTTATAATGTACAGATCTTATGGCTGATGCGCTCACCATGCAGACACAAACATAAACATAATACACGAAACATGTACCATATTAGATGGTGTGATAAAGGCAGTTGGAACATCCTTTAGTACAGACCCCCATATGGACGTAAACTGTACTAAATTTATTCGTGAATACTGGACTTTTTTTCGGTCTCTGAAAATGCTGTTTCAGCAAACTTGGAATAAACTGTTCACTCCTGGGATGACCAAACAATTATTGCCAAATAATGAGGGAAGAATAAGCTATTCGGTTTTCGTGCATGAGAAACTCAAGGAACTTATTTCTGTCATGGCAGCTTTTCTGGAATAAGTAAGCTATTCGGGTTTCTTGTATGTGTAGCCAGAACAATTACTGACAAGAACATGACAGTAATGTAGACATAAAACACAAGAACAAAGCTGACAATAGTTGCTGTGTAAAATCCAGTCACACTGATAATAAAATCACAATGATATAAATAAAAAAAATAAAAAGACAGAGAGCCACCTTATCAACCGAAATGTTGACAGAGGAGGTAAGTTTTGAGCAAATATTTAAAGTCTAGTACTGACTGCGAGTGATCGATCTAGTAGGTAAGGGAGGTCCATTGATTGGATGCAGAAAAAGTGAAAGTAAACTGACCATAAGATTTTGTCTTAATGCGGGGTATAGAACAAAATTAAATCATCCAAAGAAGAGTGTAGTTGTTTTGCTTGTGTGTAGAAAGGTAAAAGATTGGAAAAGTATGCAGGAGAAGAATCGGTGAAGAATTTATAACACAGTAGACAATTTGTAATGTATACAAGACTGTATGTGTAGACAATGAAGAGTGTGGAGAAAAGGTAATTTTCAAGCTTTCAAAACGAGGCATGCATGAGAATTTTGAACTTTCTATAGTTTTTGTAGTAGGTAAGACAGAAAGTTTAGAAAGAACAAAGGCACAAACAGGATTGGATTTAACCTGAGCTGATAATACATGCCAAATACTAATTTTCAGGATGCTCCTGGGTGTTGTGTTACTGTTAACTTTCTTTCTGGTCAGTGATGAAAGGTAAAAGGTTTGACACAGCTATAACCTGTTGATTTCCACTGTCACATTTACTTGGCGTGTGGGTGTGTGCGTGTGGGTATGTGTGCATGCATGTGCGCATGCGGGTGAATGTATGCATGTGTGCACGTGTGTTGCAAGCTGGGGTGTGGAGTGTCATGCTCAGCATGAAAGAAACCACATACATCAGTATACTGGTCAGCTGGTGGGTAGTCGTCAGCTGTTGGCCACCACCCTCCTTGCATAGTGCCAGACATTTTGAAATGAAGCTGAGGAAAATTTGTCAGGAGGGGTTGACAGAGGCTGTGATTGCAATCAAATATAAATCTGAGACCAGAATGAAAATGAAAGCCATTTCACGTAGTCACTGTGTATATCATTTTGATGATCAAGCTGGCAGTCCAAGAAGTATCAATAAGACTTGAGAGTTTTCAGTTTTGGAGGTTAGATTTCATCTCTGCAATGTTTCCTCGGAATGTGGCACCTGTTTATTTCTCATGGGATCTGCAAACAATATCTCAGACCAGATGCAAAATTGGGGGGAAAAAACTACATAAAAGGCTATATGAGTAACCTGCACAAGCAGTAGTGCCTTAATACAAAGTCAGAAGCATCCATACTTGACATGCATTTCACGTTCTTTGCTAATGCATCTTGAATTTTCCACTAGGAGGAAGTCAGCAAAGTCACCAGTGAGTTGTGTTCACTGGGTGAGAAGCGCAGCTACATTAAACCAATCTGTACACAATGTCTTCTGGACCTTGTGGCTAATGTTGATGCAGCTTCATTTTCTGGCGGCGTGTGGTGCCACTTGAAAGGAGAACTTAGCAAAGGATGGGAAGACTGCAGTGCAGACAGGCTTTTGCTGCTGCTGGCCTGCAGGAAAAAAGAACAGGTGTGTGTGTGTGTGAGAGAGAGAGAGAGAGAGCATGCATAGGCATGAGCGCACAAGCTAACATCATTTTGGTGATTTGACTAAAGCCTTCAGGCTTGCATGGCTGTTTAATTTATTAATAATTTTTGTAAAAATTTAACGTAAGAAAAAGTTCAATAAGCAGAATCTTTGTACGTAAGCAGCTAGGTGGAAACAGTTCAAATCCAGTTATCCTGAAGAAATCTGTATTATTTACATGTTGTCCATTCCTTTCCCCGTTTTTCTCTCTCTCTCTCTTTCACAGTTATTCTGCTTCATTTAATAGCTTATAATATACATGGATTGACTTTATTATATGCAGTCACCTGTGGACAAGGCATTCCTTAGAAAGAACTGGGGTTCTACCAAAATTGTGGGAAAGAAAACCTTTACTCATATCCTTCACTTTCTTACGGTAAGGTCTCCTTTTTTCCCCCTTTTTGTTGCCTTTTTAAAAAATTTGCATAAGTTATTTTAGGCTGTGCTTATAATTAAAAGGCTTATGAGTCAGTTTCCATTTCAGAGGGTAAGTTTGCAGTGCTACTGTGAAGTTAGAAGAAAATATTGAAAACTGTATCCTAGCTTTTTTAAAAAAATATGTTCTCATTTACATGTATATGTCTAAAAATAAAATAAAGTGTCTTCTTCTAGTTGGGATTACATTTCCTGGCATTTACTTGGGGGTGAGAGGATTAGTAAACTCAGTTATCTCATTATTTATACTGCATTATTTTGAGCTTTTTAAATTTTTTTCTCTGAGTTAAAGGGGTTTGCTAATTTTTTTCTAGGTGCATATTAACCCAACAGTTTTTTTCTATGAAACTGGAGGAGAAAAGTATATATATATAGATCTAAATGTTCTGATTTCCACAGAAAAGTGTAGAACAGCCACAGTTCATACCACAGCTGCTTGAAACACTGGTTGCTGAGTTGATTGGCAGAGATGGTGATGTTACACAGTTCTGGAAGAATGTTGGGAGTAAGCAATTTTAGTCTGATACTTTGCTTAAATGCATGCATTTGTGTTAGTTTTATGTGATTTATTGAATTAAATGTTGACATTCCTTTCTTGCCCCAACTGGCCCCCCTCCTCCCACACCCTCCCCCGTCCAAGAGGTGAATGATTCCAGCTTTTGTTGTTGTTATTTGACATGCTGCAATGTTAATTATTCCAGATCCTCTTGTTACTTCAACTATGCCAAGAAAACAAATTGGCTTACGTCTCTTTTCACATCTTCTGACACATACAAAATGTTTGGAACAGGTGAGTCAAACTTTACTATGTAACTGATCCTGATATTATGAATAACTTAATCCATCAAGGCTGAATATATATTTAAACTGCTTGACAAAACTTTCTTATCATAATTTTGACAACTTACTGATATTTCTGCATTCATGAGCCTGCATTGCTTGTTCGTCTGAACCTAACTTTTTCCACTTCACTGTGGTCAACATTATTTGTTTTACCAGCTTTGCATCAGATGTGGGTTAGCAAGATGTGTGAAAAAGGTCCATGGGTGGAAAGGCAGGAAAGATGTGCGAATAAGGTCCATTGGGTGGAAAGGCAGGAAAGATGTGTGAAAAAGGTCCATGGGGTGGAAAGGCAGGAAAGATGTGTGAAAAAGGTCCATGGGGTGGAAAGGCAGGAAAGATGTGTGAAAGAGGTCCATGGGTGGAAAGGCAGGAAAGATGTGTGAAAAAGGTCCATTGGGTGGAAAGGCAGGAAAGATGTGTGAAAAAGGTTCATGAGTGGAAAGGCAGGAAAGATGTGTGAAAAAGGTCCATGGGTGGAAAGGCAGGAAAGATTAAACAATAATATGTATTCACAGCTGATGATGTAACTTTCATGCTGCCAGGTTTCTGCAATGCTGTTCCCTGAAGTTGCAACAGTAATTTGCCGGACAGCAGATTGCAAAAATCCACTGTTATCGGACCTCTGCAAAACAGTGGTGTGTATACTATTGTTTTATTCTTAGAGGGAAAAATGAAGAACAAGCGGGTTTGCCAGTGGGAATGCATTTTATGAAGCTTTGCAGGTTTGGCAGTGGGAGTGCATTTTATGAAGCGTCGTGGGTTTGGCAGTGGGAGTGCATTTTATGAAGCTTCGTGGGTTTGGCAGTGGGAGTGCATTTTATGAAACTTTACCACTTTTGATTTCTGCATTACATTATGGAATTCGGTACTCTGGACTTGTACAGCAGCTGGAACTTCCTGTTCTACAGAATTTTATAAAACTTCAAGTATTAACTTATATTAATTGCACAGCATTCAGATTCAGACCAACCTGCAAACCGCAACCATAAACCTTCATCTGTGCATGTTTGTCTCACAGGAGGCTCAGATCGTCGAGAAGTGCAGAAATAAAGGGGAGAGCAGTGCAGGGTTGGATGTGGTGAAGAATTTCATTCAGGTCTCTTGCCAGTTGAATTCCTCTGATTTTCTCCACGGTGCCACATTCAGTGACATACTAAACAGTGTAAGTTGTTCAGATAGATATGTATATGTTTTTGGCCTCCATTTATACGATGTTGTATCATGACTGACACTCCCATGTCAGTTGTCAGTGTAATATATATGCATGATGTTTGCATCAGAATCTGTGAAATAAATTTGGTGGCGGGATACAATACAATGCACTCATACTTAATTTCCCATGTGCAAGCATAGGACTTTGTCTTGATATCACAGAATACAAGCAATCCAAAAGTCGAATCCTAAAATAGAATAGAGCAGACGTTCAAGAGCTCCAATAGTGGTTGACAATGGGACATCTACCCATACACAGCACCCTTGCTCATGCTGCAAGCACATACATACCCTCCCCCCTCACCCACCCCCACACACACTGTTCCTCGAGTTTTGCCGTGCTGGGGGGAACTAAGAAGGAGGGCTGTAGAGATAGCTAGGCTAGACAGGTTTGTTGTTAACCGATAGAGCAGCCTGTAGAAAGGAGTTGCGAAAGCGAGCTTTTCTAGTTTTAAGTGCTTGAAAGTATCTGCCAGATTGAAGGATCTCGAACAGCTGGTGGATCGTGTGGACAACAGTGTTCCTGGATCTGCAAGTGAGAAGTGAGGAGTACAGTGAGGCAGTCTATGGAAGTTCATGCCCTGTGATCTTAGATGCGCTGCACACCACCCATTCTATCTGATCCTGTGTCTTCCTGCTGGTGTTGCTGTACCAGACTGTGACTGAGAAAATAAAAATGCTTTCAATCGCTGCATGGTAGAATTTCTCAAGGATAAATCTGTGCACCTCAAATTTCTTTAGCTGTTCGTAGAAGTGCAGTCTCTGCTGACATTTTCTGATGATGGACGTGGTTTTGGCAGTCCACGAAAGATCTTTAGAGATGATTTTACCCAGCCACTTGAAGGTGTCGACCTGCTCAACCATCACACCATTTAGCTCTAGGGATGCGAATGGCGCTTTGTGCTTGCGGTAATTGATGATCATTTCTTTAGTTTTGGACACATTAAGCTCCAGATTGCTTGAGGAGCACCAGCCAACCATTTGTTCTGTCTGCTCATAGCACACAGACTCATCCACATTAGAAATGTCCTTCGACATCAGTATTGTCAGATAATTTTATTATGATTACAGATGGTTCAGAGGAAATGCAGTCATTAGTGAACTGAGTGAACAGTGAAGGTGAAAGAACACAACCATGGGCAGTGTCTGTATTCAGCATAGCTGGGTGAGAGACTAAGTTCCCAATCTTGATGACTTGCAGTCTCTTGAGTATCCAATAACAGATGGAGGGATGAACAGCCTTCGCAAAGAACTTGTAGAACAGTTCGTGAGGAATTAGGGCATTAAAGGCAGAGCGAAAGTCAACAAACAGGACTCTAGCATATGTGCATGTGTTTTAAAGATGGCGCAGAATGAAATAAAGGCCCGGGGCCACTGCATCATCAACACATCAACACATCTGTTTGCTTGATATGCAAACTGAAGGGGGTCTATTTTAGGATTCAGTGTATGCTGACAGATAACGAAGGACAAAACATTAAAAAAAACTTTATCAGAACAAAAGTGCTATAGGTCAAAAGTCGTTAAGCTGAGTGACATTTGACTTCTTAGGTACAGGTACAATTATCAAGGATTTGAAACAGTGGGGAACTACCTGCAACTGTAGAGAGGTGTTAAATATATTAATAAAGACTGGGGCTAGTATGCTGGCACGTGGTCCAAGTGTGGCATTGAACACATTGTCCAGACCCGACGCTTTCCTGGAGTTCTATTTCTTGAACAGCTGACACTCATCCGCTGCCTGAAGAACAAAAGATGGAAGCAGAAGTGAAGGGTGGTCCAGCAGAGGCAAGCAGAAGCCCAGGTTGGGGTTTTTTTTAGGTTGAAGTGAAAATAGGTCGTTTAACTGATCAGGAAGGCTTGGGTCAACAGCAGGACGCTTTGCCTTCTGTTTATACTGTGTAATCTCCTGCAGCCCATGCCATACATCCTGGGCATTATTGGAGGAAAAGTTATGTTTTAGTTTGTCTTTTTAATCAGCCTTGGCCTTGCAAATTTCTTTGCGTGAGTCAGACTTCGCTTCCCTGAACTGCTCAGCATCACCACTTCTGAACGCTTCCTCTTAGCGTCTAGCCTAGGACCCTGCTAAACCATGGCTTATTGTTCCTGTACACTCGCACAGAATTGTATGGGATACACAGGTCCTCACAGCAACTATAACTATGGTGTTAGGGAGCCCAGCCTCCACAGCTTGCACATGTACAGTGAGTTCAATAACACTACTGGCGTTCGCATCTGGAGGAATGTAGACAGCGACAAGCACTATTGATCGAAACTCACATGGTGAATAAAATGTCTGCAATTGATCGCCAATGTTCTAGCACAGGGGAACGTGATTGAGAGAGCACCATAGCATCTGTGCGGCATCTTTCATTCACCAAAAACCATACACCCCCTCCCTCCTTTCCTGGAGAGATGGGACAGCGGTCAGATCTGTAGATTGAAAAGCCAGGGGAGGTAACTGAAGCATTGAGGAGATCTCGTTTCAGCCATGTTTCTGTGAGACACAACACAGTGGCCTTGACTTCCCGCTTAAACTTCAGCAGGTAGGATAGTTAAGAAGGTTGAACATTCGGCTTAACACCAGCAGCCCACCGTTCAAATACCAACCAAACCACACGGGAGGTTCACAAGGGCTGACAGAAATTCCTCAGTACTGAGAATAAAAAAAATTATTTTTTTCCGTATTTGTTACAGTTGGAGGAGGATGATACCCAGACATTTGGATCTGTTTGTATGGATGCTGTACTTAGAAAGGACACATGGCATATTCAGTGAGTATTTTTAGATCCTGCAAAATCCACCTGGGGTGAAGAAGACTGTATGTAGTTCTTTATACCAGATGCCATGAATTACATGGGTCATTACCACTGCCGCCTCCCACTGCAAAGGGCGTTTATCTCCCCAAGCAGAGCATCTGCTAGAGAGAGAGAGAGAGAGAGAGAGAGAACTTTACCGTTGGGTATTTACCTCCATTGTCCGCAGTAGAGACTAGCATGATCTGAACTCGGCAGTCATTCTCTACTGATGTACCCGAAGCAGTCTTTGTGAGAACACTACTAGGTGGTGTGCACTCTCTACCCACCGAGTGATGAGTACTGTCGGTTTCAGATTTCTTTTTGAATGTCAGCTGATGTATACAGTGTTAACTGGTTCTGATATCTGCTTTTTGGACCTTGCTCGTTTCTGTGTGATCTGGTCCTAAAAGAGAGAGGCTGTCGCATTAGTTGGTCCAGTGGTAGTGCTGCCACAGCACCCAGCTCCTCTATGAGCATGGTAGACATCACGGGTGGTGAATAGATTCCTGTGTTTCTCCCCCATCTTCTGTTCTCATCTGATTCATGTAATTCATGGTGTCTGATAATAGTGAAGAAAAAGGCAATTTTTTAAGCGTTAAAATTAGTTTCTTCTATACCAGATGTCATGAAACAAAGCTCCTCCCTTCTCCTAGCTGTAACAGTCGCATAGGTAAAGAATTGTAAGTTATTCAGGAGGCAAGTTTCACAGCAGTTAGCAAAGCCAGCTGGTAGACGTAGCGAATCGAGAGAACCTAGGGCAGTAGGTGTGCCTGTGAAACGTGTCATAGCAGCTTCAAAATGCCAAACAAAACAACTGGTGTACCAAGAGTTGTAGTTTTCTTCAATGCAGAAGATGAATGAACAATACACTTTGCATCCATGATGCTAGCAATAACATCGTAATATAGTGATAACTTGTGTAATTCATGGCGCATTGTAAGTATCAAAGAAACTAATTTCACTTGTTAAAAAAAACCCAACCTTTTCTTTGGTGCTCATATTTCTTGGTCTTCCTTTTTCCTAATTCTGAGATGTTGCTTTGAGAAGAAAAGAAGCTTAAAAAAAAGAAGATATGACAACCAAGAAAAATTGCTGTTGTATCATGTGTGTGTATGTTTGTGTGAGTGAGTGTGTGTGTGTTGTGAGTACAATGTACAGGATATTTGAGGATGCTATTATCAGCAAGTAACTCTCACCTGAGAGCATTTTTTATTTTCAGGGCTGAGGAGTCAAAACTCAGTGACAGGTGGAGTCAGACACTGACATCATTCTTGCATCACGTAGCAGTGAAGTCGGCTTCACACCAGAGTGACTTCCCTTACCATATTCTTCAGTTTCTGCTGTTGCATGCCTACTTCAGTGTCGTTAAGGAATCTGCAGATATTCCACATGTGAGTTGGAAAGAGTTTGGATGGACATACTGAAATATTGTGCCGGTGATGTTTGCAGTGAATAAGATGAACTTTGAGGACAGATGTGAAACCAGAATGCTTCTCAAATGAGTGGATTGAATTTGCGAGAAGATACCAAGTATCAAGCTATAGATGTATAACTGCCTTCAGTTTATTAGACTCAGGGCTTGAAGCAGTGAAGTTTTCACTTGGCATAGAAATATACCAGCGCTGTGACATCACTCTAGTACCTGTATAAAACTACTCTGCTTAATCTGCAAGTCTCCATGGGTGGTAACAGCCTCCTGTGTATGTAAATGTCAAGTCATGAATGGGCAGGAGTTATTCTTTCAAATTTTGAGAAATAGCATTGGGTAAATTGACGAAGCCCAATCCTTAGAAAATATTTGTATCATTGTTTAAATGGATTTACTGGGAGATAATCTGTTTCAGTGTCAGGTGCTAGATGGGAAACTGTCACCTGCAACTAGAGTTCACTGTCAAAAAATGTTCTACAAAGTTCTTGCCCAGCTGCTTTCAGTGCGCCCCGGTTTGTATAGTTTATCATTAAACAAATTAATAGTAGAATGTCACTTCACGGTCATTGCTTATCCTAGAGTAAGTTTGTGTACCCATCAGTATCGTAAAAGATGAACTTGAATCAGATTCCACCCCCACTAAAAGTTGAGAAGCCACAAGTGCTAACGCACAACAGAAATGAACTCTTTAAAAACAAAATGTGGCGCATTTAGAGGCTTCTTAGTAATAGAGAGGAAACATTTCAATGTTACGTTTGTTTAGGGGGAAGTGCTTCCACCTGTCGGTGATTTCGCACTCTAGGGGTGAGGGGAAGGTGGTGATTGGGGGCTGGGGGTGTGCGCTGACTTCGGCGGCCAAGCTGGTGGTGGTGGAGGCTGTTGATCTGGTGTCCTGGGTGCTGTGGTTGGCTGTTGTCACTGTCCCTGTTGTCTGTTTCCTACTTGCAACAGTTCAACTTGCAAGACGAGTTCTGTTATGGGATATAATAAATAGATTTTTTTTAATTGTATTTTTTTCAGAGGGAGTCAGTAAACAACAACAAGTGTTGAATTTTATCCAGATGGTTACAAATTTGGCTCAGTATGCCCAGGTAGGAGATCAGCTTGATCAGCTTGTAAGGTTTCTGATCTTTGGCAAGGGTTGAATTGTCACTTTTTAAAATAATGTTGTATATGGTCTGTGTTATCAGTGGCAAATGATAGGTCTTTAATTACAATAATTTAATTTTGAAATAAAACAATGTCATGCACCATATGTTATAATATTTTTTGCTGCTGAGCCGATATAAACTGCTACGTGCACAGTGAAACATCAGAAACCTGTCATTAAATTATGTATTTCCTGTCACTAAGTTTGTTTTAAAGTTTGCACTAATGTGCTAGTTCACTGCATGCCAGTTCAAAAGTGCTGCTTGGCAACTTTAAGAAAAGTGCGTGGCTGCACACTTTAGAGGGAACATTGGTCATGTACATGTAGTTAATTTTGTGTTCGGCCATGTTTCTCTTAAATCAGCTTTCATGTAAAATTTGTTTGGGTTTTGCAATGCACAGGATCACAAACAGGTTTGAAAATGTATGATGTGACCATGCCCCATTTGTTATGTGAGCCAGAAAATTTCCAGAACCTTGCTTGTCTAAGTCACATGTCTTCAATAACTTTGTGGCTAGGTCCTGCTTCAAAGTTCAGACAATGTTACTCCCATCAAGCCAGGCAGCAAAGAGGTAAGAACGGAATGGAGCTTTGGTTATGCAAAAAACATTTTTAAATAGTTGAGCACAAATATAAATATATTTATACGTCACTGAAAATCTATGAGCTTTTACTGTATTTAAGATATTCTTCCAACAGTTTTTTTGTTATAAACTGTTATTAGGTAAATGGGTTTTGTCACAGCTGTCTTGATTCATGAAGTGTGCAATTAGTTCTTTTTTCAAGTCTCAAAGATAAAATGGATTTTGTCATGCAAAGAAAATATGACTTTTCTGAAGGTTCAGGAAGAGTGGCAGAAAGTGATGACAGTCATCCAGGAAATAGAGAAGAAGAAGGTGAGTTGTGAAGAACATGACTTCTGCTCAGACTTTGGCAGTAATACTCAAGGGATTTCTGTGGACATGACAACAGTTTCTAGTAACTATGTTTTAATAGATACTGCAGATGGAAACAGAACTTCTATGAAAACGCTTATGCTTGATACCAACATCAGTAAATGAAGATTTTGGTATATTATTTTACAGATTTAAATTTGGCTCATGTTTCTCTTCCGAGTCACTGTTTTGGCATCTATCGTATAGATTTTATCAAATTTTACCCAATGCAAGATACCAGCATCAAAGATAAGTTATTATTGTTAGACTGAAACTGAGATTTTGTTTAAAGCATGGAACTTTAAACCCTGTTATTGGTAGGTTTGCATTACCACCTGGGTCATATTCACTTTAATTTTCCAGAAGACGAAAACATCTTCGGAAGTATTAGGCAGCACCCAGGTCTTCAACCTTCTCATCCTCCATCTGGCTTTTGAGCTTTTCACTGAGCCTGAGTCAGCACAGGAACTCCTGCAGGATGTGTACGTGTGCCGTGAGAAAGCTTTAAGCAAAAAACGACACAAGGAGGATGCAGGTGGTAAGAGATATATGTTTAACTCATTCCCATAGTCATAAAAAAGGTCCTAACTTATAGTCTCCATCGTATGTACCATGGCCTCCTCTGTAGCCTCCATTTATGTTTACAAAAAATCTAGAAAAGCAAAACTAATAGAAATAAAAACATAGTTTCAACTTAGTTGGAAAGTAAAACTTGAATAAAATTATTCCCACCAGAAATCTGGTGTAAAATTTGTGCAAAAAGCTACATTGAAAAAGTATCCGAACTGAACCCAACAACATGGCGGCGCCATTGAACCAGTACTGTGGCAAGTGATGTGGTCAGGGAAAATGCTTTATTTCCCTTTGTTTGAAAATACTTTGCGTGATCTAAGGTTTGGGAAGTTTTCTTAATCCCAACAAGATGGACGGTAACATTATTTCTTTTACTGTTGCGAAAAGTAAAGATAAAGGATGTTTCATGACTTTGGGATCCCAGGAGAGCGGGATATTTGAGATCACCAAGTTTCTATGGGCCGGCATCTTGAGGGTGGTGCCCATCTAGTTTTCTCACTGCATTGCCTTTTCTAACCCACGGGTCACGTACAATTTGCAGCTGGGGGAACTGGGGAAAGTGTGCTGCAGCCCACAAGTATCAAATCAATGCCGTGAGGTTTGGAGGCCTGCACCCTAACCACTCACCCATCCACTTAACCTTCCTTGCACTCCTGTAATTTTATAAAAAGTAATTATAAGTAATAACAGATAGTACAAATATGAGATCAGGTAAGGTAATTTTTTAAAAAATGGTTCCATCACATGTTGACAGAAATATCGTACTGCAAATGGTGTCATGGTGACTAATGCTGTCCAACAGAAACAAAAACCTGTGTTGGATTTCAGCGTTGTTGTATGTTCTTGTTTGTGCATTTGAATGACACGGATGCTAATCTAACTCAAAGCACGAGTTGGCTAATTGCCCAGTGTGGTAAATTAAGTTATTGGTTAAGTAACATTTATGACAGTTTGCCTGACAGGGCAGTTGCTATTTCCAAAGTGGAATTTTGTTGGGCAAGCATGGCTTCAGGCAAGGGAAATAAAATCGCTAACATGACTTGATAAGCCAAGTGAAAAGCAAAAATGAGTTAACATTAAGTCTTGCTAACAGTACTCTTAGTCTAATAAATTCTGGTTTTGTTGATCCTCATAAAATTTCAGAGCCAGATTGGATGGAGGTAATGACGGAAATCTTATTGTCACTACTGTCACGAGGCTCACAGTTTGCCCGCAAGACAACTGTGGCAGTTTTTGGAGCATTTAGCTCTCATCTGACACCTGCCGCACTCCATCTGATAACTGAGGTACACGGATTTTAAAAATGTCTTCTGCTTTTACAACATACCATGACTGTAGAGTTTAGAGAACAGAAACAGGTGACTGTGGCTTGGGTAATAAGGGGACAACAAAGAGAACTTGGCCAAGTGAGACTTAGATGGGAAGTTGATGTTTTGAGGCATGGCTCCTTCTTTAGGACAGCACACACAGATAAAAAAATCACTTACTGACAAGACTTTGCATGCTGTACTTCCCAAGCTCCGTCCCTCTTCCCCACACTTTCTTCCTGTCCATCGACTGTGCATGACCATCGTCCTTCTCAGCGAAGTAATTTTTATTTATCTATTTGTATCTGCGTGCCATCCTGAAGAAGGGCCCAAGCCCTGAAACGTCGATTTACTGTGTGTCTAAGTCTTGCTTGGCCAAGTTCTCTTTGTTGTACCAACATGGAGTTTCCTCGGTGCCCACTTCAGCACATTGGGAATATTCCCATAACAGTACATGCAGCTGGTAAAGAGGAGGTCACCAAGCCTACAAGGCCACTCACTTCTTGATTCCAGTTGGGGTTACACACACACACACACACCCGCTATGCCATCAACCACCTGGCCTTAGTATGCCTGTTTCTCCCTAAACATGCTAATGGTCAGTCATGTCCAGTGCTCTGGCTTTAGGCCAAAGGACTTATGAGAAGTCAGACAGCTGTTTTAGCCACTTTGCGGTTGCTTGCAGTCATGTGCCAGAATGCGAGAGAAAGCCTTTTTTGCCTGGTAAAAGTAGAAGAAAAGAGATTTTTCTTAAGATAAAATCAGTTTCATCAATACCAGATACCACGATAGTTATGCCTTCTCTCTGTTACAACATTCAAAGTATCAAAGAAACTTATACCTTAACTTTTTTGTTTAAATTGATGTCCTGGAATGCTTTAAATTTTGCGCGCATGTAGTGGTTTGGGTTAGGATGAGGTTGGGGGGATTGTCCAAGTTATTTTCATATGTGCCTGTGCACCATGCTCAAGTTGGTATTTCCTCAGTCAGCATAGATCACATTAAAAAATAACTGTGCATATATATATATCTCTCTCTCTCTGTGCAGGTTCTCAAGGACAAAAAGTCAAAAGAAAACACAGAAGAAGATTTGTTTGAGTTTGAAGAAAGTAAGTGACCCGTTGTTGAACCCTTGGGGTTTGTTTTGTTCACTAAAGTATCAGGTTTCTTGTCACATTACTGTACCATGACCCAGAGTGCTAAATCTCAATTTAGCGATCCCTAACCGCACCTTACATACAAAAAACTTGGACTTGGTGGGGAGGGGGACCTGCATAGCCTCCTGTGGTGTTAATGTGGGCCCCCTCAATCTTGTGCCAGTGGCTGCGGTGTTGGCCCCATGGACTGATTCCTGGTTGGCTGGCAGAATCTGCCTCTGCTGGTGATGTCATACACGTAGTCAAGTGATGCCCTGCCTGCTTCTCTCGGAAAAGGGATGAGACATGTCTGTAAGACATTTCACGGCAGTAGGCATGATGGAGGGTGGAGTTCGTGCTCATGATTCAGTGTATCCTGCTGAAACATGAGTAGGTTCTATTTCCACCATCTTGAGCAGGGTGGTTTTGGTTCGAGCCGACTCTCTTGGCCACTCGCTGGAAGTCCGATGTTAGTCACATCCGGCCACCCCCTTCCGGTGCACCTCTGGCACACAAGCAGAGCTCTGGCCCAGGCGTTTCTGGTCTTGCTGCTGCAGCATGCACTTCCGATGGTAGGGCTTCGCTCCTCTGTCTTCTTGGACTCTTCTCTTCCCTGTTTAAACTGCAGTCTTTTCTGTGTGTCCGAGTCTGCAGGCAGGTTCGCCCCATCTTTGGCTTGTCACACATCCCCTCTTCTTCCTGCTAGTGCATTGTTGGATTGCAATTCCGGTGTTGTTCCACAGATATTTCCTACCAGGTGTTGTTGTCATGGCTTTGGCCTGACCACTCAGAGCTTCGGAAGTGGCTTCACTTCATTTGGCAGGTGCTTTACTGTTTTGCCTCCTGCTCACACGCTCAATCTTACCCATTATGCTGAATGCATCGATGCTCTGATATGTGTGCAGGGCTGCTCTTTTGGGCACTTTCAGCTGTTTGGGCCACCCTCCCTCAGGTTCCTGCCCTGTGCCCTGTGCCTTCACCACTCATGCTATTTTCCCATGGCTCGGCTTCTGTGCTTGATCACCCACTGTCATATGGTCCAGTCACAGCTCGTTGGCTTGTGTACTTGGTGGCCGCACTGTTCTTGATGGTGTCACTGCTTCCCATCGCACCAATATTTCTGGCTCATGTGGCCTGCACTGTGTTTGTGCTTGCAGACATGCTGATTTGTCTACACTGCTTCAGGGCGGGTGACCTTTGGTTCCACTGGGTGTGTTGCCTGTGTGGCTTGTTAAATTCTGGCCATGTGTCGAGCTGTTTGACACCAGGTTCTGCAAGCAGCTTCTAGTCTTGTGTCTCCAGATCTGGGTGCCTGGGAGGTGAACAAGTTTGTCTGTCCTGGGTGGGGCAGATGGCATATGGCTTTCCACCCCTGCCCTCAGTCCTCTCAGACTCCTGACATTCGAGTTCTCTCACCCCTGTCTCTGGCTTGGCCCTCTTCATGGGCCAGTGCCTGTGCAGTTTCAAGACCTCCTATGGGTCAGTGGTGCAGATCCACTTTCGCTCCTGGTGCCCAAGGGGACCGTTCTGCAGCTTTGGTCCATTGTTACCTTCCTGACCTGCTGTTTCTATTCTTGCACGCTTGACCTCCAGTGCGTGGCATCATGGGGCTTATGCCCTGCCCTTTCTGGCTTCTGCTTGCTGCAGTTCCAGTACCTTGGGCCCTGATGGTGCTGGGCGGATGGTGCCATGCCATGGTGTTGTCCTGACCAGGCCCCAGGCAGACTTGGCCATCCCATTGTCATATTTAGAGGGTTCTTCCCCTTATCCATTGCAGCAGTGTGGGTGTGGTGAGCTGCTTTTCTCTTCACCCTTCTCCTGCTTGGCATGGCTTTGCTACGCTCATTTCCGAGGTAGTCCGTGCTCTGGCATTGACCTGTGCCTGGATAAGATGACGACTTAGGACCTCCTCTTGGTCCTGGCGGCTCTGCTTGGCCTTCTGGAATTAACTTTCATTGGTGTCGGATGACATCATCGCATTTGCAGTCCCTAAGGTCTTAAACTTGTCCTTCACATGGCATCAAATCATGGTATTTTGTTGATTTAATCATGCCATGCTGTTGGTGTGGTTCACATTCGTGCAATAAATCACAATAACCAGTTCAAGATCCACAAAAATGAAGATACAAAGCATTTTTACTGGTGATTTATTTTACTGACCTATTGAAGGTGAAAATGATCTATTTGTGTGTGGTTTGTGTGTGTGTGGGGGGGGGGGGGGAAAGGGGTTGTGTGTGTATGTATGTTATCTGGTCATATGACTTACTGTCTAGAAGTAGAACCATATCTGACTCCTAGGCTTATGATAACATGGTTCTACAAAGAATGCATCTCACAGGCTTGTCTAGGTATTACATGACAGTTGCTTAAAGAGAAAATGTTTTCAGTGGTCTTGGGTAAAATTTTTAGAATGATAAGTTTATCAAAACACAAAGCAGTCCTCAGTATCAGTTTGGTTTGTCTGGAGCTACCTTGCTTTTTTTTCTTGTGATACTAATGATGACTTGTGACTCGTCATGCTTGTTAACTATCACCAGTGGAGACTGAGGACAAACTGGACAGCAAAACAAATGGTACAGATATTGAGAGAAGTGACAGTGATGATGATGATGATGATGATGATGATGATGATGAGATCAACATGTCAGCTGATGAGAGTGATGACAGCGTTGAAGAAGGGGAAGTGGACCAGGAGTTTCGCAATTCAGTAAAAGCAGCTCTGGGTCCTGCAGCAGTTGGCAGTGAGGACACAGATCAGGTGAGTGTCTATGGCAACAAAATTATCACATAAATAATTACAATCTGAAGAATTTGTGCACTGGCAAATTAAAAAGTATGAAATTACAAGGAGAAATGAATGTGTTATCTTAAAGTCATCACAAATAATGTCAGACCTGAGAGACGGATGTACATCTTACTTACATTGTCTTCTTCAGGAGGAAGATCTTAGTGACTCTGAGATGCTTCAGCTAGATGAACAGTTAGCAGCTGCGTTTAAGTCAATGAAGCGCACCACGAAGAAGGAACGAAAAGAGAAGAAAACAGCCATTACAAATTTTCGACTGAGGTTTGTGTTGAAAAGTTCTGATAGAAAAATAGCAAAATAACATTGATGTGTTAGGGTTTCTTTTTGTGGCAGTTCATTTCTGCAGTTTCACAACTGAGAATGTAAAGGGTTTTTTTTTCCTTACAGATCTATTTACATGCCAGAACAGTAGAGCTCAGTGTATCAGGTGATGCTTGTTGCCCTGGGAGTTTACTTGGAATGATAAGTGAAATGGGCTGCAGAGAAAAGAGATGTGTTAGTAACGTGTCCCAGTTCAGACATGATCATGTGTATGCATGTTATATCTATTTGTGTGGCCTCTTTTGATAAAGATAAATGTTTGTCTGGTTAAGAAGGGCCTTAAGACAAATTGTAGAGGAACTTTCTGAGGGCTGTTTTGTTTTTGTGCTACAGAGCTCTAGATCTGATCGAAGTTGTGATCAAGGGAGGTCAATGTGGAGATCTTGGCTTGGTAAGTTCTCACTTAGAAACTGAAGCCCATCCCTCTCCTGAAAACCAGGATTCTCTTTTTCCTGATCCCAGGTCTGCGTGGTATCTTTGTACATGGTAACCCTCAAGTTTAGTAGGTACCACAAGCAGCAAGGTCAGCGCTACACAGGAAACCAAAAATGGTTTTGTAAACCTGTTTGGCACATCGTCATTTGGGCAAACCATTGAGAAAACTGTATTAACACTTGTTTTATGAGAGTAGTGTCCCATCTATGCTAATGTATGATTTCACTGATATGGATGCAGATAAAGATATGCTTCTGTTAGCATTTTCTCTTCGTTTAATGAAGAACAGAATCAAAAAAGAGGATTCAAATGCTAAAATCTATATATATGTATAAGAAGGGAAGAAAATTTAAAGACTTGTACGAGGAATCAAACTGACAACCTTCAAAATAAAAGTCTCCACTTTTACCATCTAGCCACACTGGCATCATGGCAATGAAGTTGAACTGAAACTAATAATTTATAACATAGGAATGCCTGCATGTTAAAAATACAAGGAAATTTTTATACTTTAGACTTTTTAAAATTATATTTGCAAATATAAGCAAAATAAGCACAAATTTGTATTGGGACACAAAAAGTACTGATAAAACAGTTGAATGCCACATCTGACTGAAGGTCCAGATGATACTGACATTGCAGACTCCTGCAGGTCTCTTCCTGCATAAGCACAAGCATAAACATATATAGAAAATCCCATTGCAAAAAAAAAGTCAAAATCTATACTTTTACCATAAAAAAGCTGTTGGTTGAAAATTTAAGCCACAACCTTTCTTAGATTAGCCATCCGGCTGCTGGTCTGCTTCCTATTTTTTTAAAACAGCTGGGGTAAATACAGGGAAAACAAGGAAGTAAACTGTTGACACCTATTTGTTAAAGAGGCCATCGGGTAGGCCACATGGCAAACAGGAAACAGCCGGATTCTCGAACTGTTTTCCTCAAAAGTGTTTTTTGTTTTATGTATAGCATTGCCTTAACAGGAACTTTCCCTTGAACAATAAGATTCATCATCTGCATGTGTATATCATTTCTCATGTTAAATATATTTCATTCTTTTTTGATTACATGTACCTTCGGATAATATTGATCACAAGACACCCATTAATGGTGTTTGTGTCCTTCAACAATTTTATGGAAAGCTGTACTGTGTTTTGAGCCAGCAAATAATGACACCAGCACATCTGTACTAACAGTCTGTGCTGGGTCATATCACACCATATGTGCAGTCCATGCAAGGAGTGCCCTACACGATGGAACCTAAATGTGTAATTGGGAACATTCTGTGTTCATGCAGTTAGGGTGTGTAGTGTGTGTGTTTAGTGTGTCTAGTGCATGGTGAACTTAATATGTATGTTTCATTGAGCTCAGGGATGTTTTCCCCCCACATTTTTAACAGGAGTTGCTAGAACCATTGCTGGTGCTTGTTGTTGCTAAGACCAAGCATGAATCAGAAGGCCAGCAGTCAGGGGACCTGCAGCTTTGCATTCGAGCTACGGAGTTGTATCATCAGCTGTGCAAACAGAGGGTTGGTGGGATTTTGTTTGTTTTTTAAAAAATAAAGATGAGTTTATTTATGCAACAGGCTTTTCATTTTGTGTCGCCTGTGTATATCTATGTGTGTGTGTGTGTGCAGTTATGTGTGTGTGTGTATGTGCCTGCTGTCTGTTGGATGATTATGAGATCATTGAGATGATTGAGTCTTTGAAAGCCTAGATTGGGTTGCGTGAGCTTTGAATCTGCCCTTCTGGTCATGTAAATGGTTGTAAGGCGCTTTTATCCTGCTTATTTTATGTTCATCTTTACCAAAGGAGAAGAGATATTCTGTGGATGTACTTGCACACACCAAGGAAAGACAGACCTTGATAGGTAGCATGGTGCTGTAAATGTTAGCCATCTGTATTCAGATAGGGAAGACAGACCTTGATAGGTACAGTGTGCTGTAAATAGATAGTATTCAGATACGAGTTTCTCAAGATTGTGTGCTATCTTGACCTGCATCTTCAGAATCTGAGGGACCACATTCACACTAGGAGTGAGATGTCAGAGGTGTTGCGGACACTGCTACAGATGGCACACACAGGTGAGAGTGAGATGTTAGAGGTGCTATATATCATGCACAGGTGAGAGCAAAATGTTAGAGGTGATGCAGACACTAGTACAGATGGTGCACAAAGGTGATTGAGATGTTAAAAGTGACAGTCACCCATACAGATTGCACACACAAGTGAGACTTTGATGCAGCTGATATTGTGTGTCAGTCTTGGAAATTGTGGAAAAATTGGAAGAATGGTAGAATTAATATTGACTTTTTTTGGTGCTGCTTCCAACATGTGAGCATGTGCAAGAAGATTAATGCTTTCAGAATCATGTCGCTTGTGAAGGGGTGGACTGGCTTTAGCTTTAAATACGACATTCATGAATTAAAAAATAGCACAAATTGATGTAATCACAATTAGATCTATTCCTGTGAAACTTTAAGCCTGACAAATCCAGTACATGTGTGTTGTTAACTTTAATTGGTTAATCACTTTTCAGTGAAAAATCCACAGCTGGTTGTTGAAGTAGCGAATGGCTGCCTGTTTATTGTAAGTATTGTACAGAGCTGCTTCGTGTATACACTACAGGCAAACACAGTCATATACATCAGTGCTAGCTCACATGCATCAACATGGAACAGTCTTGGACACCATAGTGACACCATAAACATTATTGAAAGTAGATAAATTCATGAACTATCTTTTCTGCTTTTCAGAGTTTGGTTTAATCTTATTTTCATGAGAAGAATTTCATATGCTGAAAGAAATGTTCTTTCAGATGCGACTACTGTCCCAGCCAGAAACGCCAGCTCCATCTCCCATAAAAACTCGCACTGCAAGTAAAACTTCCAAAAGTGACGGAGAACACAGTCCTGACAAAGGGCAGTCAGTGTTCCTGGGTGTCATACAAGAAGCTGTCAATGAGGAGTTTGTGGTCAAGGGGTTAGTATGTGCCTGTACTTTTAAGTGCCAGGTTTACCCCATGTGTATAAGTATTAGTTCTGTTAGGTGCTGGAAAGTTCAGTCATATTTCAAATTTTTGTTTAGGCCATTTCACAGACCTTTTCAAAGGAGTTACCAATATTTTTCAACCTCTTGATTGGCATGCTGGAAATGTCCATTTTGTTCTTGGAATTTCTGGCCAGTTCCAGAAAGTAATATATAATATTAATCATAAAAATTAATCACTGTGTTTTCAAGCCTTCTCAGACTTTTGCCGTACATTTATTCCTAAAGTTTTGAACACGTCATTTCCATTCTTTTAGCAAATTTTGCTACTGTCTGGAAATTTCAGACACTCTCCAGAAATTTGGGCTGTTCTGCAACAACAGTATGAATATGTGCATGAATCCATAGTTTTGAACACTTATTTCCGTTCAGAAATGTCTGTCATCTTCTAGCAAGTTCTGCTACTTTCTGGAAATTTCAGCCACTCTCCAGAAATTTGGGCTGTTCTGCAGCAACAGTATGAATATGTGCATGCACCCATAGTTTGGGATGAATGTTTTGCAAATAAACATAAGCATATTTGCTTCTTCCTGATGATTGTTCTCTAATGATTTCTATGTTTAAATTCCATTTCAGGATTTCAAAGATCAGCCCAGCCTTCTTCTCTTCTATGATCGAAAGATATCCTGTAAGCTAGCATTTGAAGACTTTAGTGTTTTGCGCTGAAGTATATTAAACTATAGCATTTTGGCCTCTTTTACTTTTTTAAAACAAAAAGAAAATTCTACCATTGTTTAATGTCCACATTTGAGGAGTGGAGGTAGGGTGTAGGATTGATCATGAAATGATCTGAGTATTGTGCATCAGTTTATTGTTGTTAACAGTTTGCAGTTATTAACAGAGACTGTGATGGGATTCACTGTCAGATAGTTGATCCTGTTTACTCATGCTAAGTCTTTGAGTTTGACTCTTTCTCCATACATCCATCATTTCATGTTGTGTTTTCTTTCCATTCTCTTACCCACAGCTTCATCTTTTCGTCATGTGTGCTTGCTTGCTCTCTCGTGTTCCAGCTGGTGTTTTGGCCACTGACTTCTACATTGATCAAGTCACTGCAGAGTCCTGACACCAGAGTCCACACCAAGGTATGTAAAACACCAAAAATACAGGTTGCTTGACACTTAAAGTGGGGGATAGTGATTGAAGTTTGACATGTCAAAATAGGCGAATGTAGACTGTATGTGAATGATTTAAACCAAAAGGAGCAGTTTTTACAGTTTTGCACATATTTATGACACATCTTTCATGTCTCTGTTTTGATCCAACCGGTCGTATTTGGGCATAAAGAGATTTAATGTATAATTACAGGCTCAAGTTTGCTCCTTGCTTGCCCTGCTGCTACGACTGAACAAGGTGAGTTTGTTCTTATTTCATGTCAGTAGAACTTCATAAAGAAAAACATAAAGGATTAAAACTAAATCACAAATATGTGTTTCTTAATTCAGTTGCTGTTTAGATTATTCTTTGCATAATTACTGTGCAGCATACAACTGGAATAATGAGCACTTTAAAAAATAACTGGTCTGTTGTTTGATGCATCTTTGCTTCAGGTAATCAGAATATAATTTATCTAAGGTTTACAAATAAAAGCTAATAGAGTTTATATAATACTATGCATGCATGTTTTCCTCTGTGTAGAGGGACAGCTTATCCGAATCAGAGAGGCAGCTGTTTGTAGATACTGCATCACCTGTTTTAAAAGAGGTACTTCTGTTGCTTTGATGTTTGATTTATAGCAGTAAATTTATTTTTAATAAGGAGAGCATGCTGTAGATGAGGGCCAGGAATTATTTAATTATAATGTAGAAAAGCTTGGTGATGAGTCATTAGAAGGAAACAGTCTCTCTCTCTTCCTAACCCATTTAATGCACAAGCACATACAGATGGGTTTTCAGTCTAGGGAATTAGAGTTTGTTTTTTTTTTTTTTTACAATATGCAGATACTAATTGCAACATAAATATATAAATGGTGTTTTACTCAAAACAGATGGTGCTTCTTCAGCAAAAAGAAAATCTGAAACCACACTTGATGGTAGAGCTTCTAACAGTTTACTGCAATGCAGCAAACATAGCAACAGACAAGGAAAAGCATGTAAGACCTGATGTATATTCATTTCTTTTGTGTGTTGTATTAATAGTTACATGCAGCATTTTATAGTCACTTTTGTTATAAATAATGTTGCCATAGTAATAAAAATATTGCTGAACAAATCATTAAAATTCTGCTAAAATTTTTCGTTTCCAGACACTCATACCTGCAGATGTTATGAAGCATTTAGCAGAACTAAGAAGTGTGTTCAACAAGGACGCTCGAAGTGTTTACAACAGACTGACAAATCTACTTCGTTTAGCAGAGCAAGGGTAAGGAATGGTTCTATCTGGATAAACCTTTTATAAAAATTGTTAATTTTGTAGGTTAACTATTTTATCTGAAGATAAGGCTAAAATAAAAAAGCCCTGTTCTTCATCAGAGAGAGAGAGAGAGTGAGTGGGGGGAAGTGTTTTGGGTTGCTGACATTTTTGAGTTAAGTGCACAAGGGACATGTTACAAGTTTTGTCAAATCTGACCAGACTTTGTTTTTCAGATACCTGTTGTTTGTTATATTATTTATTTCAGATACCTGTTGTTTGTTGTATTATTTATTTCAGATACCTGTTGTTTGTTATATTATTTATTTCAGATACCTGTTGTTTGTTATATTATTTATTTCAGATACCTGTTTGTTGTATTATTTATTTCAGATACCTGTTGTTTGTTATATTATTTATTTCAGATACCTGTTGTTTGTTATATTATTTATGCATTTGCCTTCTGTGTGCAGAAAGAAGAAAGGACAAAAGCGTAAGAGGAGTGGCACAAGTGCAGATAATCAGTGATCAACAGACAAAATCCAGAGCATAAACTTGTTCGACATTACGTCTGCGGTTAGGAAGAAGAAAATTTAAAAGATCAACTTAATAGCACCACACATTTAGCCTGTGCATGGTGAAAAGTTGAATGTATGTAAATATGCAAAGGAGGCTGTTGTAAAGTGAAAGGAGTTGATGAAATCAATAAAGAGATGCATTGATAATTGCAAAAGATTTCATTGTTTTATGAGCTGGCTGTTGAGTTTATAGTTATTTTGATGAGAAGTACAGCTTCATTTCTCCTGTGCATTTCTTTAGAACTGAGGAATTCTGAGGAGGTAAGACCAAAACTAAGAGGCAAGTTTAAAGGTATTAAGGCATTTTTTTTTCTGGGACAAACTCGGGATACGTCTACCTTGCGTTCTGTAATGTGCGTTTACTGCAAAGAACAGTAGGTCGGCCTTAAATGTGGGAATGTTCGTGGTTCAAAAGGTTCACATGGCATGGAAGCCTTTGCGTTCTCTGTTGATGTTTGATGTAGCAGGACAGCTTTCTATTTCTTCGCCATTCACTCCCTCCCCCCCCCCCAAAAAAAAAACCTTGAATGGCAACCATTACAATATGATAATGAAATTAACTAGAATAGCCTGGTTTTTAAAATCAAGGGAAAATTTTTGGAACTTGGATTCAGGGATATCTGGTTTACTGACTCCATCGTAAAACTGCCAAATTTCTGGAAGGGCAAAAATCACTCGTTTATTACTGGAAAGACCGCCCCATTGATAACAGCTTAAACGGCTTTTTAATAAGACAACCAGACAATATTCCCTAGCCTACAGAAATGAGCTGCCTTTCTCTAGACACTAAGACAGTCCTTCAGTGCGAGGATACAATGATTTTAGGATTTTGCCATGATTTTTTTTTTTGGGGGGGGGGGGGAATGGGCATGGTCTGCACATTACCCTGCACTTTCTGCAAGGTAACGTCACTGGCATGGTCTATAGGAATGACATTCAGCAGCCTCTCTTACTGGTATCGTTCAAGTATGACGATTTTTAAAAAAAGGCCAAGAGGGATGGAACCACGGAATGGGGAGAAAGAAAGGATATAACAATAAAGGAGACGGAAAATATTCAGAGGAAGGGTGAAATAGGAGGCATGGAACAAAAAGCAGTAAAGGAACAGCTTTTAAATTAATTTTTTTAATTTTAGTAGTCTTGTTTTTGGAAGGAAACTTCTTCTGCAGCTTATGGATTTACTTCGTCTTATAAGGGGGGGGGGGGGTTATCAAATGTCCCAATATTGGAAGTAAGAGTGGCTGCCCTTACCAAACATTCCTTGGGTTGGCAACGCATGTAAACACAGAATAGCGTCATCTTTACGATTTCGAACTGAATACATAGATTATAGGATGTCCAAAGTGAAGATTCTGGTGGTTGGACCCACAAAGGTAAAGTCTGAACTTTTGTAACGTTGGGTTTGCGGTAAATAGATTTAGAGTCGGACGTACAGTATCATTGATTGATTC